>NC_069449.1:36903974-36963974 GCF_026875155.1 Cherax quadricarinatus | reverse complement strand
GTCTCATCTCTGCCTGGACCCAATCCTGGATAGATCTGTCATTTCAGCAGAGCCTTCAACATAGGAGGGATGTGGGTGGCCTTAATGTTATGTACAAGGCCAATATTTTCAAAATACCACACTTGGATCCACTTCGAGGACAGCGGTGAAACAAGCTTTTATGCCACAAGCGGGCAGAAAGCAGCAACCCTTTCCCCTGACTGTACCCCTTCTCCAGAACATCACTCCATCTGAGATCATACATACCCAGGATGACTCGGTATGGAACACATTCGTACAGCTAATGATATCAACGAGATAAAGTCAGTGATCAAATGAAAATGCTGGCCCACAGATGGCTCCAACTTCATCCTGTCCCGTACTTGTATGTCTCATAACAATAAAAATGCTTTCAAATGAGCTGATGTAGGTAAAAAGCTCTTAGCTTGCAATAAAGTTAGGAAACCTTAACCTGTAATATAGCTGTCAATAAAGCTAGGGATCCTTAACCTTGTCAAACCCTGTGTAAAAAAAAAAAAAAAAAAAAAAGGAGAGAGGGGAGAGAGAGAGAGAAGAGAGGGAGGGAGAGGGAGGGAGAGAGGGGAGAGAGGGAGAGAGGGGAGAGAGAGAGAGAGAGGAGAGGGGAGGAGAGAGAGAGAGGGAGAGAGGGAGGAGAGAGGGAGAGAGAGAGAGAGAGGGAGAGAGAGGGGAGAGAGAGAGAGGGAGAGAGAAGAAAAGGGAGAGAGAAGAGAGGGAGAGAGAGGGAGAGAGAGAGAGAGGGGGTAGAGAGAGAGGGAGAAAGAGGGAGAGAGAGAGGAGAGAGAGAGAGAGAGAGAGAGAAAGATAGGAGAAGAGTTGAGAAGGAGGAGGAGAGAGAGAGAGAGGAGGAGAGGGAGAGGGAGGGAGGAGGGAGAGAGGGAGAGGGGGAGAGAGGGAGAGGGAGAGAGAGGGAGAGGGAGAGAGAGAGGGAGAGGGAGGAGAGGGAGAGGGAGAGAGAGGGAGGAGAGGGAGAGGGAGAGAGAGGGAGAGGGAGAGAGAGAGAGGGGAGAGAGAGGAGAGAAGAGAGGAGGAGAGAGAGGAGGGAGAGAGAAGAGAGAGGAGAGAGAGAGAGAGAGAGGAGAGAGAGGAGAGAGGAGAGGGGGAAGAGATGAAAAGGGAGGAGTGTAAGGGGGAGGGGGCAGATGATGGAGAGAGGTGGGAAAAGGGGGGGGGAGGGGAGAGTGAAGAGGGCAAGGGGGGAGGGAAAAAGCAAAAAAGGGGAAAGGGGGAGGGAAAAGAGGATCAGGGGGAAAAGGGTGGAGGAGAAAGAAAAAAAAGAGGGGGGAAGAGTCAAGACCTGGCTCCTGGCCCCTCTGTGTGTATATGTATGTGTTTGTTGGGGGGGGGTGAGAGTGGGTGAGTATGAATGTGTGTGATAGTGTGAAGGGGTGTACCAAGTACGGGATAGTGAGAGGAAGAGTATGTGGGTTAGTGCCTGGTAGTGGGTGGGTGGGTGTGTGTGAGCGGTCTCTGTAAAGTGACTGCTTACACAGGGTGCTCGCTGGTCATATATGTGTGTGTGTATGCCCAACTCAATCGGGTGCACTCACAAGCCCTTGTGTGTGTGTGTACTGTTATTGTGGCCTAATAAACTCTACACCACAGACTCAAATCTTTGTAGTCCCAACTTGTAATTACTACACAGCTCTGTTTCATAGAATCTACCCTCTCCACCTATTGCACTTCCCAGTGAGCACTAGTCTAATAGACACACCTGACTATCCACCCTGACTTCTGGATTTAAGTACCAATTACTGCTGGTTATTAGCCTATTCCTTGCTCACTTTGAGAGAGGACCTCCTCACGTTACAGTTGGTGGGACCCAGACCTACAACCGACCCCAACTAACCATGTTTAGGTGAGTACTTGCGGCTGGCAGCACTGAGACTCGTTGTGGCACACTCCTGATGTCTTTCCACTTCAATTTCTTCTCTATATTTGTTTTAATCCCATTTACAGTACTTCAATCACAGCACTAGATTTGCACTTTACTATCTGTGTGTATGTGTGTGTGTACTCACCTAGTTGTGGCTGCAGGGGTTGATTCAGAGCTCCTGGCCCCGCCTCTTTAAAGATCGCTACTACGGCACTCTTCTTGCTCCATGAGCTTTATCATACCTCTTTCTAAAGCTATGTATGGATCCTACCTCCACTACATCACTTCCCAGACTATTCCACTTCCTGACAACTCTGTGACTGAAGAAATACTTCCTAACATCCCTGTGATTCATCTGAGTCTTCAACTTCTGTGACTCCTTGTTGCTATGTCCCATCTCCGGAACATCCTGTCTCTGTCTACCTTGTTGATTCCTCTCAGTATTTTATGTCATTATCATATCCCCCCTATCTCTCCTGTCTTCTATTGTTATCAGGTCGATTTCCCTTAACCTCTCCTTGTAGGACAAACCCCTTAGCTCTGGGACTAGTCTTGTTGCAAACCTTTACACTTTCTCTAGTTTCTTTACATGCCTGGCTAAGTGTGGGTTCTAAACTGGTGCTGCATACTCCAATACGGGCCTAACGTATACGGTGTACAGGATCCTGAACGATTCCTTATTAAAATGTCAGAATGCTGTTCTTAGGTTTCCTAGACACCCATATGCTGCAGCAGTTATTTGGTTGATGTGCACCTCAGGTGATGTACTTGGTGTTATACTCACCCCAAGATCCTTTTCCTTGAGTGAGATTGTAGTCTCTGGCCCCCCTAGACTGTACTCCGTCTGTGGTCTTCCTTGCCCTTCCCCAATCTTCGTGACTTTGCACTTGGTGGGGTTGAACTCCAGGAGCTAGTTGCTGAACCAGGCCTGCAGCCTGTCCAGATCCCTTTGTAGTTCTGCCTGGTCCTCGTCCGATTGAATTCTTCTCATCAACTTCACATCACCTGCAAACAGGGACACTTCGGAGTCTATTCCTTCAGTCATGTCTTTCACAAGTACCAGAAACAGCACTGGTCCTAGGACTGACCCCTGTGGCACCCCGCTTGTTACAGGTACCCACTCAGACACCTCGTCACGTACCATGATTCGCTGTTGTCTTCCTGACAGGTATTCCCTGATCCATTGTAGTGCCTTCTCTGTTATCCCTGCTTGGTCCTCCAGGTTTTGCACTAATCTCTTGTGTGAAACTGTGTCAAACGCTTTCTCACTGTCCAAGAAAATGCAATCTACCCACCCCTCTCTCTCTCTTGTCTTACTGCTGTCACCTTGTCATAGAACTCCTGTAGGTTTGTGACAGAGGATTTCCCGTCCCTGAAACCGTGCTGGCTGTCACTGGTAAGCTCATTCCTTTCTATGTGCTCCACCATTCTTCTCCTGATAACCTTCTCCATGACCTTGTATACCATACTTGTTAGTGACACTGGTCTGTAGTTTAATACTTCGTGTCTACTTTTTTTAAAAATTGGGACTACATTTGCTGTCTTCCATACCTCAGGTACTCACCCTGTTTCAACAGATGTGTTGAAGATTGTGGTTAGAGGTATACATAACTCTTCTGCTCCCTCTCTCAGGATCCATGGAAAGACGTTATCTGGCCCCATCGCCTTTGAGGTATCTAGCTTGCTTAACAGCCTCTTCACTTCCTCCTCGGTTGTATGTATTGTGTCCAACACTTGATGGCATACCCAGCCTCTCCGTCTTTCTAGAGTTTCTTCTGTCTCCTCTGTGAACACGTCTTTGAATCTCATGTTGAGTTCCTCACATACTTGGCAGTCATTTCTTGTGACCTTCCCTCCTTCCTTCCTCAGCCTGATTACCTGGTCCTTGACTGTTATTTTTCTCCTAATGTGACTACAACAACTTCGGATCAGACTTGGTTTTCGCTGCTATATCATTCTCGTATTGTTGTTGGGTCTCTCTTCTTACCTGTGCATATTCATTTCTGGTTCTACAACTGCTCTCCTTATTCTCCTGAGTCCTTTGCCTTCTATACTTCTTCCATTCTCTAGCACACTTGGTTTTGACCTCCTTACACCTCTGGGTAAACCTGGCTTTCTCGTTATTCCTGTTACCCTTGGGTACAAACCTCTCCTCAGCTTTGTTGCATATTGTTGTCACATATTCCATCATTTTGTTTACTGACTTCCCTGCCAGTTCTCTGTCCCACTCAATCCCGTGCAGGAAATTCTTCATGCCTGCATAGTCCTCTGTCTTGAAGTTTGGCTTAATTCGTCCTGCCCTTCCTTCTTCCCTCTGCACTTGTAACTCTACTATGTATTCAAAGCTCAGGACCACGTGATCAATGGACCCGAGGGGTCTTTCATATGTGTTGTCCTCAATATCTGCACTACTCAAGGTGAATACTAGGCCCAGTCTCGCTAGTTCATCCTCTCCTCTCTCTCTGGTAGTGTCCCTTATGTGTTGGCACATGAGGTTTTCCAGTACCACCTCCATCATCTTGGCCCTCCACGTTTCTGGGCCCTCATGTGGCTCCAGGTTCTCCCAGTTGATTTCCTTGTGACTGAAGTCACCCATAATCAGCAGCTTTGCCCTGCTTGCATGAGCCCTTCTGGCCACTTCAGCCAGTGTGTCAACCATCGCTCTATTACTCTCATCATACTCTTGCATTGGCCTCCTGCTGTTCTGTGGTGGGTCACACATCACGGCAATTACCACCTTGGGACCTCCAGACTGAAGTGTTCCTATTATGTAAACAGTTGCTTCTCCTCTGTCTCCTCTCTCCAGTTCATCAAAATCCCAATGGCTTTTGATGAGCAGTGCCATTCCTCCACCCCACTCTGATTCCTCTGTCTTTCCTCAGAATCTGATATCCCATTGGAAAGATGACATCTGTTATCATCCCTGTGAGCTTGGTTTCTGTGAGAGCTATGATGTCCGGTGATGCCTCTGACTCTTTTGTGCCACTCCTCCCACTTATTCATTATTCTATCAGCGTTGGTGTACCATACCTTCAGCTTCCTCTCCAACACTGTGTTTTGGGGGGTCTGTGAGAGTGGGGGACTTGGCAGTGTGCTGTGGGTTTCTACAGCATAGTGTAGGGTGGGAGCTGAAAGTATGGATTGTGGTTTGTGTTGGGATAGCGTGTTTGGTTGAGGAGTTTTGGGGGTGGTTCTTTGTGTGTTTGCACTTGTTGCTCTGCCCTGCTCTGGTTGTCCTCTGCTGATTCTGTTCTTTTCTCTCTTCCTAGCCCCTTTCATTTTTGTGTCCTCTCCCTCATTATATATACAAGTACCATTCGACTTACAACCAAGCATGGTTCCGACCATCCGGTCGTAAGTCGAAATGGACGTAAGTCGAACCTTACTACTGAATATCAACATCACATTTTTGTAATGACTTTATTTTATTGTTTTATTTTGGTATTTCATTTTTTACTTTACTTTTTATGCTGTTAGTACTGTATTTTATACTGTAAAGTTTAGGATAAACACTGTGTACAACACAAACAGTTGTTTTGTGTTTATACAACACAAACAGTTGTTTATTTCCCAGAAATTTGGCATACAAAACACGGTCGTAAGTCGAGTGGTCGTATGTCGAGCAGGTCGTAAGTCGGATGGTAGGTGTACATATCATCCCAAATAGGTAAAACTTGAGATTTTGCCTTAAATATCAATGCTCTTCTTGCTAAATAAGGCAAGCAAAAATTTGTGTATGCAACGATTTTGCAAAAATCATTCTCAACCTAACAAAAAAAATATATTTCATTCTGTGCAAGAATGGTATATAATACCGACAAGATGAAATTAAGACACATGTGCAACATCTGGGTATCTTTATTGTAGACGTTTTGCCATCCAGTGGCTTTATCAATACACATTCCAGGACACAACTTACATTCTTGCACAACTTGTCAGACACTGCAACATCATGGAATCTTGATTCTGAGGACATGCACATAACCTTCACGACTATGACAACTACTACTACAACTAACCCATCTCTTTGGGAAGGACCTACTTCCACTGGGGAATCCCGCCTACCAGTGACCATGCCCTCGTCTGCTACACCTGATGTTTGTATATAAACGCCAGGCTCTTTGCTTCTGCTTCAGAATCTCCACAACTATGGTGGTCTTCGCACCTACTCCAAGGTTGAGGGACTGATTACCTCATCTTCTGTATACAGTCCTACTGTCTTCAAGTTGTGTCCTGGAACTTGTATTGATAAAGCCACTGGATGGCGAAACGTTTACAATAAAGATACCCAGATGTTGCACATGTGTCTTAATTTCATATTTCGTTCTGTTTCTTTATTATTAAATTATTGTAAACTTATCTAAAATACGTATAGTATTTAGCTGGATTAGGCCAAATTAAATTGAGCTTGTTACAATAAGTTTAGTTAAGTTTTCTAAAGTTCTTTTGGTACAAAATGATTCATTTTTACATTAACATAAATGAAAAATATATCTTTAAATGAATAAGAGAAAATTTTAGAAACGACTTAATTTTAAATAAGTTTTTGCTAATTGACCAATTTTATGTACAATTCGAAAAGAGAAGGGAAGAGAGGGAAAAGGGAGAGAGAAAAAGAGAGAGGAAAGAGAAGAGAAGAGGGGAAATAGGGGAAAAAAAAGAAAAAAAGGAAAGAAGTTTTTAGAAAAAAAAGGGGAAAACAGGGGGAAAGAGAGAGAGAGAGAGAGAGGGAGAGAGAGAAGAGAGGGAAAAGGGAGAGAAAAAAAAGGGAGAGAGAGAAAGAGAAAGAGAAAGAGAGAGAAGAGAGAAGGAGGGGAGGAAGAAGAGAGAAAAAGAGAAAAGGGAAAGAGAGAGAAGAGTGAAAGAGAAAGAGAAGAGTGAGAGAGAGAGAGAAAGAGAGAGAGGGGAGGGGAAGGGGGGGGAGGGGGGAGAGAGAGAGAAGGGGGAGAGAGAAAAGAGGGGAGGAAAAGAGAAAAAAGAGAAAGTAAAAGGGGGAAGAAAAAGGGGGAGAAAGGGGAAAGAGAAAGAGAAAAGAAAGTAAAAGAGGGGGAAGAAGGGGAGAGAAGAGAGGGGGAGAGAAAAGGAGAGAGAGAGAGAGAGAGAGAAAACGAGCTGACCACCACAGAGGGAAAAATACCTCTCCCCAGCAACGAACCCAAAGCCTTGGATCTTTTTAAATTTCCCCTACCCCTTTACCCCTTTCCTGCTTCAGCACCTGCCAGTACAAAAATAGTGCACATACCACCCTTTTCCCCTTTACACCTGTCAGCACCCCCTTTGCCGACACTCCCCCAAAATTTGGGAGCAGTGCTTCATCCCAAGTTCTGAGTCAGGTTTTACTCCCCCAAGTTTGGGGTTGCAGTTAAAAAATCAAAGCACTTCACTGTATTTTAAACCTACTTTTGCCAAAGCCAAACATTTAGGGACACATCTGCAGAATGCACAGGGGCGTGGTAGAGGACGTGATTTGGGGAGCCCACACCGTGTGTCCCCCCTCTCCCAAACCCACGGGCCCAGAAAGGCAAAACCTTTGCAGCCCAAATTTCAGCAAAAAACAAGAGGAGCAAAAAATTTTTTTGTCCCCCCTCCCGGGCACCAGGCAGCGCTCTCGCTGTCCCCGGGAAGGGGCCACCACAAAATAAATCCTTTTGAGAAAAAACAGGTGCGTTACTGCCGCAAAAAAGGAAAATTCAGGGGGCCCAAAGGTCGGAAGAAAAAAAAAATTTGAAAGACAGGGCCCCTGTTTGGGGAGACTTTCCCCGGAACAAACCAGCAAAAATTTCGGGAGTTGGTGAAACACTCACAGGGCCCACCCACTCAGCTACCCTATCTCGGGCCCGCGGGTTTGGTATTTGCCTTATACATGACCACAAAATTTAACCCCTGCAGCTGCCTCAGGGCCCTACCTCTCTCGAGGGACGGGCCCCTTTTTCATGTTTTACCAACCCCCAACCTCAAGCTTGCCCACATAAATGGGGATCATTCAACAGCATCCGGGTGGGCCAAACAAAGAGGGTTTCATTATTTAAATTTTGGGGAGATTCACACACATTTTTTGTGAACCCCGGGATGCCCCAAAAAATGAGAGTTTGTTTTGAAACATTTTTTGGAAACGACGGGAAACTCCAAAAATTTTTTGCAAAAATTTGCGGGCTACCCCTAAAGGAAGAAGAGACGGGCCCAAGGGCAAAGGGTAGTGTTGCTGTGTTTTCTCTAAAAGTGTACACCCCCAAAGAACTTTGGATTTTGCCATCCCTCTCATCTTGAAATGTTTATTCTTCAACCCATGCAAAAAAACACTTTTTTTCCCTCGTTTAGCAGTGCAATTTTCAGACCCAGTGGCAAAAAGCAGACCCCATCAATTTCCCAAAATTGGAAAATGTGGATTTCCCTTCTGCTAAACAAAATTCAAATGTCATAATTTTTGGGTTTACCTCAACCAACACCTTATACAGGGGTTTACTTTAAATTACCTTCTTGCAGTTTTTAAATGAAAATTTTGGTGTTTTCCCCTACTCAATCTCTGGTTCCTCCCTTGCCCAAAATTTTTGTGATTGATCTAGCAAAGGTAACCCACTTGTAAACCCCCTTGGCACTTTGGGTCATCTGTCCAAAAGGGGCTTTTTTTAAAAGACACTTAAGACCCCCAACAAAAACAAAGGTTTGGGGAAAAGTCCACAAACACAACCGGGTTTAGGAAAGGGGAATTTGGGCCCAACCCTTTGCCGGGAGCTGCCACCACTGTTTGGAAATTGTTCTTCCCCAAGGGGGATGTGAAAAACCAAGTGAAATTTTCCTGGACACAAAATTTAAATTTACAGAAAAAACACATTCCCCCCCGGGCAATACGTGAAAACCCCCTTTACAGTTTCACCTTGGGTTTGGGCTTTCTTTTGTAGAGAGGCCCCTTATTTGCAAAAGTACAACCCGGAAAAGGTTTTATAAGGGGGAAATTTCCTACCCCCTATAATAGGAACTTGATGGGGCAAGTCTGTAGGCACAGGGGTTTGACGTTCAAAAGTGGGCCATCGCTAAAGGGGTTGGACACAAAAAGAAAGCTGGAAATCGGGTTAGAGTGGGTTTAAAAAAACCTGGGGGTCCCTGGTCACAGACGACAATGTTATTTGCCTGATAAACCCAATTCCCCTTAAAAATTCCGACAGGATGGGACCACTTGTACTAGTAGTCAAGAGAAAGCTGCCCCTCTTTTGGGCAAACCCATTTTTGCTACCAAAATGCAATTTTCCCTTTGATCCAGAAAGGGACCCCCCTTTGGGCCTAGCTGCAAAAAAACGGTGTCAAAACTGTCAGGGGTTGACAAAAAGGCAGGAAGATTTGTTTTTCCCTTTCTCAAATCCCCTTGGCCAAAAAAAAGGCTGGGGGCCCAGAACAATTTGAAAAAAAAGATTCTGAGATATGAAAGGCCCACTGGGCGCACCTTTTAACTCGAAAACTTTCAGCACTGCCTATTTCGTGAAAAAGGCCCTTCCCCTCTGGGGAAAAGGGAAAAAATTTTAGTCCTTGTTCAAAAAAAAAAAAGGGCAGACCCACAAATCAGAAACTACAACCATGTCACCCTTCCATCACGGGAAAAGCCCCTTTTTGACTACCATTTCACTATTTTGGGTGCCACAATATGGCTTCAAAAAAGGGTTTACTCTGCGTGATCTGTTTTTTTAAAACCTCTCCACTAAGTGGCCCCAGTAACTGGATGATCCAAAGTCAGCTGTGGGAAAGAACTGGACATTCCTGGTGCTTTCGATGGGTGGGCACCGGGCCTCTTAGCAACACTGCAAGTTTGGGAAAGGGCAGGCTCTACGCTATGTCCCCTCATTGATTTTTCCCTCTTTTTTTAAAATTTTAAGGGGGTTTTCTCAATGGAAAAAGAATCAGAAAAAGACATCCTACTGGCAAAAGTGTTCCACAGGAAAAAAATTCTGGGACCTTTTGTTATGGAAGGGTCTACTTCAATGCCCTTTCTTCGCTCACCCCGGGAACCCCCATGCATTTTGCAGACACTTACACCAAACATTACTTATCCAAAAAAGGGAAATGCCAGCTGTTTCCTGCTACATAAATCCCCTTTAAAAAGCTATATCACTTGGAAAAATTAGAGGGGTTAGTAACATTTGCCCTGAAAAAAACCCCCAAATGATGATCTCCAGGCACCTTAGGGTTTGGGCCCCGGGTGCGTGGTAAGGATTGAATAAAAAGGTTTTGGCACCTGGGGAAGAAGTTGATTTCCTTGGGGTGAAATTTGACCCCAAATGCCCAAATAAAAAAAACCATTTGTTAAATCTTGCAAAACAAGGAGAAGGAAGTTTTAACAGCACTTCGCCGTTTTCTAATCTGCTTGACAGCGGGGGTTGAAGATTTTTACGAGGCACAAGTATCTCACCCCTTTGGGGAATACTCCACTTTCTTGGTTGGGCCCTGCCCCCCTTCTCTTCTGCTATTTGCTTACAGAGTAGAAAAACAGAATAAACGTTCTTTTCTCACCTGGACCAATCCGGGGATAGATCGGGCATTTCAAGGGAAAGCCTTAAACCCCACAGGGGGGTTTGTGGGGGGCCCTTTAAACTGTTATTAAAAGGGGCCAAAATACTGTCAAAGTACCACATTTTGGGTCCACTTTGAGGACACGTAACCCAAGCTTCTATACCACAAAAATGGGCGGGAAAAAAAGCAAAAATTTTACTCTGGCTGTACCCTTCTCCGGAAAAATCACTTTATCTGAGATCCCTTTATCCCCAGGATGAAAGGGGTATGGAAAACAATCATACAGCATTAAAATGTTTAACGAGATAAAGTCAGTTGATCAGAGAAAATTTCTGGCCCCCCATTGGCTCCAACTTCCCTCCCCCCCTTTTTCCCTTTCATGTATGTCTCAAACAATAAAAATACTTGTATGTTTTAAACAATAAAAAAAACTTGTAATTTTTAAAATAAAAATACCTGTATGTCTCGTAACCCAAAAAAAATGCTTTTTGACTGAGTAGGGAAAAGTCTTTGCTTGTCAATAAAGTTAAAGGGAAACCTTTAACCGTAAATAGTTGTCATAAAGCTAGGGATCTTTAAAATTTGTCAAACCCCCGTGTAAAAAAAAAAAGAAAAAAGAAAAAGAGAAGAGAGAGGAGAGAGAGAAGAGAGAGAGGAGAAAAGGGGAGAGGAGAGAGAGAGGGGGAGGAAAAAAGAGAAGAGAAGGGGAGGGGAGAGAGAAAAGAAAGAGGAAAAAAAGAGAGAGAAAGAGAGAAAAAGAGAGAGAAAAAAAAGAAAAGAGGAGAGAAAGAGAGAGAAAAAAAAGAGAAAGAGAAGAAAAAGAGAAGAAAGGAGAGAAAAAAAGAGAAAGAGAAAAGGGAAAAAGAGAGGAAAGAAAAAGAGGGGGAGAAGAGAGAAAGAGAGAGAAAGAGAGAGAAAAAAGGGAGGAGAGAGATGAGCTGATTAGGTAACGGGTCTTAGCTTCCAATAAATTTGGAATCCTTAAAAATGTAAATAGCTGTCAATAAAGCTAGGGGTCCTTAAACCCTTTTCAAAACCCCGTTTTTTCAAAAAAAAAAAAAAAGAGAGAGAGAAAGAGAAGGGGAAGAAGGAAGAGAGAGAGAGAGAGAGAGGAAAGAGGAAAAAAAAAGAAAAGAGAAAGAGAGAAAAGAGGGGGAAAAGAAGGGGGGGAAAAGAAAGAAGGAAAAGGGGGAAAGAAAGGGGAGAGAAAAGAGAGAGAGAAAAAGAGAAAAAAGAAAAGAGAAAGAAAAAAAGAGAGAAAGAGAAAGAAGAAAGAGAAAAAAAAGAGAGAAAGAGGGGGAAAAAAGAAAAAAGAGGGGAGAAAGAGAGGGAAAAAGAGAGAGAAAGAGGGGGAAAGAGAAAGAGAAAAAAAAAGAAAGGAAAAAAAGGGGAAAAAAATGGAAAAAGAAAGAGTTAGAAAAACATTTTGTACAGAATAATGATGTCAACAAGATAAAGTTTTAGTTGATCGATGAAAAAGTTGGCTCAAAAGGGTGGCCCCCAACTTTTATCCTGTTTTCCCCACTTTTATGCCCCCATAAAAAATAAATTTTTTTTTTAAATGAGCTGATGTAGTTAATAGTCTTAGCTTGTCAATAAAAGTTTGGAATCCTTAAACTGTAAATAGCTTTGTCAAAAAAAGCAAGGGGTCCCTTTAACCCTAACCCTTTTTCAAAACCCCTTTTAAAAAAAAAAAGAGAAAGAAAGAGAAAGATGAAAAGATGAGAAAAAGAAAGTAGAGGGGCAAAAGAGAGAAAGAGAGAGAGAGAGGGGGAAAAGAAAAGAGAGGGGGAGAGAAGAGAGAAGAGAGAGAGAGAGAGAAAGGGGAAAAAAACAGACAGGGAAAAAGACAGACCAGACAAACACACAAGGGCACACAGACACACAACACACAGACCCCACACACACACACACACACAACACACCAAAACACCACACCACAAAGACAAGACGTTCCGAGTTGGGGCCCCAAAAAAAAACAAGGTTCACAATTGGGGAATTGAAGATCAGATGAGGGCCCAAAGGGGCGTTAGGAAAGGGATTTCTTCTGGGCATTTAAATTTCAGAAAAATGGAAAAAAGGGCCCAAAAGGATGTAGTGGGGTGGGGAAAAAAAACATATTTTTAAGAAAGAGGTTTGATAAAGTTCATGGGGCATGGGGAAGAGGGGCCTTTGTAGCAATCCGTTGGGCGAGAGGGGCCGGGGCTGACTCAACCCCAAAAAACCCCTGAAAAGGTGGGGTACAAATTTTGGGAAGTACAACACACAAACACATCATGCCAAATATGTAAAACTGGTCAATTTGGAAAACTCATTTAAAATTAAGTCCTCTCTAAAATTTTCTCTTATTTTTAAAGATATTTTTTCATTTATGTTAATGTAAAAATTTTAATTTAAATTTTTTACCATAAGAACCCTTTGAAAAAATTTCCCAACCTTATTATAACCCTGTGCAATTTAATTTTGCCCCAATCCAAAATTTAAATTTTGTTTAGAAGGTTTTCCCAATTTTTTTGATAATAAAACCCAAAAACAATGAAATTTTTTGTTAGGTTCAGAACGATTTTTTGGGAAAAAATGCATACACAAAAATTTTTCTTGCCTTTTTCGCAAGAAGAAACATTACCCTTGAAGCCAAAAACGCAAGTTTTATCAAATTGGGACAACCAAAAAAAAAAACAAACATATATATTAAAATATATATTATAATATATATATATAATTTTATATAAAATAAAAAAAAAAAATATATATATAAAATATATATATATATATTTATACACAAATTTTATATACAGTGGACCCCCCCCATAAAGATCCCTCCAAATGCGAAACCAAATTTTTAAGTGTATTTTGTAAGGGGCGTTTGTTAAAGTGTATGATTGGGGGGGGGCCCGAAATGGACCCAATCTTTCAAATATTCCTTTTTGGGAAAAAAATTCGGTAGTAAGGGCACCTTTAACATACTTTCTGGAGTGAAAAATACGTTTTTAACCCGGGGGGCCCCGTATAATATTTTATATATATTAAAAATATTTAAAAAAATAAATATATATATATATATATTTAAATATGTATGTATAAGTAAAATATTATACGTGGACCCCCCGCATAAGCTTACCTCCCGAAAGCGACCAAAATTTTGTAAGTGTTTTAAATAAGTCTTTTTTATGTGTATGTTTGGGGGGCTGGAAAAAGGACTAATTACTTCACAATATTCCTTATGTTAAAAAAAAAATTTGGTCAGTAATGGCACTGAACCCTAAATTTGGGTGAAAAAATATCCCCCCCCCCAAGGGGGTCCCCATGTATATATATGTTATGTATATATATATATATATATTTTATATATATATATTATATATATATATAAAAAAAATTTTTAAAATTTATTACGGGACCCCCGCCCCTAACGTGCATCACATAGCGATTTTTCCGCATCCCATTACTTTTATCGCAAAATTTTTTTCCGCGCATACCCGATTAAAAACCCGCTTAAACCCAATTTTTGTCCGAGACGCGGGCCAATTGCCCCACATGTGCCCCGGCCCCTTTCCCAATTTTTACAAACCCCCCCCTCCGCGGGGAAAATCCCAAACAAAAACGGAATAATTTTGTTTTTTTACAGTGTTTTTGGGGCTGTTTTTTGGGAAAATTTAAATGACCATGGGCCCCAAGAAAGTTCTAAGGGCCCAACCCGTGGTAAAAAGGGGGGAATTAGTTAAAGGGAAAATTTAAAAAAGATTTAAAGGGGTTTTTGGGGGTAAACCTTTTGAAGCCTTCCAGTTGTGGAATCCTTTGTGCCAAATTCCCAAAAATTAAGGAAAAAGTGTGCAAAAGTGGGTTGAAAATGCAAACCTTTATAATAAAATCACCCTGACCAGCCCGTTGCAAGCCTTTCTGGGGACATTTTAATGACAATGTTATGGGCCCCCTTTTTGGAAAGTCTTTAAGGAACGGGAGGTTTCAAGCTCTAGGGGCAAATTTTTGGGCGACAAAAGGTTTCCCGTTTACTCTCAAGCTGGCCTAGTGGCATTTAAAAAAAAAGGGGAAAACCCCCGAAAAAAGGGCTTGCAAACCTCAAGTCCCAATGGAAAGGGGGGTTTCCCCCTTTTAAACAGTAAGGGAAAATAATGCTCTCCCCTCCTCCCCTCCCCTTTAATCATCAACCCGTTTTTTCAATAAAAGTTTAAATGTCTTTTAATTGTGGGATTTCCTTTTTCAGTTTTTTGGGATTAAAATTAACATTTTTAAAATTTGGGAAAAAAAAAATTTTTTTTTATTTCTTTTGGGCGTCTTGCAAAGGATTAATTTTTTATTTTCCCTTATTTTTTTATGGGGGGAAAAAACATTCGCTTAACGATTATTTCCAAAACGATGAGCCCTCTTGCCCCGGATTTTTAAAAAAGTTAACCGGGGGGTTTAAAAGTATATTATAAAAATAAAATATATATATATATTAATTTTTTTTATTTTTTTATTTTTTTTTAACAAGGGCGGGTGTCGGGCCCCCTGAGGCAGGGGACCCAAAACAGAAAAACCCCAAAAAAAAAACTTTCAACATCAACCAACACTTTTTACCCCACCCCACACCCTAATTACAGTGGAAACCCCCCCCTAACGATGGATCAATAGCGATTATTTCGCCCTAAACCCCTTACTTTTTAATTTTGCAAAAATTTTGCCTCACAAAACCGCTTAAAAAACCCGCCTTTTCCCCTTTTCGTCCGAACGCGGCCTGACCCCCCTCCCCATTTTTCCCCGGTGGCATTGGGTTTTCCAGCCAAACCTCCGCGGTAACATCCAAACATACAATCGGAAAATTTCGTTTTTATTACAGGGTTTTCGGTGCTTTTTCGGGGAAAAATAAGTGACCTGGGCCCCAAGAAAATTTTAAATGCCAAAACCCCACAGCAATTTGGGTGAAAATTTCAAAAGAGATTAAGAAAAAGATCATTTTATAAGTATGAAAATGGAGTGGGTTTTCCCCCGGCTGGGCCCGGTTGTTTTAATAAACCCCAATAAACCCCTCGTTAAATATTGGTGGTACAGCGGGTGTGCTGCTGCACTGTCACTGCTGGGTGCCGGGTGCACTGTCAGTTTTCTGCTGTGCCGTAACACCGTTTTGGTTTTGGCTTATTGAGAAAAACCCAAAAAACAATTAAACCCCCAAAGGTTTTTCCAACCCCGGATAACCCAAAAAAGTTTAGTGTCATCGAAGACGGGCTAACTTATTTCCATTGGGTCCTTAATCTTGTCTCCCAGGATGCCCCAAACCCCCACAATTTGACCCAAACCCAGGTGAAAAGGGAAAAATCCTGGAACTAGTGCTCTAAATTTTTGAATTTAAAGCCAGCAAAGGGTTTTTTGAGAGATTTTTAAAAATCGAGTGGCATAAAACAGGGGTAAAAGGCCTGTTTTGGGGGAAAAAAATTTCCAAAAAAGGACCTACGTACTTTAGGAGGGAAAAGGGGATCCCAAAGGGCACAGGGGTTTTATCCCGTCATTGCTGCATTTCCCAAAAAAGGTAAGTGTCATTTATCTTCATTTAGTAGACTAGAAAATGCCCCAAAATTTTTGTGCAAGTTAAATATCTACTATTGTGCATGTATCCCCTTTTCTTTGTTTTGTGGGGGAAAAAGTAAAATTAAAATTTTGGGAAAATTTTTTTTTTTTATACTTTTGGGGGTCTTGCACGGAATTTAAATTTTTTTTCCCCTTATTTCCCTTTTGGGGAAAATTCTTCACATAAAAGATTATTTCGGCCTTTAAAAAATTTCCCCTCTTGCACCCGGGTTAAAATTTTTAAAAAAAAAAAAATTTTTTTTGGGAAAATTTTTAAAAAAAAATTTTTTAAACAAATAAAAAAAAAAAAAGAAAAAAAAATTTTAAAAATTTTTAAAAAATTTTTTTTTTAAAAAAAAAAATAAAAAAAAAAAAAAAATTTTTAAATAAAAAAAAATTAAAAAAAAATTTTTTTTTTTTTTTTTTTTTAAAAAAAAAAAAAAAATTTATTTTTTTTGGGGGTTTTTTTTTTTTTTTTTTAAAAAAAAATTTTAAACCGGGGGACGACTTTTTTGAGTTCCCCAAAAACAATTTTAAAGCTTCTTAAAAAAAAAACCTTTCCCCTTCCAATCTCCCAAATTCCCAAACCCCCCTTTTTACTTTTCCCCTTTCCCGGCCCTCCCACTATTTTAAAATTTCCTTTTCCAACCCTTCAAATAAAATTTTCCACCCCCTTTAGGTTCCCCAAAAAATTTTCTGCATAATATTTACACCACACAATGTCCTTAGACAGGACATCTCCACTACCTCCAACCACCTCCTCGCTGCTGCATTCACAACCCAAGCTTCACACCCATGTAAGAGTGTTGGTACTACTATACTTTCATACATTCCCTTCTTTGCCTCCATAGATAATGTTTTTTGTCTCCACATATACCTCAACACACCACTCACCTTTTTTCCCTCATGATTAACCTCATCCTTCATAAATCCATCCGCCGACACGTCAACTCCCAAGTACAGTGGACCCCCGGTTAACGATATTTTTTCACTCCAGAAGTATGTTCAGGTGCCAGTACTGACCGAATTTGTTCCCATAAGGAATATTGTGAAGTAGATTAGTCCATTTCAGACCCCCAAACATACACGTACAAACGCACTTACATAAATACACTTACATAATTGGTCTCATTCGGAGGTGATCGTTATGCGGGGGTCCACTGTATCTGAAAACATTCACTTCTTCCATACTCCTCCTCCCCAATTTCATATACAATTTTTCCTAATCTAAATCATTTGATACCCTCATCACCTTACTCTTTTCTATGTTCACTTTCAACTTTCTACCTTTACACACACTCCCAAACTCATCCACTAACCTTCGCAATTTTTCTTTAGAATCTCCCATGAGCACAGTATCATCAGCAAAAAGCAACTGTGTCAATTCCCATTTTGTATTTGATTCCCCATAATTTAATCCCCCCCCCTCTTCTGAACACCCTAGCATTTACTTCTTTTACAACCCCATCTATAAATATATTAAACAACCATGGTGATATTACACACACCCTAACCTGAGCCTCACTATCCTCATCAAAACTCTTTACAGCATTTAGTAACTTACCACTTATTCCATATACTTGTAACATCTGCCACACTGCTCCCCAATCCACTCTATCACATGCCTTTTCTAAATCCATAAATGCAATAAAAACTTCCCTACCTTTATCTAAATACTGTTCACATATATGCTTCAATGTAAACACTTGATCTACACATCCCGTACCCACTCTGAAACCTCCTTGCTCATCCACAATCCTACATTCTGTCCTACCTCTAATTCTTTCAATTATAACCCTACCGTGCACTTTTCTTGGTATGCTCAGTAAACTTATTCCTCTATAATTTTTACAATTTCTTTTGTCCCCCTTCCCTTTATATAAAGGGACTATACATGCTCTCTGCCAATCCCTAGGTACCTTCTCCTCTTTCATACATTATTAAACAAAAATACCAACCACTCCAACACTATATCCCTCCCTCTGCTTTTAAAGTTCTGTCATGATCCTGTCAGTTCCTGTTGCTTTACCCCCTTTCATTCTACGTAATGCCTCACGCACCTCCCCCACACTCACATCCTGTTCTTCTTCACTCCTAAAAGATGGAATACCTCCCTGGCCAGTGCATGAAATTACCGCTTCCCTTTCTTCCTCAACATTTAAAAGTTCCTCAAAATATTCTCACCATCTACCCAAAATTCCATCTCCCCATCTACTAACTCCCCTGCTCTGTTTTTAACTGACAAATCCATTTGTTCTCTAGACTTTCTTGTTTAACTCACTCCAAAATTTTTTCTTATTTTCATTTAAATTTCTTGACAGTGCCTCTCCCACTCTATCATCTGCTCTCCTTTTGCACTCTTTCACCACTCTCTTCACCTTTCTTTTACTCTCCATATACTCTACTCTTCTTATAACACTTCTGCTTTGTAAAAACTCTCATAAGCTAACTTTTTCTCTTTTATCACACCCTTTTCTTCATCATTCCCCCAATCACCCCATCTTTCCTCCTGCACCCACCCTCCTATAACCACAAACTTCTGCCCCACATTCTAATACTGCATTTTTAAAACTATTCCAACCCTCTTCAACCCCCCCCCCCCCACTACTCATACTTGCACCAGCCCACCTTTCTGCCAATAGTTGCTTATATCTCACCTGAACTTCCTCCTCCCTTAGTTTATACACTTTCACCTCCCTCTTGCTTGCTGTTGCCATTTTCCTCTTTTCACATCTACCTCTTACTGTAACTGTAGCTACAACTAAATATTGATCCGATATATCAGTTGCCCCTCTATAAACGTGTACATCCTGGAGCCTACCCATCACCCTTTTACCCACCAATACATAATCTAACAAACTACTTTCATTACGTGCTATATCATACCTTGTATATTTATCCTCTTCTTCATAAAATATGTATTACTTATTACCAAACCTCTTTCTACACATAGCTCAATTAAAGGCTCCCCATTTTCATTTACCCCTGGCACCCCAAATTTACCTATTACTCCCTCCACAACATTTTTGCCCACTTTAGCATTGAAATTCCAAACCACCATTACTCTCACACTTGGTTCAAAACTTCCCGTGCATTCACTCAACATTTCCCAAAATCAATCAATCAATATCTCTCTCTCTCTCTCTCTCTCTCTCTCTATTTATATATATATATTTTTTTTTTTTTTTTTTATTATCACACTGGCCGATTCCCACCAAGGCAGGGTGGCCCGAAAAAGAAAAACTTTCACCATCATTCACTCCATCACTGTCTTGCCAGAAGGGTGCTTTACACTACAGTTTTTAAACTGCAACATTAACACCCCTCCTTCAGAGTGCAGGCACTGTACTTCCCATCTCCAGGACTCAAGTCCGGCCTGCCGGTTTCCCTGAACCCCTTCATATATGTTACTTTGCTCACACTCCAACAGCACGTCAAGTATTAAAAAACCATTTGTCTCCATTCACTCCTATCAAATACGCTCACGCATGCCTGCTGGAAGTCCAAGCCCCTCGCACACAAAACCTCCTTTACCCCCTCCCTCCAACCTTTCCTAGGCTGACCCCTACCCCGCCTTCCTTCCACTACAGACTCATACACTCTTGAAGTCATTCTGTTTCGCTCCATTCTCTCTACATGTCCGAACCACCTCAACAACCCTTCCTCAGCCCTCTGGACAACAGTTTTGGTAATCCCGCACCTCCTCCTAACTTCCAAACTACGAATTCTCTGCATTATATTCACACCACACATTGCCCTCAGACATGACATCTCCGCTGCCTCCAGCTTTCTCCTCGCTGCAACTTTCATCACCCATGCTTCACACCCATATAAGAGCGTTGGTAAAACTATACTCTCATACATTCCCCTCTTTGCCTCCAAGGACAAAGTTCTTTGTCTCCACAGACTCCTAAGTGCACCACTCACCCTTTTCCCCTCATCAATTCTATGATTCACCTCATCTTTCATAGACCCCTCCGCTGACACGTTCCACTCCCAAATATCTGAATACATTCACCTCCTCCATACTCTCTCCCTCCAATCTGATATCCAAACTTTCATCACCTAATCTTTTTGTTATCCTCATAACCTTACTCTTTCCTGTATTCACTTTTAATTATCTTCTTTTGTATACCCTACCAAATTCAGCCACCAATCTCTGCAACTTCTCTTCAGAATCTCCCAAGAGCACAGTGTCATCAGCAAAGAGCAACTATGACAACTCCCACTTTATGCGTGATTCTTTATCTTTTAACTCCACGCCTCTTGCCAAGACTCTCGCATTTACTTCTCTTACAACCCCATCTATAAATATATTAAACAACCACGGTGACATCACACATCCTTGTCTAAGGCCTACTTTTACTGGGAAATAATTTCCCTCTTTCCTACATACTCTAACTTGAGCCTCACTATCCTCGTAAAAACTCTTCACTGCTTTCAATAACCTACCTCCTACACCATACACCTGCAACATCTGCCACATTGCCTCCCTATCCACCCTGTCATACGCCTTTTCCAAATCATAAATGCCACAAAGACCTCTTTAGTCATATCTAAATACTGTTCACTTATATGTTTCACTGTAAACACCTGGTCCACACACCCCCCACCTTTCCTAAAGCCTCCTTGTTCATCTGCTATCCTATTCTCCGTCTTACTCTTAATTCTTTCAATAATAACTCTACCATACACTTTACCAGATATACTCAACAGACTTATCCCCCTATAATTTTTGCACTCTCTTTTTTCCCCTTTGCCTTTATACAAAGGAACTATGCATGCTCTCTGCCAATCCCTAGGTACTTACCCTCTTCCATACATTTATTAAATAATTGCACCAACCCCTCCAAAACTATATCCCCACCTGCTTTTAACATTTCTATCTTCATCCCATCAATCCAGCTGCCTTACCCCCTTTCATTTTACCTACTGCCTCACGAACTTCCCCCACACTCACAACTGGCTCTTCCTCACTCCTACAAGATGTTATTCCTCCTTTCCCTATACACGAAATCACAGCTTCCCTATCTTCATCAACATTTAACAATTCCTCAAATATTCCCTCCATCTTCCCAATACTTCTAACTCTCCATTTAATAACTCTCCTCTCCTATTTTTAACTGACAAATCCATTTGTTTTCTAGGCTTCCTTAACTTGTTAATCTCACTCCAAAACTTTTTCTTATTTTCAACAAATTTGTTGATAACATCTCACCCACTCTCTCATTTGCTCTCTTTTTACATTGCTTCACCACTCTCTTAACCTCTCTCTTTTTCTCCATATACTCTTCCCTCCTTGCATCACTTCTACTTTGTAAAAACTTCTCATATGCTAACTTTTTCTCCCTTACTACTCTCTTTACATCATCATTCCACCAATCGCTCCTCTTCCCTCCCACACCCACTTTCCTGTAACCACAAACTTCTGCTGAACACTCTAACACTACATTTTTAAACCTACCCATGCCTTTCAAACCCCATTGCCTATGCTCTCATTAGCCCATCTATCCTCCAATAGCTGTTTATATCTTACCCTAACTGCCTCCTCTTTTAGTTTATAAACCTTCACCTCTCTCTTCCCTGATGTTTTCTTTCTCCTTGTATCCCATCTACCTTTTACTCTCAGTGTAGCTACAACTAGAAAAGTGATCTGATATATCTGTGGCCCCTCTATAAACATGTACATCCTGAAGTCTACTCAACAGCCCTTTTATCTACCAATACATAATCCAACAAACTACTGTCATTTCGCCCGACATCATATCTTGAATACTTATTTATCCTCTTTTTCTTAAAATATGTATTACCTATAACTAAACCCCTTTCTATACAAAGTTCAATCTAAGGGCTCCCATTATCATTTACACCTGGCACCCCAAACTTACCTACCACACCCTCTCTAAAATTTTTCCTACTTTAGCATTCAGATCCCCTACCACAATTACTCTCTCACTTGGTTCAAAGGCTTAACATCTCCCAAAATCTCTCTCTCTCTCCTCTACATTCCTCTCTTCTCCAGGTGCATACACGCTTATTATGACCCACTTTTCGTATCCAACCTTTACTTTAATCCACATAATTCTTGAATTTACACATTCATATTCTCATATATATTTTATATATATATATATATATATATATATATTATATATATATATATATATATTATATATATATAATCCCCCCTCTCTCTTTCTCTTTCCCTCTCTTTTTATTGTTTCCTCTGTCTGTCTGGGGGATTGCTCTCTGGCCAAGGTGAACTGTTAGGCATGTTTCTTTACACCTGCTGCTCTTGTTCACCTATCATTAAGTAGATACCTGGGTGTTAGTCAACTGTTGTGGGTTACAGTTTGGGGGAGAGGATTAAAGTACCCCAATGGAAACAAGACCAAGAGTCCCCAGTGATGCACAGTCTTTATCAACTTAACCTGGGTTACAAAAATCTTCTATATTATGGTTTCGACTATTGTACAGTATTACAAATGAAATCTGAGACACAAGTCTCACATTTAAGTTTACCACTGCACACTGCAATACTCACCATGCAGCACCCTACTAAACAGCTAAACAGTCACTATCTTCCCTTCACACAGTTTATTTTATTTGCAATTTGTTCCTAACTTTAGCCTTGAACTGATAAATGCCACTATTTACCTCTACAGCAAATGTTAGTAAATTTATTCTAGTGTTTTAAGTGCATATAAGTTTTCAATGCCTGGCTACACACGAGAGTATTGCAAAGATATGTTAACTTCCATTAGCATCAGCAATTTTCTTTTTCAACTCATCGACTGTTCCACATCAAGGTAGCATACAGCAAGTATTGGGTGTGTGCCTCAGTGAAATTTATAAAAAAAAAAAGACCCCAGAAATAAATCATTATTTGGCTTTGTTAGTGTATCCTTAACTAAGCCTTCATAATTTATCACCACTGTATTGTAGTAACAACACTGGTAGTAGGATAACAGTGAATATTTCTTATGTGGAAACCTCAGTTATGCATAATATTTTGGAGTAATGAGATATTACAGTAATTTAAAACAGAAGTTTGTAAAGCCACCTATGTTTAAAATAACAGTGGCTTATCTTATTAACCCTTTTCAAAATCTGAGGTTAGTATATTTAACATAAGTAAGGTTATTTTGGTACAGGTACACATAAATACAGTTACTTGGATTATTATTCATAGCAGCATATGTGTAGATTACCTAGGATAACCCAAAGTCAGATAAAGTGACTTATTTCCAATGGGTTCTTGGGTGCTGAGTTTTGTAGGCACCTATTTTGGTTTTACTTTATCATTGTGTATGTGGAAAGGTCCTCGTAAATTAACCAGCAAATGACATGGTTTGTGCATAAAATAATCAGCATCTAGAAGGAATAAGTTTATTTAGGTGCAATGATCATACATAGTGTACATTACCTAGGATAACCTAAAAAAGTCAGACAAGAGTTAACTCCAAACTTGTAAAAGTAATTAGCAATCACACATTCTACTGGCAAGGACTCAGACTTAATACAGAAGATAGTTTATGATATTTAACATGTAGATAAGAATCTTTAATGCAAAATTATGAAGGGATAAGTAAAAAACATGCAATTTAGCATACAAAGCATTGAGTGAACACAAGCATCCTATGAAGGGCGAGCTATTAATTAGTTACTTAATTAATATATTGCCATTTACCAATTTAAATTTTCAAGTTAACTGCAAAATTCTTCTAAAAGTACAAATAAAACATTAATTCTTCACTTGAGACACTCGTAAAACAATTTAACAAGATTTTCTACAAATGTAATGTATCAAGCAAGTGTAAATCTAATTTTCACTCGAGTAATTTAAAAAATGTGCTTGGAACAATTAAATATACCCATATGGTAGGTACGAGTATTACTTAAACTGATAATGATTTTAATAGTTGCTAGACTTCTTGCTAACACATCATGTGTGAAAAATATCATGTTTACCAGGTTAAGAAAGACCAATCATTGTGTCAAATGGTGCCACAGAGGCACAGTAGTTAATCTTAGCGAGGTATAGCCTCATGCACAGTCAGAAAGCAAGTTTGTGACCCATAATACAGCCTGGCCTGTCATGTGTGAGGGAGGCGGGCATGTGCACACCTGCCCCCTGCTCTACTCACTCTGCTCTGCCCCTCTGCTCTACTCACTCTGTACGTGTAGTAAGCCTACGGAAAATTGCCTGAGCTCGGGGATCTCCTTCAGCACTTCGTCAGTTACTAGATGGATCCCTCTGTGCTGCGGCCGGAGCTTGATTTTTCTTTGAAACCACGCAGACCCGATTTGTATTCCTCTGCTGGAGGAAGCCATGTTTGCTGTGACCATTGACAGCAGACGGTGTGGGTGAGGCTGCGTCACGCCCGCCCTCACACGCCCTCACCGCCCACCAACACACTCCCACCACGCCCACGCCGCACACACACCCACCGTCTGGGCACTGCGGCGCCCACGGGCCACACACAACGGCGAGAGATAAAGCGTAAAACATTAAAGATGCAGGATTAAGGTGTGTGATCTCCGACAGATGGCGGTGGGCGGCGGCGGCGGCGGCGGCCACGACACCAGAACCACGACAAGCGAAGTGTTTACAAACACAGGTGTTAGTCTCCCCTCACCTCACCTCAATTTCCCCCTCACCTCACTTCCCCCTTTCACCTCACTGCTCCACCTCAGCTCTCATAACACTTCCCCTCACCAGACTTCCCTCTTACCTCAGCCCTTACCAACTTCCCTCACTAGCCTCACACACTTCCCCACCCAGCCGTCACCACACTTCCCCTCACCTCAGCCCTCACCACACTTCCCCTCACCTCAGCCCTCACCACACTTCCCCTCACCTCAGCCCTCATCACACTTCCCTTCACCACCCTTCCCCTCCAGCCTTCACTACACTTCCCATTCAACTCAGATCTTACAACACTTCACCTCACTTTAGCCCTCACTTCACTTCCCCTCACCTTAGCCCTCACTTTCATTTCCCCTCACCTTAGCCCTCACTTCATTTCCCCTCACCTCAGCCCTCACCACTCATAGAAGAAGTGTTACATGAAGTGGGGTTAAATAAAGAGGTTATTTTGAGCAGATTAGCCAGGTGACAGTGCCAACTTGACCCCCTATCCTTGACCTCAGGCCCCAGTCATAGATAACATCCTGTCAAAATGAGAGTAGAAGTGTGACTAGATTAAAAAAAAAATTATCTGAGGACTTAAACTAAGAAGAGAGAAAATGTCAAATAATTTACATGAACTTTATTGGAAATAAAACTGTAGTGACTTTCCTGGTCAAACCACTGGCACATCCTCATTAATGAATATAGTAAACTTTATCATGGTTAATTGTATGTGGTTTTACAAAAAGTACTACACATACTGAACATACAATTGTTCAGTCATAGACTGGTGGTGGATTGTGATATATCTAGGCTAGGTCCTAGGAAACAAAGTGAAGCATAAATGGAACACTAACATTTTGTGATTGTGAAGAAACAAAGCAAAGACGAGTGCAGATCGTTGCAACACAATGTAGAAACGTGTAATACACCGAGAGTCTTATCTTATTATACCATGGATCGAAATGCCATTGAAATGTTGAGTGCCTCCCTGATTCGAGAATACCTTGCAAAAAAGGTAAGCAAACATTGTATCGTATGGATTAACTTTAAGGTATTAACAATATTCTGTCCTCCTACGAGCTTCTGTTTTTTTCACTGAAATGCTATCGCATCTTCATTATTTAGTGTCATATTTAATATATTAATTGTGACCTATTACAGTTTACTTCTCACATTATACAATGAGTTTGCATGCATCCTTGTCTTGCCGGGTGCTTGCTACCTTGTACCCTGCTACACTACCATTTATTTCCATCCTTCTAGTTTGCCTCATTTCCTTTTTAAGAAAGTCTTACATTATGCAGAAACAATTATTGTGCACATAAAACATTTATAGTTCAACTCTGTTATTATTATTATTATTATTATTATTATTATTATTATTATTATTATTATTATTATTATTATTATTATTATTAGAACATGGGGAAGGACTAAACTCGTACGGGTCAAACCATGGGGAATGGGAGACAATAAAGTCTGATCCAAGGAATGAGAGGTTAGCTCCATTTACTTGAGCCAAGAGCTCTTCACTGGCTTATTTCATCTTAAATTATTACTAATTCAATATAGTCACTGTAAATGCAACTGTATATGAAAACGAAATTATATGATGACTTAACCTAGGATATCCTATATCTCAAGAAGACTTTAAATTTCCTTCGAGAGATGTTCCTCTCATATATATATATATATATATATATATATATATATATATATATATATATATATATATATATATATATATATATATATATATATATATATATATATATACACATACGAGAAATCAGGGCATAGAAACTAAAAGACGATGTGGGCGCACCAAGGGTATAATTCAGAAGGCTGTTGAGGTGGTTTGGGTATGTCAAGAAGATAGAGAGGGATAGGATAACAAAGAGTATAAATCTGGGGTAGAGGATAGGAAAGGAAGGGGTAATCTCAGCTGGAGGTTATAAAGGACACTTCGAGTTTTAGGAAAATGAAAGTTCCCCGGTATGGGCGGAAATATTAGGACGTGGTGTTTCCTTAAGACACCTGCTTTCTCTTTTCACCTAACAGTAAAATAGGTGCCTGGGTGTTAGTCGACTGGTGTGGGTCGCATCCTGGGACAAAATTGATCAAATTTGCCCAAAATGCTCTGCATAACAAGGGGTTTTCTATATAATAGTATGTTGTTGATGTCAGCTAGGCCTGTATACTTTGTACGTGTACTTACAGAAATAAAGAGTATTATTATTATTATTATTATCCCCTCAAGGAAGGTTCCTTGATGTTGGTGAGGGGCTCTTGATTTAGGGAATTGGATCTGTGCTCCAGGAGTTCCCCAAATTAAGCCTGAATGCCTTCCACATCCCCCCCAGGCGCTGTATAATCCTCCGGGTTTAGCGCTTCCCCCTTGATTGTAATAATAATAATAATATTATTATTATTATTATTATTATTATTATTATTATTATTATTATTATTATTATTATTATTATTATTATAAGTTCCAGTAGACTTGTGTGAACATGTTAGACAGGAGTGAATAGACAAGCAGTTTCTATTGGACGTTCTGTTGTAATGTGAACATGGTAATATTTATGAAGGGATTCTAGGAAAATCGGTTAGGCAGTGATTGCACTCGGAAGAAGGTATGTGGGTGTTGCAGTCAGAGGGGAATCTAAATTGTGATGCGAGCACACTTTTGACAAGACATTGATTGAATAAATGATGGTGAACGTGCTTCTTTATTTGGGTCACCATCTCTTGACTAGAGGCAGCTGTTAAAGGGTTTTATAATATATATTATATATATATTATATTATATATATATAATTAAAAAATATATATATATATTATAATATATGTATTATATATTTAATATATATATATATATATTATAATATGCTGTAAAGAGTTTTTTATGAGGATAGTGAGGCTCAGGTTAGGGTGTGTAGAAGAAAAGGGAGACTACTTTTCAGGTAAAAGTTAGGTCTTAGAAGGGATGTGTAATGTCACCATTGGGTTGTGTTATGTTTTTTATAGATGGGGTTGTAAAGAAGTAAATGCTAGGGTTTCGGGAGAGGGGTGGGATTAAATTATGGGGAATCAAATACAAAATGGGAATTGACACAGTTGCTTTTAACTGATGATACTGTGCTCATGGGAGATTCTAAAGAAAAATTGCAAAG
Source organism: Cherax quadricarinatus (assembly GCF_026875155.1). Lineage (NCBI taxonomy): Eukaryota > Metazoa > Arthropoda > Malacostraca > Decapoda > Parastacidae > Cherax > Cherax quadricarinatus. The sequence continues at coordinate 36,936,205 of NC_069449.1, read as the reverse complement.
GTTAGTGGATGAGTTTGGGAGTGTGTGTAAAGGTAGAAAGTTGAAAGTGAACATAGAAAAGAGTAAAGGTGATGAGCGTATCAAATGATTTAGATAAAGAAAAATTGGATATCAAATTGGGGAGGAGTATGGAAGTGAATGTTTTCATACTTGGGAGTTGACGTGTTGGCGGATGGATTTATGAAGGATGAGGTTAATCATAGAATTGATGAAGGAAAAAAGGTGAACTCCAGGTAAACTCCAGTGGTGCATTGAGGTATATGTGGAGGCAAAAAATGTTATCTATGGAGGCAAAGAAGGAAATGTATGAAAGTATAGTAGTACCAACACTCTTATATGGGTGTGAAGCTTGGGTTGTGAATGCAGAAACGAGGAGGCGGTTGGAGGCAGTGGAGATGTCCTGTCTGAGGGCAATGTGTGGTGTAAATATGCAGAAAATTCGGAGTGTGGAAATTAGGTGTGGAGTTAATAAAAGTATTAGTCAGATGGCTGAAGAGGGTTTGTTGAGGTGGTTTGGTCATTTAGAGAGAATGGATCAAAGTAGAATGACATGGAGAACGTATAAATCTGTAGGGGAAGGAAGGCAGGGTAGGGGTCGTCCTCGAAAAGGCTGGAGGGAGGGGGTAAAGGTGTTGTGGGCGAGGGTTGGGACTTCCAGCAAGCGTGCATGAGCGTGTTAGATAGGAAGTGAATGGAGACAAATGGTATTTGGGACCTGACGAGCTGTTGGAGTGTGAGCAGGGTAATATTTAGTTAAGGGATTCAGGGAAACCGGTTATTTTATATAACCGGACTTGAGTCCTGGAAATGGGAAGTACAATGCCTGCACTCTGAAGGAGGGGTTTGGGATATTGGCAGTTTGGAGGGATATATTGTGTATATTTTATACGTATATACTTATAAACTGTTGTATTCTGGGCACCTCTGCAAAAACAGTGATTATGTGTGAGTGAGGTGAAAGTGTTGAATGATGTTGAAAGTATTTTCTTTTTGGGGATTTTCTTTCTTTTTGGGTCACCCTGCCTCGGTGGGAGACGGCCGACGTGTTGAAATATATAGTATATATATATATATATATATATATATATATATATATATATATATATATATATTATATATATATATATATATATATATATTAATGTGTGTGTGTGTACTCACCAATTTATGGTTGATGGGGTGTGTTAAAAAATGGAGAGCTACATCAAAATCTACTGCTTAACAATAAGGAACGATGTACAGTACATACGCGAGCAATAACAGGTTCCTCATACTTTGTGCTCATAAATTATTTTTCTTGGTGGTTTTGTCAAATTTTGGACGAAACGTATTTAGCAGAGTATCGACAGTCTTGTTCAAAAATATTGCTGTATGAAATATTACTTATCATAACTAATTACCTTGCCTTCCTCTACTGTATATTGTTATAGTTTATGTTTTATAGTAATTGATGATACGAGTTTAATTTTAGAAAGGTCTGTTATATAAGTGAATAAAAAAAAACTATGCTTTTAATTAGTATTGTAAGTTGTAAACTTGAGAAGCAGTGATGGAGATTAGTTTCCATGGCAGTGGCTTTCTAGGGTTAAACAAGTCATTTCGTATATCTCAAATAACGCATTGTGAACTTTTTTACCCTACCTAGATATGTCAAAAATGCAGTGACAAAAAATGCGGGTAAGGGTAGGAGACGCATAAAAATATGACTTCATGTCTACATTTACTATAATTATTTTTTTCACTATAATCACTAAAATGCTTACGTGTCACATTAATTTATCTATCAGAGACTGGTGAGGACATTACAGCAGTTAGATGAAGAACAAAGTGAGCAGTCTACGTGTGTCCGCAACCGATTAAAGCTCATGAAGGCATTACACATTGGTCGACTTATGAAGCGCAACAAGGAACTGGAGTCTCCACTGGACTCCATGGTAGAGGTCATCGTTCACTTCTTGCTAGGACACACTCGTACATCCAAAAGGCAAACAAAAGTCCCACAAAATGATCAGTGTGAGGGCAGCGAAAACCAGCTTGTTAAAGCCATTTGTGTTGACGATTCTGTTTTTCAAAACATCTGTGGTGAAACTTTGCCTACTGATATTGAAACAAATGAGACTGTAGCTCAGTATGGAGATGACCATGAATCATGCGGTGATGCTAAGGAAGAGTGCCAGTATTTCACTACAGCGTGTAATGCCAAAGAACAATATAATAAAACAGAGCAGGAGCAGTGTTTTGCTTCCGAATTCTCAAACAAACAATTCAACATATGTACCTGGATATCAAAGTGAGTTGAATACAAATATAGCTACTGATGATTACAATGTAAATGAGAGTGCTATTAACATTGCAGGCTTACCACCATTTGCCAGTATCTTGCCAAAGGATGAAAATTACTCGAACTCTCTGCAGGATTCGTGTGAGTCTTTGATGGAAGAATCAGAATGTGAATCAAGTGCTTCGTCTGTTGTTGATCTTCTCAAGGATATGCCAGATGGCTGTGGGAGTGCTTCTGGTGTTACAACAGATATATTTAGAGTGCCAAACCTGTGTCGAGTCCAGACTCCTTTAGCAACTGATTCTTACCAAGAAGCCGATGTGATAGTTGCATGGGTAGAGGAAAATAAGAGTGAAGGAGCAGGAAAAGATGCAAGTTATACGAAATGTAGAACAGGCGAAGAAATTGAAAAATGGGCAAATGAAAGACCTGAAAAGCATGAAAAAGCTAATCAACTTAATAAAACACTCTCAGAAAAATGGTACCAAGAAAAACCTCCATCTCAAGGTATGTTGCTTATAATTCTTCGTTGTTTCTGAATACTACTAATAAATATTATTGTTATTGTCATTAGAAGTTAATAACTTTGAGGAATCTGACTGGTGTACAGCTTTTATGTAAATGAAATTGATGTATACCTTTCCTTATGTGTGTATATTTACTGGGAAACTGCGATTCAGCAACTTTGAACAACCCTCCACACACACACACACACACACAACACACATCACACACACACACACACACACGCTACCAACTTCACACACACACACAGGTACAAAGGATACAGACCTCATCAGGAAAAAACTTGATGTTACATAATGAAGTGCATAACATACTGAGGCACCACCAATCCATAATCCTGCAAGGATACGGTCCCTGCAACCGGATAGCGTTCCGTTTGAATAAGGAATCGTTCAAGATCATGTTACACTGTGTTGATTACCCATACTGGAGTATGCAGACCGTCTGGAACCAACCTGGTCAAACTGGTTAAAATTAAGAAATTACAAGGTTTGCAAACGTGCAGTCCCCTTAGCTAAGGATGTCTACGAGGAAAGGTTAAGTTGAATGGATGAGACAAACTGGAGGACGAGGGTCAGGGAAGACATGATAACGACTCAAATGGACGGGATAGACATTGAAAAGAGATAGATGTACAGAGAGGGGACAAGGGAAAAGAAGTCAACTTAAAACTGAAGAAAATGGTACCAGAGAAAACCCAGTTAGGATATTTCTTAGTCATTCGTTGTTTCAGTGGAATACACTAGCAATGAAGTAGTTGTATTGCAGGAATCATACATTTAAGAAGATGGTGTATGACAAAGTTCAGTGAAAGAGAGAGAAGGATCCAGTAGCGATCAGTAATAGCGGGGCAACGGTGAGTCTCGACCCCTGCAACCACCACAACGTACAATAGGTGCACACCACACCCCGACGAACACAACAAAGGCAAATCCTGTGTCACAAACCTACTAGAGTTTTATGACAAGGTAACTGAAGTAAGAAATGAGAGGGAGGGGTGGGTTGCTTTTTTGACTGGAAGAAGGCCTTCGACCCAGTTCCTCACAAGAGATTAGTACAGAAGCTAGAGGAAGAGGCACGTATAACAGGAAGGGCACTGCAATGGATCAAAGAATACCTAACAGGGAGGCAACAGCGAGTCATGGTCCGTGATGAGGTATCACAGTGGGCGCCGGTGACGAGCGGCGTCCCACAGGGGTCAGTCCTGGGACCAGTGCTATTCTTGGTATGTGAATGACATGACAGAAGTGTCCCTGTTTGCAGATGACGTGAAGTTAAGGAGGAGAATTAAATCAGACGCGGACCAGACAGGTATACAAAGAGACCTGGACAAGCTGGATGCGTGGTCCAGAAACTGGCTCCTAGAATTTAACCCCGCCAAATGCAAAGTCATGAAGATCGGAGGAGGGCAAAGAAGACCGCAGACAGAGTATAGGCTAGGAGGCCAAAGGCTGCAAACCTCACTCAAGGAGAAAGATCTAGGAGTGAGTATAATACCGAGTACATCGCCAGAAGCACACATTAACCAGATAACTGCTGCGGCATATGGGCGCTTGGCAAACCTGAGAATAGCGTTCCGGTACCTCAGTAATGAATCGTTGAAGACTTTATACACTGTGTACGTCAGGCCCATACTGGAGTATGCAGCACCAGTTTGGAACCCAAACCTGGTCAAACACTTCAAGAAATTAGAGAAAGTGCAAAGGTTTGCAACAAGGCTAGTTCCAGAGCTAAGGGGAATGTCCTATGAAGACAGGTTAGGGGAAATCGGTATGACAACACTGGAGGACAGGAGGGTCAGGGGAGATATGATAACGACATACAAAATACTGCGTGGAATAGATAAGGTGGACAGAGACAGGATGTTCCAGAGATGGGACACAGAAACAATTGGAAGCTGAAGACTCAGATGAGTCAAAGGGATGTTAGGAAGTATTTCTTCAGTCATAGAGTAGTTAGGAAGTGGAATGGTCTGGCAAGCGATGTAGTGGAGGCAGGAACTATACATAGTTTTAAGATGAGGTATGATAAAGCTCATGGAGCAGGGAGAGAGGACCTAGGTGCGGTCAGTGAAGAGGCGGTGCCAGGAGCTGAGTCTCGACCCCTGCAACCACAATTAGGTGAGTACGCACACACTCACACCTAACAATACTAGAAGAAAAGAAGACTAGTCGAGACATTATCATGACAATAATTACTCATTGGGTTAGATATAAAGGCCAGGGATACTTTTAAATTTAAGATGAAGCTGTGGAAAAGAGATGACAACTAAAGGTACAAAGGAACGTTAGGAAGACCTTCTAAATCTCAATGTAGCAAGTATAGGAAACTAGATTAAAAAGTTGTGCAGAAAAATCATACACAGAATATATTTGATCGGGTCGTGGAGGTCAGTAATCAGTAAAGGCAGTCGATAAGATTTAAGAGGCAGGACTGGGTGCTGTGAATCGATTCCTGCAAACACAACTAGGGTAGTATGTTTCTATAATATTGTTTTTCATAGGAAGTCATGAGTTATGATTCGCTCTTATCTTGTCAACCATATTGAACGTGATGCTGCAAGAACAACACGTGAGATTTCTGTCTTTCTAGGCTTCTATGATAGTTACTGCTTGGTGTGCTGGCGGATGTAATAATCTGAACAAGGTAAGGCTAACAATCTACCACTTTCCAAATGACTGTGAAAGTCGAAAGCAAAGCACATCTTGCGAGAGGCAGCAAGACTAGGAGTCAACATACTTATTACCATCTAGGAGGTGCCTTGATTTTGCTGAAGAACTGTTCATCCAAGAATTTGGAGCTACCGTCACTTTCCTTGGATCAAACTTGATACCATCTCTTTCTTCAGGCGCTGTATGACCCCTACGAGTTTAATGCTTGAAGTGAATATATAAGAATAATGTAAACGACAAATCATTGATGCTGGTGAGGGCTCTTGATACAGTGAAGTGGGCCTGGCTCCCACTTCCTTGGATCGAATCTGATTGCCTTGCATTTCTCAGACTGTATGACCCCTGTGGATTTAGCGTTTCCTCCTAAATATAATAATATATGTACTGTATGCATCAAATTTTAATGCTTTTCAAAATCCATACACTACATGTGGAGTATTTGTCGTAAATAATGTTTGTTATTGAGCACCTACTTTCTTGGGTTATTTTTTTCTTTATATGTAATTGTTCACTTGTAATATTAAGTATGTTGTCTGTGAATGATGAAATAAGGCAGTTTTTATATTTGCGCAATATATATTTGTAATAAATATAAACAATCGCTCTCTTTCCGTCATCTCACCCTTCTTTCAGCTATCTTTACTCTCTTGTTTTTTTCCGTCTCGCCTCTTTTATTGTTGTCCTGCCTGTTCCTCTCTTCCCTTCCTCCCTTTGTCTCTCCTTCCTCCACTACTCTCTGTGGACAGTATGAATGCGTTGGCTATTGACACAAACAGAACAGGTACTCGAGTTTGGAACTTTAATACGTTCAGTTTGAGGCAGCCATTCTGACTGGATCGTTATCCGTGCAGAGCCCTTCCATATACCTGGAGGGTGCTTCGGAGGTCAACGTCCCTGCGGCCCGGTCCATGACCAGGACTCGCTGTGGATCAGGGCTTGATCAATAGGCTGTTAATGCTGGCCGCACGTAAACCGACGTACTAACCACAGCCCGGCTGGTCAGATACTGACTTTAGGTGCTTGTCCAACTCCCTGTTGAAGACAGCCAGGGGACTAGTGGTAATCTCCCTTATGTATGCTGGGAGGAAGTTGAGCAATCTTGGGCCCCCTGACACTTATTGTGTTGTCTCTTACTGTATTCATAGCGCCCCTGCTTTTCAATCAGGGAATGTTACACCGCCTGCCGAGTCTCTTTTGCTTTCGTAGGGAGCGATTTCTGTGTTCAGATTTGGGACTTTCCCTCTACAATTTTTCCAGTGTATATTGTCAAGGGACCTCAATCATTCCCAGTAATTTAGGTGTTTTATTGTACTTATACGTTCAGTGAAAGTTCTCTGTATATTATCCAGGTCTGCAATTTCGCCTGCCTTGAAAGGGGCCGTTAGAGTACAGCATTATTCCAGCTTAGAAAGAACAAGTAATTTGAAGAGAATCATCATTGGCTTGGCATCCCTAGTTTTGAAGGTTCCCATTACCCATCCTGCCATTTTCCTAGCAGATGTGGTAGACATTGTTGTGATCTTTGAAAGTGAGATTCTCTGATATTATCACTCCCAGGTCTTTCATATTAGTTTTTCTTTCTTTTGTGCGGTTGGATTTTTTTTATACTCCGATCTAGTTTTTAATTCCTTAAGTTTTTCATAGCAGAGTAATTGAAACTTGCCTTCATTGAACTTCATATTGTTTTCTGAGCTCCATTTAAAGACTTGGTTAATGTCCGCTTGGGGATTTACAGTGTCCTCAGTGGATGACACTATCATGCAAATTCTGGTATCGTCAGCAAAGGAGGACACAGTGCTGTCTGTGGCTTGTCTTCATTTGAGAATTAATTATAATATAGAGAGTTCACTGGTTGACCGTAACCAGTGTAGGAGGTAGTACTGTCCTGCTATATGAATGTGAAATAGGTAATTATTTTTTTCTCTGGCAGGACTTCTGGTTTTGTGGCACGTAAGATGGCGGGCAAATTTTACAAATTTCTACTTACATTTAACATACAAAACACTTTTTTTTTACTTGGTGCTTCTTGATAGTTTTTTTTTTTTTTTTTTTTTTTTCCTCGAGGACAGACACCAGTTATATACTCATTTTCTGTGTAATTACTGAAAAGGGAAATGTTCACTTTAGGAAATGGTCGATGTGTTAACTTTTCAGTATAAAAGCTAATTTTACCGTTTCGTGTTATTATTTCCAGCGCACACCCGTGAAATTAAATATCTACGAGAGCACATATGACAATAAAAAATGTTCCTGGGAAAATTAGAATGTTTATAAGTGAACATAATATTTAAATTTGTGATTACTGGTACTAGTATATCATAACTATTGTATAGTGACTGAATGAAGTACTGTGGTAAAAAAAATTTTTGCATATAGAAGCAAATTTAACTGAGTGACGTTTCCTGACTGCCATTTTCGCTATGAAATTTTAAGTTTGCCTCGAGAAACTTCCATTTTCAATGGTGGACTACTAAAGTGCGGGAAACTCTGTGTCAGCTTCTGAATGGGAAAGCCGATAATCAATCGTACTACGGAATTTACTACGAGTGAGAATTAAAGCCTAATGAGAGGACCTGGAAGAGGGGCTAAGGTGGCTACCCCGTCAGGCCTCCTTCGTAACCTTGGTTGACACTTAACGTCATTTTCGGAAGCGAAAGGTGCGTTTTAGGAAGAGATAAATTACAAAAGAAATGAATCAGCAAAGTAAATGAATGCGTAGATGGTCTAGGTGTATCGTACATTCCGTCTGCTGTGGCTTTCTGAAATTTCCTACACTTCTCTTATAATAGTTAAAAGCTTAACACTGACCGTAGTGCAGGGATTGGAAAGAACCTATTATAGATCAGTGTTTCTTTAACAGAAACATACTTGTATTAATTAAAACTAAAAATACTGGCGCTTTTTTAATGTAAGGCTGAGTAAATAAAACAGGCAGCGACATTACCGAAGAGTTCAGGAACTTAATGTAGTGCGAGCCATCATGATAACATTGACAGAGATACTCAGTCTGCATGCAACAATAAAGATATTGGATGAGATCTTATTATCCCTGTTTATATTAAAAACATTTTACTCACTATAATAGTACTGAGAGAAGAGGATTTACCTACATTTCAGTGCTAGAAAATATTTGCAATCCTTATAATTTGTTGATATTTTGATTCAGTGTTGACGGACACCATAAACATCCACTAAATACAGTGTGACATTGTGACTGCCAAGAATTCAAGTGAGATATAGCTACTTGTGGCAGGTAGCTGAAGACAAAGACTGATAATCCTGAATATTCCAAATGTAAACTCTTCAACATTATTTTATCCAGTGTAAAAGTATATGGGTCTATGTTTTTGAAACACCCTGTAATATAAAATGCAAACTGGAACACTAGCAAACTTGACAACCCTGTGTATGATAAACTCTTAGTGGCAGGATTGTGTCATATAGTGGTCTTATACGTCAGCGAACTACTTGGAGAGAATGAATCATATATATACTATTTGTAAATGATGGAAAGTTAACGAGAAGAGCACAGACAAGATGCTTACAGGACGTTGGAGGCTTATATAGATAAGTCTACAATAATAGTTCAAAAATGACTTCGTGGTCAGCCTTAATATGTGTAAGTCGGCGATAAGTATCAAATTGGCTAAAAATGTCAGACTGTATGAGACTGGTGTGTTTATCGTCTCTCTCACACTATCTTGTGAACGGGAAGACCCTCAGTGATATTGACCAAGTGCACTGCTCCCTGGCCCCTCCCTCACTCCTGTTCTTCCCCTTTAATCTTAAGGTATAGCCACCGCACCCAATTCTTTCACAGCGTAAGGTGAGTGCGGAGCATTTCTGGGAGGTGAGGAACACGCCTCGTAGCGGAGTCGTGGCTAGCCCTTCCTCAGGTGATATTTTATGGTGATGAAAGATGCACAAACTTAACCCACCGCCCGTGATGCTGCTGCTCACCTGTTGTGCTCCACTTCACATTTTCTGTTCTCCAGCAGCAACTGGTAGTTCTGTGGGAGAAGACAGTCTGTGCCTCCATACGATTGTTGAAAAATACCTTGTGTCGTTCTTGGTGATGTTTAATGCAAAGTCGTAGCCGGTACTATGAGGGGTTTATGGTTGGAGCAAGTGTTTTGTGATTCCCGGGAGCCGAAAGCATCGTCATAACAACACAAGAATGCTAAGCCATCTCTTGTGTGTTCATTGTATGAATGAATGACAAGTTGTACATTTTGCGCTGAGGTGACGATTTTACATATTTGTCCATCGACTTAGCGTTCGTTTTCCTTGAATTACTGAAAATGAATAAAAAAAGTAGGGCAGCTGAAAGAGTTAAATAAGAGAACTTGAAAGGAAGAAACAAATGAAACATATGGACTGATTGAACAGCAGATGTGGGTGATGGAGGATTGGTACCTGTGTTGGTTTCTGGAGGGTTGGTACCTGTGTTGGTGTGTGTGTGTGTGGTGAAGGGCTGGTACCTGTGTTGGTGTGGGTGATGGAGGATTGGTACCTGTGTTGATTTGTGGAGGGTTGGTACCTGTGTTGGTGTGTGTTGGAGAGTTGGTACCTGTGTTGGTTTGCGGTGGAGGGTTGGTACCTGTGTTGGTGTGTGTGTGTGGTGGAGGGTTGGTACCTGTGTTGGTGTGTGGTGGAGGATTGGTACCTGTAGTGGTGGTGTGTGTGTGTGGTGTGTGTGTGTGTGTGTGTTGTGTGTGGTGTGTGTGTGTGTACTCACCTAATTGTGGTTGCAGGGGTCGAGACTTAGCTCCTGGCCCCTGTGTGTGTGTGTGTGTAGTGGAGGGTTGGTACCTGTAGTGGTGTTTGTGCGTATGTTTGTGTGGAGGAGAATTGGTATGTATATTGATGTGGTGGAAAATTGGTACCTGTTCTGGTGTGTATTGGCGAATTGGTACCTACGTTGGTGTGTAGCGGAAGGTTGGTACTTGTGTTGGTGTGTGGTGTAGTTTGTATCTGTGTTGGTATGTGTATGGTGGAGGGTTGGCAAATGTGTTAGTGAAGTGGAGAGTTGGCACCTGTGTTGGTGTAGTGGAGAGTTGGTACCTGTGTTGTTATGCGTGAGGTAAAGGGTTGGTACTTTTATTGGTGTGTGTGGTAGAGAGTTGATACCTGTGTCGGTGTGCGTGGTGGAGGGCTCGTACCTGTGTGGGGGTGTGTGTGGTGGAGATTTCGTACCTGTCATGGTGTGTGTGTGTGGCGAAAGGTTAGTGTCTGTGTTAATGTGGGTGATGGAGAGTTGGAACATGTGTTGGAGTGGGTGATTCAGAGTTGCAGCATGTGTAGGAGTGGGTGATGGAGAGTTGGAACATGTGTTGGAGTGGGTGATGGGGAGTTGGAACCATTGCTGGTGTAGAGGGGTTAGTACCCATGTTGGTGTGGCTAAGGGAGGGTTGTTATCAGTGTTAATGTGACTGAGGGTTCATACCAGTATTGGTGGGGATGAGCAAAGGTTGGTACTCTTGTTGGTGTAGATGAGGTTGGTACCTATGTTGGTATGACTAGGGGAGGATTGGCAACTGCGTTGGTGTGGGTGAGGAAGAGTTGGTTTGTGTGGCTAAGGGAAGGTTAGTCCCAGTGTTGGTGTGGGTGAGGGAGGGTTGGTACCTATGCTAGTGTGGGAGAGGAAGGTTTGGTACTTATGTTGGTGTGCGTGAGGGTGGAGGAGTTGGTACCAGTGTTGATGTGGGTGAGGGAGGGATGGTACCAGTGTTAGTGTGGGTGAGGCAGGGTTGGTGCCAGTGTCAATGTGGGTGAGGGAGAGTTGGTACCAGTGTTGGTTGGCTTAAGGAGGGTTGGTACCTACGTTGGTGTGGCTAAAGGAGGGTTGGTATCAGTGTTAGTGTGGGTGAGAGGGGGATGGTACCAGTGTTAGTGTGGGTGAGGGAGGGTTGGTACCAGTTAGTGTGGGTGAGGGAGGGTTGGTACCAGTGTTAATGTGGGTGAAGGAGGGTTGGTTTCAGTGTTAGTGTGGGTGAGGGAGGGTTGGCATCAGTGTTAGTGTGGGTGAGGGAGGTTTGTGTTTTTCAGTTGTTAGTGTGGGTGAGGGAGGGTTGGTACCAGTGTTAGTGTGGGTAAAGGAGGGCTGGTATCAGTGTGGGTGAAGGAGGGCTGGTACTAGTGTTAGTGTGGATGAAGGAGGGTTGGTATCAGTGTTAGTGTGGGTGAGGGAGGGTTGGTACCAATGTTAGTGTGGGTGAGGGAGGGTTGGTACCAGTGTTTAGTGTAGGTGAAGGAGGGTTGGCATCAGTGTTAGTGTGGGTGAGGGAGGGTTGGTACCAATGTTAGTGTAGGTGAGGGAGGGTTGGTACCAGTGTTAGTGTGGGTAAAGGAGGGCTGGTACTAGTGTTAGTGTGGATGAAGGAGGGTTGGTATCAGTGTTAGTGAGGATGAGGGAGGGTTGGTACCAATGTTAGTGTGGGTGAGGGAGGGTTGGTACCAGTGTTTAGTGTAGGTGAAGGAGGGTTGGCATCAGTGTTAGTGTGGGTGAGGGAGGGTTGGTACCAGTGTTAGTGTGGGTGAAGGAGAGTTGGTTTCAGTGTTAGTGTGGGTGAGGGAGGGTTTGTACCAGTGTTAGTGTGGGTGAGGGAGGGTTGGTATCAGTGTTAGTGTGGGTGAGAGGGGGATGGTACCAGTGTTAGTGTGGGTGAGGGAGGGTTGGTACCAATGTTTAGTGTGGGTGAAGGACGGTTGGTATCAGTGTTAGTGTGGGTGAGGGAGGGTTGGTTTCAGTGTTAGTGTGGGTGAGGGAGGGTTGGTACCAGTGTTAGTGTGGGTGAGGGAGGGTTGATACCAGTGTTAATGTGGCTGAAGGAGGGTTGGTTTCAGTGTTAGTGTGGGTGAGGGAGGGTTGGTACCAATGTTAGTGTGGATGAGGGAGGGTTGGTATCAGTGTTAGTGTGGGTGAGAGGAGGGATGGTACCAGTGTTAGTGTGGGTGAGGGATGGTTGGTACCAGTTAGTGTGGGTGAAGGAGGGTTGACATCAGTGTTAGTGTGGGTGAGGGAGGGTTGGTACCAGTGTTTAGTGTGGGTAAAGGAGGGTTGGTATCACTGTTAGTATGGGTGAGGGAGGGTTGGTACCAGTGTTAGTGTGGGTGAAGGAGGGCTGGTATCAGTGTTAGTGTAGGTGAAAGAGGGTTGGTATCAGTGTTAGTGTGGGTGAGGAAGGGTTGGTTCCTATGGAAAATTTTGAATTTTCCTAAATTCAGCATGTGTACATTTTAATAATACAATAATTGTGTAATAAAATGGGTTGCTGATTTGACCCTTTCGAGAAACTTTGAATGGGAGAGGGGGAGGTAGAACAGCTGCTCAGTGATGTGGACAGGAGGTGCCATATTGAAACATGAATTTGTGTACACAATGGTCGGAATTGTACGATGTAATCAGGCGTTCTCAAAAGACAATTGTGTATATCGGCCTTAGTCTGTAATTTAGAAATTGCTGACACATTCCTGCTGAAGAACTGGGATAAATAATGGGGAAAACCCTTACATTTCGGCAACAAGAACAGATAAATAGAGGACACTAATTCTCCCTAGGAGCACACCTTAGCTAAGTGACGCTTACCCATAACGTACAGTAGTTTTGCATTGGCCATCGTAAATCCTAGCTGTAGTGGTAGCGTTAGGGTGTGTTTCCAAAAAATAATAATGATTCATTAATTAAATGGTAAGTGGTAATATGAATTTCCTTTCTAATAACACTTATAATTTATGTACAATATTACATTCTGTGTACCCAGCCGCCTGTTCATATACAGTCCACACAACTTTAATTTACCAGAGTAGATGGTTTTAATATTGTAATTATTAATTTAATGTCAGGTCTAGCTTTTTGTGAGAGTGGTAGGGAGTGGGCATCGAGGGAGTGACAGTTCGGCAACCTGCTGTGACTAAGTCTCGCTTACCTCACCCAAATTACTTGCAGATAATTTAGGTAATACCCTGTAAACCTCTTGCAGGTAATTTGCTCACATAATAATACTTCATAATACCAGTGTTAGTGTAGCTGAGGGAGGGTTGGTACCAGTGTTAGTGTGGGTGAAGGAGGGTTGGTATCAGTTTTAGTGTGGGTGAAGGAGAGTTGGTACCAGTGTTAGTGTGGGTAAAGAAGGGTTGGTATCAGTGTTAGTGTAGGTGACGGAGGGTTGGTCATGGTAATTCCAGCTGATCTATGCATGACGTGTTGCATGTTATAATTATGTTCAAGCGCTAAACTCTTATGTGAGGATGAGGGATAATCAAATTTGATCTAGGGAAATGGAAAGTAGTTTAAATTCTTAGGATCAAGAGCTAATGACGCGTGAAGAAGCAGGTAGCAGTGATCTCATTCAGAATCCGGATAGCGCCGCACCACTACAAGTGTCTCATTGTATACCAGTGGTAGAATGCACTATGTTAACGAGACACAACATGCATTTTATTGAAAAAAAAAAACGTTTCGTCAACCAGGAAATTGTCCCTGGTTGACGAAACATTTCAGTAAACTGCCATAAACCACATATTGTGTCTTTTTCATAGCACAAGAGTTGCACACGCCACCAACCTGTTTCCCTACAACACCATTAATGTAATGCAAGGGGTACTTTATGAGGACATTTCCTCGTATGTAACAAAAGTGATCATGGATTTTCTCTGTTAGGTTGACTTATTCCTGGGATAAGACTTTTTTAAGCTTTTATAGTTTTTAGCTTGTAAATATTCTTTCAGGTTGATTAGTCTCGGCACAGGATAGATATTAATGAATTGAATGTCATCACCCTCTCTCCCTCTTTCTCTCCTTACTACTCTTGTCTTTACCTTCTTGCACTATCTCCCTTCTCACTTTCATATCCTTTTCCATCTCGCCTATCATTGTTTTCTCTTTCTCTTTCCGCCTCTCTTCCCCTCTTCTCTCCCATCCCTATTTCCTCTCATTATTTTTCCTTTTATCCCTGTCTTCAACTTCCCTTTCGTATCATTTCTTTGTCATCCTAGTCCTCTACTCTAGTCTTCTTTTTTCTCTTCTTTAATTCCCTCCCTCTCTACTCCTATTTTCTTTATTACATTTGACTCTCGCCTATTCCTTTTCCTCTCTCATAGTTTTTCTCTTTTAATCCGTATCATTCCCTCCCGTTATGGAGAGGTATCGTATCCAGATTTATTACTCCATCACAAAAAAGTCTCTTCTGCAACCTAAACAAAAACTAATAACAATGTTTGTGTCTGTGGGACTCTTCTTTTCTTGGTCATGGAAGATGCTCGTGATGCGGGTCTTACATCACTTGATGACTTGTTTAATGACTCTTTGCACGAGCAGTAAATGCTGAAGTGCTCATTCCCTTGCCCCTGTGCACGAGAAAGTTGTAATATATTTTTTTACGTTCTTATTTTTAGTCTTTTTTTTTTTACATGCAAAGAATTACCGTCGCATTTTTCAGTAATTATAATATTTTTCTCTCAGTCTGTGCGACGAGCTGGGCATTACTAGTCTATTTTATTTCAGAGGTAGATATCGGTTTTTTTTTTTACATATATAGGCAGAGTTTGCAGTTCTGGCTTATAAAGTAACGATCATATTGCCAAATAAGACGAATGGAAATTCTTTGTTACATTAAGTCCACGAAGATCAGTCTGAGCATGACGAAAGTAATAAATTTAATTGATGTTAAATAAAACTAACCACATATAAGATGAAAGTACTGGAGGACCTGGTCCCCAATCTGCACACTGCCATAACAACATACTGGAGTGAGAGATATGGGAGGAAGTGTAAAATAAACCCAGTGAGGGACAGGGCTGCAGTGGGGACAATAAGGGAACACTGTATCAACATCCGGGGTCCCAGACTATTCAACATCTTACCAGAAGATATCAGAAACACTGCTGGAACAAGTGTAGAAGCTTTCAAGAGGAAACTGGACAAGTATCTTCACCAGGTGCCAGATCAGCCAAGCTGTGATGGATATGTGGGGCAGCTTGCCTCCAACAGCAACAGCCTGGTTGACCAGGCAAGCACCAGACGAGCCTGGCTCATGGCCGGGCTCCAAGAGTAGTGAAATTCTCGAAACTCTTCAATAGTATTTGCCAAAATATGGGATTGTTTCCAGTAAGTCCCTTCAGAGAGGTGGCGTGATGCCGGTGAAGAGCTCTTGATCCAGAGAATTAGAGATACGTTCCTTTCCTTGCCTCGAAACTGCCTTCCATTCCCTAAAGCGCTGTATGAACCCTACAGGTTTAGCTCTTCCCTCTCTCGCGAAATAAAAATGTTTCTGGTGCGAAGGATAATGGACAACGCAGACACACTGGGCGAGAAATAAGTTGATGAGCCAGAAAAAAAAATATTGGTTGCCGGCCAAGAATAAACAAGGGATGCATCAAGAAGTGAAAGAAAACAAGTAATGGAACAAGAGATAAGAGAAAACTGGTAAGGAAGTAATAAATAAAAATGGGTAATGCAGTAAGAGCTAAGAGAAAATGGGTAATGCAACAACAAAGAGAAATGGGTAATGGAGGAAAAAAGAGGAAACAGGTAAGGGAGTAAGAATAAAAAATATGTAATACAGCAATAGATAATGGGTAATATAGTAAAAGACAATGGGTAATGCAGCAATAGGCAATGGGTGATACAACAATAGACAATGGGTAATACAGCAAGACAGTGCATAATACAACAATAGACAATGGGTAATACAGCAATAGACAATGGGTAATATAGCAATAGACAATGGGTAATGCAGCAATAGGCAATGGGTGATACAACAATAGACAATGGGTAATACAGCAATAGACAGTGCGTAATACAACAATAGACAATGGGTAATACAACAATAAAAAATTGGCAATGATGGAAAAAATAAAGGAAAATGGGTAATGGATCAAATAAAGGAAAATGGGCACTGGAGAAAGATGTAATAGAAAATGGGTAATGCAGCAAAAAATAATAGAAAATGGATAATACACAAGACTGCCTTGAGTGCGCATTTTAGGGGGAACACCAAGATAAATTTAGGCAGGTAGGTCGGTGTTCACCTGAGGATAACTACCGGTGTGTCACCTCACAGCTGAGGAACGACAATAGTAAAATGAAATTCACGAACATGAAAATAAGCCAGTGGTAATTACGGTATTTTTTTCGAGTGGAGGGTATTGAGGTGGAGTTGCGTCTATGATACTTTTTTTTAGGTCAAGGTCACTCGAGAATTCAAGGTGAAGAGTGTCACGTCATGAGGTGAAGGTGGGGTGATGGACATGATGTTATGAGGTGGAGGGAGGAGAGGTTGGTCATTTTGTCTTGAGGTGAAAGCAAGGTGATGGCGTTGATGTCATGCAATTGTGGGGGAGGGGGTGGGGACGTGATGTTATGCGAAGTCAGGGTGATGAGAGGCGGCAGGAAGAAATGTCTTAAGTACTGCAAGTGAGGAAGGAATGTTTGAGGTAATAATAATGGTGGTGGCAGACACCATAATATTGTTGCTGCTGCCAGTGACACGATAATACTGGTGTTGCCAGTGACACGATGATATTGCTGCTGCTGCTGCCAGTGACACGATAATGTTACTGCTGCTGTCAGTGACACGATAATGCTGGTGTTGCCAGTGATATGATAATGTTTCCACTGCCAGTGACACAGTAATTTGCAGTTGCCAGTGAAATGGTAATGTTGCTGCGGCCAGTGACACGAAAATGTTGCTGCTGCTGCCAGTGGCACGATAGTGTTGCTATTGCCGTTGTTGTCAGTGACACGATATGTTGCCGCTACTGCCAGCAATACGATAATGTTATTGCTGGCAGTGACAAGATGACGTTGCTACTGCTACCAGTGACAGGATAACGTTGCTGCTGCCAATGACACAGTAATGTTGCTAGTGATGCGATAATGTTATTTCTGCCAGTGACAGAATAACGTTGCTGGGGGGGGGGGGGAAATATGTGGATTTATACATCATATGATAAAAATATATATATATGTTACCAACACTCACCAAATTTGTCTGGAGATTACTTAGTGCAGCTAGGTCACCCACAACCCCTGCCTAGATATGACGAAACTAGCTGGCCAGAAGTTCAACATTGTGGAAAATACTGTATATATTTTCCGGAAATACGGTAATTTATAGGTAAATAGATGCCCTATATTGTATTTTTAAAAGAAGTATGTTATCGAAAAAAAGAAGAGACTCGTCATCTCGGTTTTGAATTTTGTACAAACGTTGGTGTAATGGGAAGAATTTTTCGTGCTCTAGAGGTTAAAATTGTGTTGACACCTCTCAAATAGGAGGCGAAATTGTTGGATGTGCATTCTTGCATAACTTGAGATATCAGACGACTGGACAAGACAGCTCCAGGAACCTCAGATAAGCTCTAGATTTGTGTGTAATTCTGGCCAGCATTATTTTCATAGATTTAGTTAGAGGGTGAGTGTTTATTCAGTATGATAAATTAATATCCAGTCAAATTGGTGAGTGATATTAAGATATATTTATCTTCTGTTATGTAATTGTATATTATATATATAACCATTTATTATTTTTAATATACAGTCCACAAATTTATATATTTACCAGTATTCCTGGTGTATGTATATTTCATTTAATTAATAGGTCCAGAGCAACTTGTGGTTATGACAGTGGTAGGTATCGAAGGGGGACATTTTTTGAGACCTAGGTGTCCCAAATTCCTACTTGTCTATGTAACATTGATAAATAATAATTATCTTTGTTATCATTTACTGTTATGTACATAATTAGTTACATTCAGATAAATGCAATTTTCCACATTTAATTTGCCCGTTGGTCCTTCTTGAACCGGAGGCAATTAGTGAAGTCATTAATTAGTTAATTACTTAATAATTATATGTGAAATGACAAAAGGAGGTGGATGTTAAGTTCACAAATTTACTTAATGTGTAGTGGATTATAATTATTACAATATTAATTTGGATAAGTCAAGTGTGGCTAAAGATTATATTAATGTGTATAAGTGTATGTGTAATTGATAAGCCAAGTGTAGCTAATTATATTAATGTGTATATTAATTTTGCAAAGCCAAAGTGGCTAGGATTTATATTAATGTATTTGTACAATATTAATTTGATATGACAATTCTGGCCAAGATTTATATCAATGTATGTGTAATTGATAAGGCAAGTGTTGCTAATTATATTAATGTGTATAATATTAATTTTGCTATGCCAAATTCTGGCAAGGATTTATATTAATTTGTATAATAATTTTGATAAGCCAAGGCTGGCTAAAGGTTTGTATTAATGTACATTTAAAATTTATATATAAATTTCTTACATGTGTAATTGCTAAGGTCAAGTGTAGCTAACATTATTAATGTGTATTTAAAATTTATATTACAATTTTTTACATGTAATTGCTAAGCTCAAGTAGCTTGAATTTATTTAAAGGTAAGTTGTATCTATTTACCTTTATAAAGTGCATAATTTAGTACATAATCAGTGTTATTAAGTTGAATTTAATACATTGCATCATGGCTGAAAATGAGGAAATTAATGTAGAAGACAAACATATGGAATATAGAGTAAAGAAAGCATCACTACAGGCTAGGAAAGTTCATGTAACCAAGGTATATAATAAGTGCTTGGAATTAATGAATCAAGAAACTGTGAATACTGATGATTTAAAATTGTATTTGGGGGATGCTTTAGGTAATAGATATGATTCATACAATTATATTACAACCAAATATGAAGGAGATTTGTTGTAAACTGTGTAGAGGGAGACTGAAGTAGTTCAGTATTATGAATTAGGAGGAAAAAGATTTTGTAAAATTTAAAGGCTTGAATTAAAAATTAAAATGTGTAACCAGGCAGTTGTTCAATCTGCTCCAACAAATAATATGTCTTGCCAAAACTCCCAGAATTGTGTTTGCCTGTGTGAAGTCTATGGAGAAAATTGAGGGAGGATTTGGTCAATTTTTAAAGCATGGCTGCTTCAGGGCAGTGACCTTTAGTTTGGGGTAAACAAATTTTTTTACCTAAAACAGGTAGAGGAGATGTTACAACTCATAACAACTTTCCAAAGTAAGGGAATAAAGGAAAGGGCATTGACTTGTAAGTCCTTATGGTAATTAGGAACAAGGAGGTGGTTAGATAATATTGTAATTTAAAATTAGTTCAAACACTTACAAAGGTTTATCAGAGTTTAAGAATTAAACTGGGGACACCTCTAATAATTTAAGTAAAAATATAATCTGAAGGAATCAGACTGGTTATTGAGTGCCATAGTACAGAATAAATTAAAGCTGTAAAAACTTGAATGGTCTCAAAAATTATCACAAGGATAATTTTGGATGGAGGAAATAAGACTAGGTCTACAAGAAATTTTTTCAGTTGCAGACCACCCAATAACTCTTTTTTAAAGATGCAAAAAATAAAAAATCTGAGGTATCTGTCAAGTCTCAACAAAGGAAAAAAAAAAAAATTATCCAACGTTAATAATCAAATTCATTTCCTAAAAAGAGTTGCATAGGTGCATATCAAGTAGCAGGAATCAGAAATAATGATTCTCCACAAGGTAAGAAGAATAATACCCCCCCCTAAGAGTAGCCCAGTTAATAAGAAAACAATCAAAGAAAGAAGAGATTGTCTTTCTGAAGGTTACTCATTTTCTAAGATTGCAAGCATACAATTCATGGAATGATAAATTGAAAGATTGAGGAACTTGACAGTGTTCAGGTGTTTAGGTAACACAATGTAAAGATTGTTATCCCAAAATTAAGCTTTGTAATCAATGTCAAAAGGAAAAGACACCATAGTCATGGTAAAGGTCTAAGAAAAATGTGAAATAATGAAAATGTTGCAATCCTGACACAAACATAAATTAAAAATTGCGCTAAGTTAATAATGATGGTTTTGCTGAAGAAAGCCTACCTGGTTACAGGTAAAAAATTGATGTAAAACCCCATAAATCAAAAAATGTACTGCATTATTGGCCCAGGGATCCAGCGTATTTCATAAAACGTAAATGTCTTGATGGTATGAAAGTACAGAGGGGCAGATCCAACAACTTTAAAATTATCTGGTTTTCTCTCGGATAAAAGGGCTCAATTGTATGACACTGTTTATGTAACTGTCAGGTTGGGCAAATGAGAAAAAAAACGTGTTAATGCAGTAATTGTAGATAGACTTCCAGAGAAAATATCTACAAGTAGGGCTTAGTAAAGCTACAGAAAGACTTTACATAAGTCAATTTAGCACCTTTTGGTGTAAGTGATGATTCTGTAGGCCCAATAAATATTTTGATAGGTAGTGATATTATGCCTCCTTTGTAAAGGGTATGGTTAAGAAATAGGTGTCACCCTTTTGAAGACTGCAGGAGGCCATGTAATGTAGGGTAGGATTCCTCGTAATAATTCATGACTAGAGGAAACTACAAATACATAACTGTGTGTCTTACTCATGAAATCGTCCCCCAGTATAATTCTTCCATAGTGGATGGTGTTGAGCCAGTGCATAAATTGTGGGAATTAGACAGAATTGGAATAAATGAAAATGAAGGAAGTCCAGATGATTCTTTTACTCAGAATCAATACCTGAGAGATGTAAAATTTGGAATCTGGACAATACTGGGTACGACTTCCGTGGAGACTGAACCATCCAAAATTTGCCCACTAATTACAGAATGGCATATGGACAGTTAAAGGCTCAGCCCCGCGAACTGAGTAAGACACCAGAATTGTTAACTGCCTATAATGATAAAATTGCTGAACAATTTTTAAATAAATTTATAGAAGAGGCACCTCCTGAGCAACCCAAAAATTTATGGTCACTATTTGCCACATCACGGAGTGAAGAAGGATTCTAAGACACTCCTCTGAGAATTGTGTTTAATTGTAGTGCCAGGAGTAACAAAAATGTACCTAGTTTTAAATTTACTGTTTTATGACAGGTCCGTCGTTGACGGAAAAATTAGGAGATATCTTATTAAATTTCAGAGTAAAGAATTATTTCCCTTTTCGGCTGACATAAGTAAAGCTTTCTAAGAGTGGGTTTACAAGAGGTGACCGGATTGTACCCACTTCTTATGGGCCCGAGAATCCTATTGACCCACTTAGCCCTCTGAAAACCCTTTTGCTTTAGGAGCATATTATTTGGTGCTACATCCAGTCCGTTCTAATTCAAGTGACGATAATGCACACCTAAAAGTACGGAAGTCCATTGAGTAAAGTA
Source organism: Cherax quadricarinatus (assembly GCF_026875155.1). Lineage (NCBI taxonomy): Eukaryota > Metazoa > Arthropoda > Malacostraca > Decapoda > Parastacidae > Cherax > Cherax quadricarinatus. The sequence goes on along the minus strand of NC_069449.1, from coordinate 36,914,529 downwards.
ATGAGCAAAAAAATTTTATGTGGACAAATTCCCGGGGGGTGACATAACTGAAGAGGAACTGTTAATGACTTATGGAGAGGTAATAAAATAATGCAAAGTGCAAATATGCCTCTGAGAGAATGGAATAGTAATTCGTCCAAATTGAAGGACAAATAAGTAAAGATTACCCTGGAGATGAAGTGCCAAAATGTAGTAATGTATTGGGTTTAAAATTTGGGGTACTGAGAGAGATTTGTTAATGTTAAAACCTAATAATTACAGTATGCCCAATAAATTAACTAAGAGAGTTTTGCTTGCTGAAGTTTCCAAAAAGTTTTGTCCACTAGGTTCAGTGTCAAACCCCTTACTATAAGAGGGAAATTATTTTTAAATTTAGGAAGCATGGAAACTTAAAAAGTGCTTTGGGATGAAATTCTACCTGGGAATTTATTAACAGGTGGGATGAAAAATTTTAAATTTGGGGATTATGAAAAAATTCCAAAGTTGGAGTTTTCCCCCCGCCAGGTGGCCAATCCAAATGGGAAAAATGTACTCCCCATTTTTTTGTGATTTCTTCAAAATTGGGCATATGGAGCAGTTGCTTTCTTCAATGTAATAGTGTTATTTCTTTGTTATGTCTAAGGCTAAAGTGTCTCCAAAATTAAATCACGTACCTTACCTTTAGTTGGAATTAACAGCCATTTATGTAGGTGTCAAAATTAGCTAATTTATATAAGAAATAAGTTGCAGGAGATAAAAATTTTGCGACACTGTAATTTGGTCTGATAATGAGGTTCCTTACAATGGATTCGTAATGGAAACAGTAAAATTGTGTACGTACAAAACAGTCACTGAAATTAATCACATGCAAGAGAAGTATAATAGTTTGGGTCAGCATGTGTTAACATTTAATCATATACCTGGTGAGGAGAATCCAGCTGATTTCTTGTCTCGAGGTTCACCCTTTTGCTAAATTTGTAAATGCTGTATCATGGTTTAAAGGACCGAGTTGGTTGGTAAATAAAGCTAATTGGCCTGTAAATAGGTATTCTTCTTTACCCAAACTAATCAATGTAACTAAGTTGGTGTTTAAATTTCTAAACAAAATGAATTTCATTTAAGTTTTCACATCCTCTTGAATATTGGATAAAGAGGGTACAGGAGGAAATCTATGGAAATGAGATTAAATTGATGATGGAAAGAAAAATTGTGAAAAGTTCTATAATAGAGAAATTGGGGCTGTATTTAGAGAACAATGTAATTAGGTGCAGAGGTAGGTTACAAAATGCTGAATTGGGTGATTATGCTAAACACCCTATCTTACTGCCCAAAACTCATCATCTAACAAATTTAATTGTTTAAATGCCCATAAAAATGTAATGCATGGTGGGGTACAAGATACCTTAAATTGTATTAGGGGAAACTCTGGATTCCACAAGGACGGCAAAGTGTAATATGTCGCCGTGTGGATGCCAGATCCTATATGTACCCAGGTCCTCCACCATTGCTAAATGAGCAATTTGAGTCGTTTAGCAACGAACTCCGCCCAGCTGCAGTGTAAAAAATACTGTATATATTTTCCGGAAATACGGTAATTTATAGGTAAATAGATGCCCTATATTGTATTTTTAAAAGAAGTATGTTATCGAAAAAAAGAAGAAAGTCACCATCTTGGTTTTGAATTATGTACAAACGTTGGTGTAATGGGAAGAATTTTTCGTGCTCTAGAGGTTAAAATTGTGTTGACACCTCTCTAATAGGAGGCAAAATTGTTGGATGTGCTTTCCTGCATAACTTGAGATATCAGACGACTGGACAAGACAGCTCCAGGAGCCTCAGATAAGCTCTCTAGATTTGTGTGTAATTCTGGCCAGCATTATTTTCATAGATTTAGTTAGAGTGAGGTTTTTTGAGTATGATACACATTAATATCCAGTCAATTGGTGAGTGATATTAAGATATATTTTCTTCTGTTATGTAATTGTGTTTATATATTAAAATTATTATATATATATATATTATTATTATTTTAACATTTTTTTTTTAATATACAGTCCACAAATTTATATATTTACCAGTATTCCTGGTGTATGTATATTTCATTTAATTAATAGGTCCAGAGCAACTTGTGGTTATGACAGTGGTAGGTATCTAAGGGGGACATTTTTTGCGACCTAGATATCCCAAATTCCTACTTGTCTATGTAACATTGATAAATAATAATTATCTTTGTTATCATTTACTGTTATGTACATAATTAGTTACATTCAGATAAATGCAATTTTCCACAAACATATAAAGTGCAGTATACTTAGCTGTGGGTGTTGACGGCTCCTTATTATCCCCTTTTAACATATAATTTCTAAGTCCTGCCAAGTCGTTGGTTTCTCACATTCTGCAGGACTGTAACTCCAATTCTTCTTGCTCCTACTTGAGAGGCTTAAACCACATTTATCCTCCAGAGCTACGGGAAACACTACGAGCCTGCTGGTTCCCTTTTTAATTCCCAAATTAATTTTAACCAACAACAATGTATTTCATTAACTTGCATGCTAAAATACACTATAATTTCGGAAAATACACAATATTTTCCACAATAGTAATGTTACCGGTGATGAGATAATGATGTTATTTCTGCCAGTGACACGATAATGTTGCTGGTGCTGCCAATGACACGATAACAGTGCTGGTACTGCCAATGAAACGATAATGTTGCCACTGCTGCCAGTGACACGATAATGTTATTGCTGCCAGTGACACGTTGCTTCTGCTACCAGTGACAAGATAGTGTTGCAGCTGCTGCCAGTGACAGGATAACGTCGCTGCTGCTGCCAGTGACACAATAATGTTGCCACTGATGCCATTGACACGATAAAGTTGCTGTTGCTGTCAGTGACACGATAACGTTGCTGCTCCTGCCAGTTACACGACAATGCTGCTACGCTGCCAGTGACACAATAACGTTGCTTTCTGCTGCCAGTGACACGATAATGTTGCTGCTACCAGTTACACGATAATGCTGCTACTGTTAGTAATGTAATATTGCTGTTGTTGCCATTGATATGACAACCATAAATATGGTTAAGAAATAAGTTTGTGACAGTCGCACATCATGATGATAACACTAATTATAGCTTCGTATCATCATTTATTGACGACACAAGAAAATGCATGAAAACCTCTTTAAAAGACACGATAAAATGCGAGAGGACGTAAACAGTTTTCCAGAGGGCAGTAAAAAATGTCATGCTGTACAATGATGACAAATTTAAATTGCTTATATACGGAAAGAATGAAGAACTCAAAAGAAACCTGTGAAAGACCTGAGTGTATTAATTGCGGTTGAATTATCATTTAGAGAGCACAATAAGGTAAATGCTGTGAATGCTAGAACAATAACTTGGCGGATAATAAGAACTTTCAAAAAGCGATAAATATTGCCAGTGCTGACACTAATAAAATTACTTGTGCTGTCTTACATAGATTACTGCTCAGCGTTGATTACTCCATTTAAGGCAGGAAAGATATCAGAGCGGAGCAGATACAAAGATCTTCAATTCATGCATACAGTTATGTACTCTCTGGAGCAGAGGAAAGAAAGACGTGGTATTATATACATAAATCATTCCCTGGTGCTGCATGCTTGGGCATATTTTTTTTAACGTCCTTTTCGAATTCTGGGAGAATTTTCCTTTTTTCTTACATGTGATTTGTAGGGTGGACAGAGATAAGGAAAAAATAGGATCAACTCTCCTGTCATTAAGTAAATTCTTGAGAATTGATTCATCCTGTACTTTTATGATTTCACTCGTTCTCTCGTCCTCGGTGTATGAATCTCATGCGAGTGGTTGGTGAGCAAAAATATTTATTAAATATTTTTGGCAGTTTTCCTGGTATGAATGTTGTAGTTTCTGCTTTATATCAGCAGTCTCTTGCTGTAAATTATGTTTCCTTTGTTGTGACAGATGCTCATTTCTAAGCAATTTAGTAGCCCCCTTGTTTTCTTTCATATAGTCTTCTGCATAACCTTCATAAATGAATGTAAAGGTAGAGTGTTGAATGTAAGGGGTAAACTAATGTGAGGGTGAACTAAGGTAAGTAATGTCAGGGTGAACTAAAGTAAGCTAAAAAAATAAAGGTGATGGTGAACAAAGATAAGGGAACTGAAAATTGTTAACAACAGTAATGAATATACATCATAATGATGATATAATGATAATGGTGGTGATCGTAATTCAGTTGGACGCTGGATGAATCACGTGTGAGATAAAAACAAATACTTTAAATATGAGACTGAAGTTACCTCTGCCCTTCCTTCAACCTTGCCATAACCCCTTCCCTCAATTCCAACGCCCCTTAAACACTCCCCCTCTCCCCCCCCCTTCACTCCCCCTCGTGAGAGTATAGTGCAGCCCTTCATAAATTTTCATCCGACGTTAAAATTACCTCGGCATTAGCTTATTCACTTGTAATTATTAAGAAACTCCCATGCCTGTAAACTCACCTGTGTAAGAACCATGTGTGTAAGATCACCTATGTAAGATCTATGGGGGTAAGATCACTCATGTATGTAAGATCCATATGTGTAAGATTTCCGTGTACATAAGGTCAAGCCCATCACCATCTCCCCTGTCCATAAAATCACTAGTGCTCGTAAGTGGTAGAGGCAAATAACATACACAGTTTCAAGAGTAGGTATGATCGGAACCTTGAGGACAACACAGTAAAGCTGATCGATAGTAGTTAAGAGACGGAGCCAGGAGCAGAAACAAGTATGTTAGGACACACACACACACACACACACACACACACACACACACACACACACACACACATGCGTGTGTGTGTATGCATGTGTGTACTTATCTATTTGTGGTTGCAGGGGTCGGGTCATAGCTCCTGGCCCCCCTCCTGGCCTGGTCGCTACTAGATCCACTCTCCCTGCTCCATGAGCTTTATCGTATAACTTCTTAAAGCTATGTATGGTTTCTCCCTCCACTACATCACTCTCCAGATTATTCCACTTTCTTACAACTCTGTGGCTAAAGAAAAACTTCCTGACATCCCTGTGACTCATTTGAGTCTTCCGTTTCCAGTTGTGACCCCTTGTTGCTGTGTCCCATCCCTGAAATATTTTGTCCATGTCCATCTTGTCAGTTCCTCTCAGTAATTTGTATGTCCTTATCATGTCTTCCCTATCCCTTCTCTCCTCCAGTGTCTTCAGGCCGATTTCTATTAACCTCTCCTCGTAGGACATACCCCTTTAACTCCAGGACTAGTCTTATTGCAGACCTTTGCACTTTCTCTAATTTCTTGACGTGCTTGACCAAGTGTTGGTTCCATACTGGTGCTGTATACTCCAATATGGGCCTGACGTACACGGTATACAGTCTTAAACGATTCCTTGCTAAGGTGTCGAAACGCTGTTCTTAAGTTTGTCAGGCGCCCATGTGTTGCAGCACTTATTTAGCTGATGTGCACCTCAGATGTACTTGGTATTATACTCACTCCAAGATCTTTTTTCTTGAGAAAAGTTTGCAATCTATGGCCCCCGCTAGCCTGTACTCTGTCTGCGGTCTTCTTTAATCTTCCCCAGTCTTCATGACTTTGCACTTGGTGGGGGTTAAACTCCAGGGGCCAGTTGTTTGACCAGGCTTGCAGCCTGTCCAGATCCCTTTGTAGTTCTGTCTGATCCTCATCCACTTGAAATCTCCGCATTATTACCTTCACATCGTCTGCAAACAGGGACGCCTCTGAATCTAGCCTTTCCGTCATGTCATTCACTTGTGTGTGGGGGGATGGGGTGCGTGCGTGCATGCGTGCGTGTGTGCGTGCGCGTGCGTGCGTGTGCGTGTGTGTGTGTTGTGTGTGTGTGTGTGTGTGTGTGTGTGTGTATGTATGTGTGTGTGTATGTATGTGTGTGTGTATGTGTGTGTGTGTATGTATGTGTGTGTGTGTGTATGTGTGTGCGTGTGTACGTGAAACATATGAAGTGGTTTCCTTACGTAATGAAGCAGGCCAAGGTCAATAACTTTAATTAACCTACCTGATATTTCCTAACCCTCCAGATAATTGTAACTACTACAACTGAATCCTTTCATTTAATACATTAATGTTGCCTTCCCTCTTCCACCCTCATCGAATTATAATGTTCACTTTATTTCTTGACACGGTTTAAGAAAGGCAAATGAATTATACTGGAAAATTTGGATGTATTTGGTTGCTCTGAGAGGCACATGTTTACGTGTGGCCCCTGACAACTAGGCAGTTGCCAACTATGGCACCACTAATATGTTTTATCTTTCATAGTTGCTGTTGTGTAGACACTTAACATCATGTTATTGTTCTGCAGAATCTATGTTGTTTAAGTGTGCCAACGTTGATGTTGAAAATTAATCAGTTTCGGGGATGGTTGAAGTGGGATTTTTAAATAAATCTTGAAGATCCTGGCAGCAGGTGTGTGACGTCAGACTAATGGCTGCCAGGTGAAGTATGTGAGTGTGTGGGAACACAAGTGTGTTGTATTGTGTTTGCTGCTCTCGCTTCTCATACACCTACCCTCGTGATGTTAGTGTCTTCCAGCCTTCGTCAGCGAGACAATGTTGACGATAACGCTGGAAAAAAAAACAGAAAATAAAACAACTTAGTGATGTTAATTGTAAACAAAGTTTTAGAAATTTCACGTTGCTGTGTTGATTAGTTTGTAGAGACACGCTTCAAGCTACACCATTAACAAAAGTGTTTTGATGTTATCATGTGATAACACGCAACCTTGTTATTCTTCCGGATGTAATGTTATGTAAGATGATAAACAGACAGATATAACATAGCTTAATAACGAAAGAAAAAATGTTAAACTTGAGTGCATAATTTATATGGATGGATCAATTTCTTCATAGTTGTACCCATTCTATAGAGTTTAGTGGTGATTCTTCTGGAACCCTTTGTTGACGTTTATCTCAGTTTTTACGGTCAGCTGCCTCGTGTTACACTGCTTGTGTAGTCATTGGCATTATAAACAAGGGTAGTGAGACGCTGAGCGATGGTGGTGGTCATTAGCGGTGTTGTTGGTGGATTGATGAATCATACGCTGGTTATGCAGCTAGTTGTGTAGTCTTACTTTCGCTTACTATCTTTTACTTCATAACAACAATAGGCTGCCAAACTAATAAGAGCATTTCCTTAACATGTATATAATTTTTATTACTGTAATGTATAAACACATTTGACAAAATTTGTGAAATATTCCTGTATTGTCTGCTTGGAAGGGAGTACTGGATTTGAGAGGGCATAGTGATTATAATGGATTTTGGAGGTGGTGTTCTGGGCATGGAAGGTGGGCAAGGGCAGGACTTGCCCACACCTTAAACTCTACGGGTGTGGGCACGCCCATTTCACTATCATTCATCTTGGCTGGGTTTTGGGACTACAGACTATTCGAGCTTTAGTTTATATCGTTATTTTGGTTGTATTTGAACATGTCTGTTTTTTTGGCTGCATTGTTCTGCAACGTATATCTTTTGTTTTTGTATTTCATTGAAAATAGATAATCTAGTATTTTACAGATGTAAATTATGTCTCTCGTGTGTTCTCCAAGTATGTATGATACGAGAGATTTTATGAAGTGAGGTGGCTTGGAAGAGGTGCCAGGATGGCTGGAGTGATTGGTAACGTGATGTCAAGAGTGTGATTGTGGAAGGGTAACCGCGATGATAAACAGGTACCTACTTACTGTTGGACGACCAGCTGAACCAGGTGTCTTAAAGGAACCTTGTGTGCAAGTCTTGACTAGGATGAGACGGGTACCTACTTACTACTGGACAACCAGCTGAAACAGGTGTTTTAAGGATCCTTGTGTGCAAGTCTCGACTAGGATAAGACGGGTACCTACTTACTGCTGGATGACCAGCTGAAGCAGGCGTAAGGAGACGTGTGCAAATCTCGACCATTGAAGAAAAAACACGGGTGCAGAGAAAGCCTTTGTTTCAGGACTCGTTTAGCTTATGAATCAGGGTTCTTATTTACACACATTGCTCTGACTATTGTGCCATATCGCACTGTGTGTGTTTAATTACCTACTTGTAGCTGCAGATAGAGATCTGTTCTCTTGGTGTCCATATGTCTGTATGTTCCCTGTTAGTTGTACTCAGCTAATTGTACTCTGTTAGTTGTCCTCTGTTGTACTTTGTTAGCTGTACTCTGCTAGTTGTACTCAGTTGTACTCGGATATAGTTGGGGATGTGGTGTTTGTATGTCTGAAAATTAATGTGTAAGAAGTATTTTGATTTATTAAATGTGGAAAATTGCATTTACTTGGATGTATAATTATATACATAACAGTAAATGAACTGATATTATTTATCAGTTAGACAAGTAGGAATTTGGGACACTTAGGTAGCAAAAAATGTCCCCCTTCGATACCTACCACTGTCATATCCACAAGTTGCTCTGGACCTATTAATTAAATGAAATATACATACACCAGGAATGCTGGTAAATATATAAATTTGTGAACTGTATATTAAAAATAATAAATGGTTATATATATACACAATTACATAACAGAAGGAAAATATATCTTAATATCACTCACCAATTTGACTGGATATTAATGTGTATCATGCTCAGCAAACCTCACTCTAACTAAATCTATGAAAATAATGCTGGCCAGAATTACACACAAATCTAGAGAGCTTATCTGAGGTTCCTGGAGTTGTCTTGTCCAGTCGTCTGATATCTCAAGTTATGCAGGAATGCACATCCACCAATTTCGCCTATTTGAGAGGTGTCAACACAATTTTAACCTCTAGAGCACGAAAATTTCTACCCATTACACCAACGTTCTAATACAAATTCAAAACCAAGATGGCGAGTCTGGTCTGCGCAGACGCAGGCTCTCCGTTTTCTATGACATAAATATTATTAAATACAGTATGGCCATCTATACACATATAAATACTGAATTTCTGGAAAATATATACAGTATTTTCCACATTACCATTCAGTATATCTCAAATTTTCTTTCAATAACAAGGCACGTTTCTCCATTCTGATAAGACACGTCCACAGTGCATGTTTCTCAATTCTGATAAGCCACGTCCCACAGGTAAACTTAGCGATGCGATAATTAGAAATGTCAAGAGAGAATATAAAGAACAGAAAGGAAAAGGATAATTATATTTTTGCAATTATATATTTTAATGGGATACGTGTAAAAAGTTACTTTTGTGTTTATGTTCCATTTACAAATTTTTTTATACTCGCCTAGTTGTGTATACAAAGGTCGAGTCAACGCCTGGCCCCGCCGTTTCACTATTTTCAACCGTTTTTAGAGATTCCTGGCTACCAAGGTCTTGCCATGTCTAAAATATTTCTTGCTTTTTCACGTGCTTGATCAGGCGGGGCCAAATTTTCGTCGTATATGGTGTAATAATTTTTTTTTGTTTACTAAATGCTGTCATTCGCCAGTCTCGGTTGTGCTGCTGATTCTACCAAGTTTATGTGCACTTTTGGTAAGTTTGACCTGATGTTGACTCCCATCTCATTTCCCCTTCCTTTCCCTAGGCTATATAATCCGTCTCTTCTCCTCCTTTCTTTGTAATCCTCATTAGCCTACATTTGTTTGGATTATACTCCATGAGCCGTTTTTCAGATAAATATCTTGCCCTGGCAAGCTTTTTCTGGAGCTGTTCTCTCTTAATTTATCAGTCATATTGCTTCTTCCAGTCTTTTATATCAGAAACGCTTGTTTTTAATTCTCTTGGATACTGCATTCATTTCTTCTTTAACGTAAGAGATTCGCGAATAGTTTTCAATTAATAAACCACTGCATCCCAAACCGGTTATTAGACACACCAGTTTCATCCTAGTACACTACTAAAGAATCCAGTTTTATCCAAAAAAACTAGACAAACCAGTTTTATCCCAAACCCACTAACTAGACACTTCCCTCGCCTCTGACACAGTCGATTGTTACAACACGAAATCCACATTTTTACTGTGATGAGATTATCATCAATACCTCCGCCAGTATATAGATTGAGGAGTAGAAAGCTAGTCATAGTGGAAGGTGGGTGGAGAGGCGTGTGGATAGTGTCTTCGGGTCCTGATAATCAACACTGCCTCAGGTCCTGATAATCAACACTGCCTAAGGTCCTGATAATCAACACTGCCTAATGTCCTGATAACCATCACTGCCTCAGGTCCTGATAACCAACACTATTCTCAGGTCCTGATAGCCATCACTTCTCAGATCCTAATAACCAACACTGCTTCAAGTCCTGATAACCAGCACTGCCTCAGGTCCTGATAACCAAAACTGTTCTCGGGTTCTGATAACCAACACTGCTTTAGGTCCTGATAACCAAAACTGTTCTCAGGTCCTGATAACCAACACTGTTCTCAGATTCTGATAGCCAACACTGTCCTCAGGTCCTGATAACCAACACTGTCCTCAGATTCTGATAGCCAACACTGTCCCCAGGTTCCCGATAAAACCCAAAACTGTCCTCAGGTTGATAAACCCAAAACGTTTCAGATTCTGATAACCAACACTGTTCTCAGGTCCCGATAACCA
>NC_069449.1:36831894-36903474 GCF_026875155.1 Cherax quadricarinatus | reverse complement strand
TTTGGACTACAGACTATTTCGAGTTTTTAGTTTATACGTTATTTTGGTGTATTTGAACATGTCTGTTTTTTGGCTGCAATTGTTCTGCAACGTATATCTTTTGTTTTTGTATTTCATTGAAAATAGATAATCTAGTATTTTACAGATGTAAATTATGTCTCTAGTGTGTTCTCCAAGTATGTATGATACGAGAGATTTTATGAAGTGAGGTGGCTTGGAAGAGGTGCCAGGATGGCTGGAGTGATTGGTAACGTGATGTCAAGAGTGAGGTTGTGGAAGGGTAACCGCGATGATAAACAGGTACCTACTTACTGTGGGACGACCAGCTGAAGCAGGTGTCTTAAAGGAACCTTGTGTGCAAGTCTCGACTAGGATGAGACGGGTACCTACTTACTACTGGACAACCAGCTGAAACAGGTGTTTTAAGGATCCTTATGTGCAAGTCTCGACTAGGATAAGACGGGTACCTACTTACTGCTGGATGACCAGCTGAAGCAGGCGTAAGGAGACGTGTGCAAATCTCGACCATTGAAGAAAAAACACGGGTGCAGAGAAAGCCTTTGTTTCAGGACTCGTTTAGCTTATGAATCAGGGTTCTTATTTACACACATTGCTCTGACTATTGTGCCATATCGCATTGTGTGTGTTTAATTACATACTTGTAGCTGCAGATAGAGATCTGTTCTCTTGGTGTCCATATGTCTGTATGTTCCCTGTTACTTGTACTCAGCTAATTGTACTCTGTTAGTTGTCCTCTGTTGTACTTTGTTAGCTGTACTCTACTAGTTGTACTCAGTTGTACTCGGATATAGTTGGGGATGTGGTGTTTGTATGTCTGAAAATTAATGTGTAAGAAGTATTTTGATTTATTAAATGTGGAAAATTTCATTTACTTGGATGTATAATTATATACATAACAGTAAATGAACTGATATTATTTATCAGTTAGACAAGTAGGAATTTGGGACACTTGGGTAGCAAAAAATGTCCCCCTTCGATACCTACCACTGTCATATCCACAAGTTGCTCTGGACCTATTAATTAAATGAAATATACATACACCAGGAATGCTGGTAAATATATAAATTTGTGAACTGTATATTAAAAATAATAAATGGTTATATATATACACAATTACATAACAGAAGGAAAATATATCTTAATATCACTCACCAATTTGGACTGGATATTAATGTGTATCATACTCAGAAAACCTCACTCTAACTAAATCTATGAAAATAATGCTGGCCAGAATTACACACAAATCTAGAGAGCTTATCTGAGGTTCCTGGAGTTGTCTTGTCCAGACGTCTGATATCTCAAGTTATGCCAGGAAGCAACATCCACCAATTCGCCTATTGAGAGGTGTAAACACAATTTAAACCTCTAGAGCACGACAATTTCCACCATTACCCCACCGATCTAATACTAATTCAAACTCCACGATGGCGATCTGGTCGGCGCAGACGCAGGCTCTCCGTTTTTCTATGACCATAAATATTATTAAATACAGTAGGCCATCTAACCCATATAACACTGAAATTCTTGAAAATATTACAGTATTTTCCACATTACCATTCAGTAATATCTCAAATTTCTTTCAAAACAAGCACTTTCTTTCTCCTACAGATAAGACACGTCCCACAGTGCATGTTTCTTCAATTCTGATAAGCCACGTCCCACAGGTTAAACTTCGCGTGCGATAATAGAATGTCAAGAGAGAAATATAAAGAACAGAAAAGGAAAGGATAATTATATTTTTGCAATTATAATATTTTAAGGGATACGTGTAAAAAGTTACTTTTGTGTTTTATGTTCCATTACAAATTTTTTTATACTCGCCTAGTTTGTATACAAAGGTCGAGTCAACGCCTGCCCCGCGTTTGTCACTATTTTCAAACCGTTTTTAAGATTCCTGCTACCAAGGTCTTGCCAGTCTAAAATATTTCTTTGGCTTTTTCACGTGCATGATCAGGCGGGGCCAAAATTTTTCGTCGTAAATGGGTTGTAATAATTTTTTTTGTTTACTAAATGACAGTCATTCGCCAGTCTCGGGGTTGTGCTGCTGAATCTACAAGTTATATGTGCACTTTGGTAAGTTTGACCCTGATGTTGACTTCCCATCTCATTCCCTCCGCCTTCTTTCACCTAGGCCTAATAAATCCGTCTCTTTCTCCTCCTTTCTTTGTAATCCTCATAGCCTACTTTGTTTTGGATTAGACTCCATAGCCGTTTTTCAGATATATATCCTTGCCTGGCAAGCTTTTTCTGGAGCTGTTCTCTCTAATTTTTATCAGTCCATATAGCTTCTTCCAGTCTTTATACAAAACGCTTGTCTATAATTCTCTTGATACTGCATTCATTTCTTCTTTAACTGAAAGAAGATTCGCGAATAGTTTTCATTAATAAACCACTGCATCCCAAACCGGTTATTAGACAACACCAGTACATCCTTGTACACTACTAAAGACTCCAGTTTATCCAAAAAAACTAGACAAAACCATTTTATCCCAAACCACTAACTAGACACTTCCCCCTCGCCACTGACCAGTCGAATGTTACAAACACGAAATCCACATTTTTACTGTGATGAGATAATCAACAATACCTTCTCCGCCAGACAACTCTAATTGAGGAGTAGAAAGCTAGTCATAGTGGAAGGTGGGTGGAGAGGCGTGTGATAACGTCTTCGGTCAGATAATCAACACTGCCTCAGGTCCGATAATCAACACTGCCTAATGTCCTGATAATCCAACCTGCCTAAAGTCCTAAACCATCACTGCCACAGTCCTGATAACCAACGACTATTCCTCCAGTCCTGATAGCCATTCACTCTTTCTTCAGATCCCTAAAACCAACAACTGCTTTCAAGGTCCTGATAACCAGGCACTGCCTCAGTCCTGATAACCAAAACTGTTCTCGGGTTCTGATAACCAACACTGCTTTAGGTCCTGATAACCAAAACTGTTCTCAGGTCCTGATAACCAACCCTGTTCTCAATTCTGATAGCCAACACTGTCCTCATCCTGATAAACGCAACACTGTACTCAGAGTCTGAAACCAACACTGTCCCTCAGGTCCCTGATAACCAAAGCACTGAGTCCTTACCGGTCCTGATAAACCCAACACTGGATCTCAGATTCTGATAACCAACACTGTTCTCAGGTCCTGATAACCAACACTGTCCTCAGGTCCTGATAACCAACACTGTCCTCAGGTCCTGATAACCAACACTGTTCTCAGATTCTGATAGCCAACACTGTCCTCAGGTCCTGATAACCAACACTGTCCTCAGGTCCTGATAACCAACACTGTCCTCAGGTCCTGATAACCAACACTGTCCTCAGGTCCTGATAACCAACACTGTCCTCAGGTCCTGATAACCAACACTGTCCTCAGGTCCTGATAACCAACACTGTCCTCAGGTCCTGATAACCAACACTGTTCTCAGATTCTGATAACCAACACTGTTCTCAGGTCCTGATAACCAACACTGTCCTCAGGTCCTGATAACCAAATCACTGTCCTCCAGGTCCCTATAACCACACTGACCTCAAGTCCGATAACCAACACTGTCCTCAGGTCCTGATAACCAACACTGTTCTCAGATTCTGATAGCCAACACTGTCCTCAGGTCCTGATAACCAACACTGTCCTCAGGTCCTGATAACCAACACTGTCCTCAGGTCCTGATAACCAACACTGTTCTCAGATTCTGATAGCCAACACTGTCCTCAGGTCCTGATAACCAACAACTGTCCTCAGGATCCTGATAACCAACACTGTCCATCAGGTCTGATAAACCAACACTGTCCACAGGTCCCTGATAACCAACACTGTCCTCAGGTCCCTGATAACCAACACTGCCTCAGTCCTGATAACCAACACTGACCTCAGATTCAGATAGCCAACTCTGTCTCAGTCCTGAAACCAACATGTCCTCAGATATCCTGAAGCCAAACACTGGGTCCTTAGGTCCTGATAACCAACACGTCCTCAATTCTTATAGCCAACTCTGTCCTCAGTCCTGATAACCAACAACTGTCCTCAGTCCTGGCAAACCAACACTGTATCTCAATACTTGATAACCAACACTGATCTCAGGTCCTGATAACCAACACAGACCCTAGGTCTGATACCCAACACTGTACTCAGTTCCTGATAACCAACACCTGTCCTCAGTCCATATAACGCCACACTGTCCTCGAGGTCCTGATAACCAACACTGTCCTCAGAATCTGATAGCCAAGCCTGTCCTCAGTCCTGAAACCAACACTGTCCTCAGGGTCCTGATAACCAACACTATCTCAGGTCCTGATAACAACACTGTCCATAGGTCCTGATAACCAACACTGGTCCTCAGTCCTGATAACCAACACTGTCCCTCAGGTCCCCTGATAACGCAATCTGTCTCAGTCCTGATAACCAACCACAGTCCACAGGTCTGATAACCAAACAATGTCCTCAGGGTCCTGATAACCAACATGTCCGTCAGGTCCTGATAACCATCAATCGTCCTCAGGTCCTATAACCAACACTGGTTCTCAGATTCTGATAAACCAACACTGTACCTCAGGTCCTGATAACCACCACTGTTCTCAGATTCTGATAACCAACACTGTCCTCAGGTCCTGATAACCAACACTGTCCTCAGGTCCTGTAACCAACACTGCCCTCATCACTGATAACCAACACTGAGTCCGTCGGTCCTGATACCAACACTGTCTCAGGTCCTGATAACCACACGTGCCTCAGGCCTGATAACAACAATTCCTCAGGACCTGATAACCTAGTCACTGCCTCAGTCTATACCCAACACCTTCTCTTACTGCCTCAGTCACTGAAAACCAACACTGTCCTTCAGGTCCTGATAACCACACTGTCCTAGGTCCTGATAACCAACACTGTCCTCAGGTCCTGATAACCACACTTGTCATCAGGTAGGTCCTGAATAAACCAACACTGTCCTCAGGTCCTGATAACCAACACTGTCCTCAGGTCCTGATAACCAACACTGTCCTCAGGTCCTGATAACCAACACTGTTCTCAGGTCCAGATTACCAACTCAGTTTTCTAGGTCCTGATAACCAACAATGTCCTCATGTCCTGATAACCAACTCTGTTACTCAGGTCCTGATAACCAACCATGTCCTCAAGGTCCTGATAACCAACAATACCTCATCCTGATAACCAACACTGTATCTGTTCTCAGTTTCCTGATAACTAACAAGGTCCACAGGTCCTGATAACCAACACGCCCAGGTCCTGATAACCAACACAGCCTCAGTCCTGTAGAACCAACAATGTCCCTCAGGTCCTGTTACTCCAACAATTGTCCGCAGGTCCCTGATAACCAACACTGCCCTCAGGTCCTGATAACCAACACTGCCCTCAGGTCTGATAACCAAGCAAATGTCCTCAGGTCCTGATAACCAACAACTGTTCTCAGTCCTGATAACCAACACTGTCCTCAGGTCCTGATATACCACACGCCTCAGGTCCTGATACCAACACTGTTTCTCAGTCTCTGAAACCCACACTGTTCTCATGTCCCTGATAACCAACACTGTTTCTCGGGTCCTGATAACCAACACTTACATTAACTCAACACCTGAATATTTCAAAAGACCATCGATCACACTTGATAACACAAGGTGCCTAAATGCCAGACACCCGTCGACACTCTCTCTCTCTCTCTCTCTCTTCTCTCTCCTCTCTCACTCTCCTCCTCTCTCTCTCTCTCTCTATCTCTCCATCTCTCTCTCGCTCTCTCTCCTCTTCCTCTTTCAACACAAGAACTTGTAAGGGGGGACAACACAGGAAATAATACTAGTACTCTTGTTTTGTTTTTTCGGCTTTACACAAGCCCTCTTCAGTAAGTGGAAAATTAGACGGATAAAACTTGTATATAAGGATAATCACATACAAGGCGGGGTTAGAAAACAAGTGGACCTCAGAGCAAAGGTAATTCGCTGGTTTTGTGATATTTAATAAAATTTAAGCAGCCTTGCAACCATATCCAAGCCGACATTTGGAAAATGCTTAACGATCTTGAGTATAACCTAATAGCTCCTTTGTTTTAGAGAAGTGGTAAAAAAATTAACGTATCAAACTAATAAAAATGCAACAAATCAACGCTTTATCATTGAACTTTATTCAGCACCATCTTTTGGCTTATTTACTTCAACCGATCGGATTTCTCCTGTTAGTCATATGTAAGACTGATCTTGCAAGGAATTTAACTAGAGTAACTAAACCAGTTGTAAGGCTGGAGGTACCGCAAGATGTTACAGAAAAACCGCTCGTACAGTAATAACATCCTCCTGAACGTAAGTGATTTTTCCAGAAAGAATCATAATAAAAGTTCAGTAATTTTCCAACATTTTAAGGAATTGTCATTTATTATCTAGAAACAGCTTTCATTGAATATAGACGAAGTTGTATGCACAAGCAAGACAGCCGCTGTGAGCAATGATTGTATCAAACCCAGTTGCTACACTTCACAAAGGGAGTAGTAAAAATCCGATGATATCACTAGAGTTGCTGGGAGGTCAGTTGTTTCTGTTCCGGGTTAAGACTTTTGACCTAATTTATATGCAAACTCATCTCTATTGTATTTTATACTCCTCATTTGTTGAGGAAGGTAGTCAGGTTGTAGGAGGGATCCTCCACCTTTTTTTTTTCTTTATTTAACCGTTCATGTAGAAAATGCAAGCTTCGTTTTTACCATAACGCCCCGCCCTGCGCCTTGTAAAATGCGCGGATGAATAAACAAAAGATAAAAATGTTGAACATTTTTTGATACACTGAAAATGCACGACCGGCAATTCATCACTAGTGCAGGCTCCTTAATTGAGTAAGGGCAGTGGACCGGTAATAACGAGAGAGAGAGAGAATGAGAATGAGAATGAGATGTGATGTGAGTGTCATATTGGTAACACTGCTGGTGAACTGTATCAAGTCCATAATACATAATTTATTACATGTGCCAATGTGGCACTGGTCCCGCTCATGCTGTGGTAGTACTGAACTGCCTGTAAAGGATGTTCACTGCAAGCATCTACTGCTGTACTAATACTACTGCATCCAGCTCCTACAGCTGTTACACATTAACTTACGTATCCCATTGTCGTCTCACTAACGATATATAGTTCTTAATGTTCAATCTTCGCATGTGCACAGTGCCAGCAAAATGTCATGAACAAATATTCAACCGTGCAGGAATTTTTAGCAGCTATTGATTATAAAAAAGTATTGATAACACTGATACACCGCACCAATGAATGCATCTCGCCCGTCTAAATGACAACATTCAAACGTTCCTTCTTAAATCCGATTACACTTACACTTTAAATGACTCTGATCAAATGTTCCTTCCTGTAAATTATTGCATTCTCGCGAAACCTAGGTAAATAGAGAAGCTTGAACGTGTTTTTCGTTCCAATTAACAATGACATATTATTGTATCATTGCTAGCAAATAGCCATGAGCCGAAGTGAATATAGGCTATGTTGTGTTGTGGTGAGTTAAATATTTGCCGATACCGATACATAATTTAGTTGATACTGTGATACCATCAAAAATAGACGATACCACCAAAACAGTCGGTACTTATGCACACTACTAAACCTCTTGTCTTATAAGTCTTCCCAGTCAGGTAAACATATTTCAACCCTGTAACAGCCGCCATCCTTGTGATGAATCTGACAGGAAACATAGCTTTTGTTCCCCAACTGCTTAACTGTCATATAGATCAAGTGTAACAGCACACAACGGAATGTATCCTAATTTGATAAATGAAAAATTAGATATAAAAATTTCTAGAAAATTTAGGGAAGTAAACTTTTAATATTACCTAAATTTTGGAAGGGATTGTTAGTTTTACGTGATAAAACTACGAGTATAAAAAAGAGGCCTAACTTTAATGTTCCTGCTTTCTTTGATAGGTGGGAGGGGAGTTAAATAATTCCGTATTCCGGAGATCCATCAGTATGGTTTGTGGTAGCAGTGGCCCAGTTTGAGCAAGTGGTTATGGCTGAGCACCGGTGTTACGCTGACACAGGTGTAGCTGACACAGGTGTTGTGGCAGACACAGTTGTTGTGCTGACCCAGCTGTTGTCACTACAGATGAGCATCTGTGGTTGACCTGAGGTTAAAATCTGACAATTTCGTCCCAAGTAATCTACCACTGGCTGCTTTATAAGTTAGTGGTGTAAATAACACACGCTAATATCCACTTTTCATGTCCTGGAAATTCCCCAAGAATGTGTCTGTTCCTTCAGCTTTAAATTTGTTTTCATATACCAAGTTAATTTTTTACATAATTAAGCCCACACCACCCGCTACCCGTTGTATAAAACAGCACATCGACATTCTTCAAATTAAACCACGTTTTGAATTTAGCAAACAAACGTTTCCTGCACGTCCCCAACCAATCGCCGCTTCGTTTAAACTAGGTATCTCTAGCACTAACGATTAATTGAAACAATACAGCTAAAAGCGTTGATCGTTTGAATATCTCGCTTTTCCATTTTGGTCTATCCACTACGATCTCTTGTCAATTATCATAAGTCTAACAAGTTTTAACTCTTCTTGGTAACTGAACTGCCAGTATACATAGTACATCTATCCACACACAGGTTCATCCTTGCCAAACACAGACACAACCATCATGTAGCTCCCACCTACATAGCCAGCACCTGACCTCCACAGCCCTATTACAAACTGTAAAGCCAGAGGCACAATGCTCGAATTAGTGAAAGAACTGCAAAATTTTAGAGCTAAACTTAGAGACGTTTTCGCATGCTAAAGCCCCTGTCCACAGGTGAAACGTCGCAGTGAAGTTCTTTCTGCAAATTGTCTATTTTTTCACAATATATATATTCTAACTTAAATTTTTCTGTAATAGATTGATAAAAAAATCTAACTATTGCTCAAATATTCATTGGGGTTGAGCAGGTGTTACTACACTTAATTACTGGTGAAATATGTTTAGGTCATTCAGTTTGAAACATACACAGTGAACTTAAGAAGTGACGCGCCACATTCAAGGTTCCATCTCAAAACTGACCAGACTAATATCCTCAAACGTTGACAGAAAATTATACTTTGAAAACACAATTCCATTCAATGCGAGGAAACTCGATGATTCACAAAGCACCAGCCTGCGAGTCAAAGAGAAGACATGTTCAAACATTTCGAAAGGTGGTTAAAAATTCTACCAGTGACCTGTTATTCACAGCGAAGAGACCTCAGTTTTCCGCTCAAGGAGGGAGAGGACCAACCAAGCACAAAGAGGAACCACATGAGAGGACATCACACTCGAGAAGCTCACCACATAGGTGAGGGTCTAAACGCCAAGATCCAGTAGAAGAACGCGAAGGCTGTCTCTCTTTCCCAACACCACCTACTAGCAACAGCACCCAGCCGAACGAGTCACCAGATGTTCGAACCACTATGCCCCAATCACTACTGGCGCAGCAGGAACGGTGAAGTATTTTCACGTTTGTGAAGTGTTGCTAAAACAGACCTGAGGCTGGTCGGCGGGAAGATCATCTAACACACACAGATTGGATAAGATTTAATTATTGGTTAAATACAGATACGTAATAGTTAGTACTATGGGTACCTCGCGTACTCCCTTCAAAGCCTTTATCCCCTCGAAGAGAGATTCCTTGGATACTGATGTGTGGGAATTGGATCTGTGCTCCAGTTCCCCTTATTGAGCCTAAATGCCTCCATCCCTCACAGGCGCTGTATACAGTGCTATACACGCATTATGCCGCCCTCCCTCCCCCACACGTAACAAAACACAAACACAAACACATACCAGGAAAGAATTATAATTATATAATTAGCACACCTTTCTGAGAGCTCTAAATACTTGGTGCTGCGTCCTTTATGCTTAAAAATCGCGTACCCACAGCCATGTAGGAAGCTTACAATAAATTCTTGAGGTTTGGGTGGTCTATTATTCCAATCCTCATGCAAAGCAGCCGCCAGCCGTGGGATAAACTGATCTCAATGCCCAGTAAACTCATTGCACTATTGACCAGAGGTTTCTCAAAAGGTTTAGAATCTGGAATGCCTGGCCGGTCATTAATGCCCTCATATCCACAGTCCTTACTCCACGGTATTACACGGTGCACTGTCCTGCGTAAAAACCGTACCCCACACTTGGTCAAACACCTCAGCTAAAATGTCACACATTACCTCCAGATAATTATACTGGTTCAAATACTGGTTTTGTGGGAAGCTCAATGACCACCAACACTGTGCGCAGAAATCACACCCAAACCTTGAGCAAGTATGGGTTTTGGGTGGTCTCACATGTGTAGCGTGGTCTAGCGGGTCACTACCTCTGGGCCGTAACCACATGTCCCCCCACGATTACAGTGAGGCTGAAGATGCTTCAATCACTCCAAATACTTCAGACCACGTTGAGGAATCATTGAAGATATTTCATTGCATACTCCAACCTAAGTTCTCTGTGGCTTGGATAGGATCGGTTTCTTAACCTGGCGGTGGCTACTATAGCCCCAGTTTTCCGAAACTCTCTGTAAACATATCTTACAGACACCTTTGAGAGAAGATGTGGGTTCTTACTTTCAATTCTCATAGCAGTTATCTTAGGTGTATACTCTAACTGCTTCTTAAACAGTTAAAGTACGAACAATGTCTTCTCGAGGGGCCAGGACGAGGTTTTGGCAAGACGAAAAACTCAAACACCGCCACCAGCGCCTTGCAACGCTGAACCCAGTCCCCACTGAACCTCACATACACCAACATTCCTTCACCACTATTTCTTTCTCTGGTGCCCACTTTGTGGAAGCCCTAAGATTTGAAACTATAGTTTCAGGTGATAGACTTATTTTTACTCATAATCAAACTTGAAAGCCCCAAAACCAAAGGGAACACCGGACAAAAGATGGAGTATGATGAGAGACAAAAGTGCAACCTCACAATGACAGCCACGAGAGCAACTAGAGTCCCTGTGGGAGGTGATAGCGGCAGGCCGTAACGTCATGCTAACGGCAGCTACCCCGGCATAATGCCCTGGCGAAAAGTGACCCCCAGTATGGCAGTCCTATTCAATTTTTTATTTTTTTCGTCAACGCATAATGCCGAGACTAGCACTGTAATCCCCACTGGGGATAATAAAAATAGACCCTACTATGAACAGCATTATATTGTGTTTTCCGTATTGTCAATAAGATACCTGGGAGCGAACCTTAGCTAGTGTCTTAATTAGTTATAACATATGCCCATATATCCACATAATATGGTGTTCAAGACACATTGTGACCTTACAAAACAATTATTAGTTTTTAGAGATATTCTTGATAAATACATACACAACACACACACACACACACACACACACACACAGCACCACCCACACCCACACCACACCCACACACACACACCACACACCCACACCACCACCACATAGCAACCGAAACTTAGTAAGGAAACATTCAATACACTAGTACACCGTTATTTCCAGGCCATACTTGAATATGCGGCACCAGTTTGGAACCGCACATTGATAAAGCACGTCAAAAACTAGAGACAGTACAAAGGGTTTTGCGACAAGGGTCTGTATAGACCCCTTGTGCTTAGCGCATCATTATTTGCTTATAATAAAAAATGCGACAAGGTTAGTTCCAGAGAGCATAAGGGGACTGACCTATGAAGAAAGATTAAGGGAAATCGCCTGACGCCACTGGAGGACAGGAGAGTCAGGGGGACATGAAAACGACAAATACAATACTGCGTGGATAGACAAGGTGACAACGACAGGATGTACCAAGGAAGGGGACACAGAACAAGAGGCCACAATAGGAAGTTGAAGACATACAAATGAGTCAGAGAGATAGTAGTAAGTATTTCTTCAGTCATAGCGTTGTAAGGCAGTGGAATAGCCTAGAAAATGACTAGTGGTAATGCAGGACCATACACAATTTAAACTAGGCTTGATAAGCTCATGAGCGGGTGAGAGAGAAGGGCCTAGTAGCAACCGTGAAGAGGCGGGCCAGGATCTAGACTCGACCCCTGTCAACACACAAATAAGGTGAGTACCACACACACACACACACACATCACAGCCTAGCAAATGCAGTATGGAGTGAGCAGGAACCAATTCATAGTTTTAAGAAGAGGTTTGACATAGCTCAGGAAGCAGAGAGGAAGAGGAACCTGTATAATCAAGTGAAGAAGGCGGGCCCGGAGCTTGAGTCATCGAACCCTGCAACCACAATTAGGTTGAGTCAATTAGGTGAGTATACACACACCACACACACACACACACCACACACACACACACCCACACACACACAACATACACATACACACACAACAAACACACACACACACCACAAACACAACACACACCCACCCACACACCCAACAACACACAAACACACACACACACACACACACCACACGACCCACACACAACACACACACACACAACATCACCCATACAGGACCTTGGGTGCAAAAAATGCCCCCTTTCGATCCTACCACTGTCTATCCACAATTGTCTGGACCTAAAATTAAATAAAATAACATACACCCGGGAATGCTGGTAAATATTAAATTTGGAACTGTAATTTAAAAAAATAAATGGTTATAAATACACAATTTACTAACAGAAGGAAAATATATCTTAATATCACTCCCCAATTTGACGGAATTTTAAATGTGTATCATCCAAAAAAAACCCTCACTCTAACAAATTTATGAAATAATGGGGCCAGAATTACACACAAATCTAGAGAGCTTATCTGAGGTTCCTGAGTTGTTTGTCAGTCGTTGATTCAAGTTATGCAGGAATGCACACCACCAATTTGCCTTTTTGAGAGGTGTCAACCCAAAATTTTAACCTCTAGAGCACGAAAATTCTACCCATTACACCAACTTCTAAAAAAATTTTAAAAACCCAAGATGGCGAGTCTGGTCTGCGCGGGCGCAGGTCCCGTTTTCTATGAAAATATTTTTAAATAAGTAGGGGCCATCTATACACATATAAATACGAATTTTCTGGAAAATTATACAGTATTTTCCACTTTTACCATTCAGTATATCTCAAATTTTCTTTCAATAACAAGGCACGTTTCTCCATTCTGATAAGACACGCCCACAGTGCATGTTTCTCAATTCTGATAACCCAAACGTCCCACAGGTAAACTTAGCGATGCGATAATTAGAAATGTCAAGTGGGGAATATAAAAAACAAAAAGGAAAAGGATAATTATATTTTTGCAATTATATATTTTAATGGGATACGTGTAAAAAGTTACTTTTGTGTTTATGTTCCATTTACAAATTTTTTTATACTCGCCTAGTTGTGTATACAAAGGTCGAGTCATACGCCTGGCCCCGGCCGTTTCACTATTTTCAACCGTTTTTAGAGATTCCTGGCTACCAGGTCTTGCCATGTCTAAAATATTTCTTGCTTTTTCACGTGCTTGATCAGGCGGGGCCAAATTTTCGTCGTATATGGTGTAATAATTTTTTTTTGTTTACTAAATGCTGTCATTCGCCAGTCTCGGTTGTGCTGCTGATTCTACCAAGTTTATGTGCAAATTTTGGAAGTTTGACCTGATGTTGACCCCCATCCCATTTCCCCTTCCTTTTCCCTAGGTTATATAACCCCTTTTCCTCCTTTCCCCGAACCCATTGCCTAATTTTTTTGGGTTTGAAATTTCCATTGAAACCACGTTTTTCCCGAAAAAAAACCTTGGGCCGGGCCAAACTTTTTTCCCCGGGCCCCTTTTCCTTTTCCTTAAAAAATTTTTCGGGTCATAAACCCCTTCCGGGCCCTTTTAAAACCAAAAACGTTTGTTTTTTTAAAATTTCTCTGGTTCCTGATAAAAATTTCCCTTCTTAAACCCAAAGTTCGGCCGGAAAAAATTTTCCCCCAATTAATAAACCACTGCCAACCCTTCCCAAACCGGTTAATTTTTAAGACACCCCAGTTAAAATTCCTGGGTCATATAAAAATTCCCGGGTTTTATCCAAAAAAAGGGCCCAGTTTTTCCCCCCCCCAACCCCCCCTTTCCCAGGTCTGAAAAAAACGATTTGTTACAAAACGAAAACCAAAACATTTTTCGGGTTAAATTCCCCTCAATCCTTCCGGCCAATAAAAAGATTGGGGGTTGAAACCAACAATGGGGGTTTGGGGGAAAAACCGTTGGGATGGGTTCTTTGGGGGGCCTGTAACCCAAAACGCCTCGGGCTGAAATCAAAATTTTCCAAAAAGGCCCCTGATTTAAAAACACTGCCCAAAATTTCCCTGAAAACCTTCCTGTCCTCGGTCCGATAAACCCACGTACTCAGGCCCCTGAAAACCCAAACAATTTTTCTCAATTAAAAAACCAACACTGTTTAAAGGTCCTGATAACCAATTTGCCTTTAGGTCCTGTTAACCCAAAACGGGTTCCCCCGGTTTCCTGATAACCAAACTGCCTTTGGGTCCGGATAACCAAAAGGGTTCTCAGGTCCTGATAACCAAAACACTTTTCCTCAGATTCTGATACCCAAACCCGTCCTCAGGTCCTGATAACCAACACTTTTCCTAAAGGCCCTGATAACCAACCCCGTTTCAGGTCCTATAAACCAACCCCGTTTTTAGGTCCGAAACCAACCTGCCTAAGGTCCTGATAACCAACACTTTTTCCTAAAGCCCTGATCCAAATTTGTCCTCGGGGTCCTGTAACCAACCCCTTTTCCTCGGGTCCTGATAACCAACATTTTTCCTCAGGTTTTGAAAACCAAAAAATGCCTCAAGGTCCTTTAACCAAAAATTTTCTCGGGTTCTGAAAACCAAAAACTTTTCTCGGGTTCCTGAAAACCCAAACACTTTTCCTCAGGTCCTAAAAAAACCCAAACACTGTTCTCGGGTTTGAAAAACCCAAACCCAAGACCTCAGGTCCTGAATAACCAAAACTGCCCTCATTCCCTGAAACCAACACTGCCTCAGGTCCTGTTTAACCCAAACCCCCTTTTCCAAAACCCCCCCTGAAAACCAACCGGGTCCTCAGGTCCTAAAAACCAAAAATGCCTCAGGCCCTTGAAAACCCCAACAATGCCCCTGGCCCATTAACCAAACACTGCCTCAGGCCCCTGAAAACCCAAAAATGCCTCAGGCCCCTGAAAACCCCAACACTGTCCTCAGGTCCTGAAAAAACCAAAACATGTCCTCAGGTCCAAAAACCCCAAACACGCCCCGGGCCTTGATAACCAAAAAATTTTTACCAGGTCCTGAAAACCAACACTGTCCTCAGGTCCTGATAACCAACACTTTTCCTCGGGTTTCCTGATAACCAACACTGTCCTCGGGTTCCTGATAACCAACATGCCCTAAGCCCCCTGAAACCAACCTGTTCTCAGGTCCTGAAACCAACCTTTTCCCTCAGGCCCAGAAAACCCAAACCGTTCTAGGCCCTGTAACCAACAAGGCCCCTAGGGGTCCCTGATAACCAAAAATGCCCTTTCGGGTTTCCTGAAACCAACCACTGTTCCCCCTTTATAACAAAAATTTTCCTCAGGCCCTTATAACCAAAAATGCCTCAGGCCCCTGAAAACCCAAACACTGCCCTCAGGTCCTGATAACCAAAAATTTTCCCAGCCCGAAAACCTAAAAATTTTCCTCAGGTCCTAATAACCAACACTGCCTCAGGTCCTGAAAAACCAACACTGCCCAGGTCCGATAACCAAAAAATTTTTCCCCCGGTTTCCTAAAAACCCCAAACACTTTCCTCAAAACCTAAAATAAAAAGCCTTGGTCCGATTAAAACACGGTGGCCTAAACCAACACCTTTTCCCGATTCCCCCTTCTCTCCGTCCCACGTTTTTCTCGTCCAACTCTTTTTTCTCCCCGTTTTCCCGGTCCCTTTTTTCGGTCCTAAACCATCCGCCTCTCACCTCCCCCTCTCCCCTCTCTTTTTCCCTTTATCTTTTCCTCTCTCTCCCCTCTCTCTCCTCTTTCTTTTTCTCAACACAAGAACTTTGGGGGGAGCCCAACACGGGAAAAATAATACTAGTACTCTTTTTTTTTTGGCTTTAAAAACCAAACCCCTCTTAAAGTAAGTGGAAAATTTAGACGTGTTTAAATTTTTTGTATATAAGGATAGATAAACATGATAAGTCTGGGTTTAAAAACAAGTGACCTCAGAGCAAAGGAAATTTCTGCGGGTTTTTGTGATATTTTAAAAAATTTAAACAGCATTGAAACCCAAACCTAGCCGGGCATGTTTAAAAAAATTTCTTAAAAAGACTTGAGTATATCTAATTGCTCTTTTGTTTGGTGGGGAATTGGGATAAAATAACGGATAAATTTTAAATTAAAAAAAAAAATGCAAACCCCTTTTTCATTGAACTTTTTTTAAACACATTTTTGTGCTTAAATTTTCTTCACCCATCGGATTTCTTCCTTTAGGCATATGTAAAAACGACCTTTCAAGGGAAATTTTAAATAGAGTAAAATAAACAGGGGTTTTTGGGGTCTTTTGGAAAACCCCAAAAGTACAAAAAAAAACCCCATCGTACAGTTATAAACTCTAACGTAAAAAAGTGGGGGGTTTTCCCCAAAAAAAAATAATATAGTTTTTGTAATTTTCCAAAATGTTTAAGGAATTGTTTATATTAAATTTTCTAGAAAAATGCTTTCAAATTTAATATAGAAAGAAGGTTTTATGCCCCTAAAAAGAAATCCCCTGGGGAGCTAAGTTTTTATCACAACCCATTTCAAACTTCACAAAAAAGTAAAAATCCATGAAATCCCAGGGGGTTTCTGGGAGGTCATTTTTTTTGTTCCGGTTTTAAAAACTTTTAAACCCCGACTTTATAAAGCAAACATCTCTCTTGTATTTTAATTTCTCTTCAGTTTGTTGGGAAGGTTTTCAGTGTTTTTAGGGACCCCCAAATTTTTTCTTTTTTACCGTTCATGAAAAATGCAAGCTTCGTATTTTACCATACGCCCCCCCCCGGCGCCTTGTAAAAAGCGCGTAGAATAAAAAATGTTAAAAAATTTTTTGCATTTTTTTTTATTAACCCGAAATGCA
Organism: Cherax quadricarinatus; assembly: GCF_026875155.1. Lineage (NCBI taxonomy): Eukaryota > Metazoa > Arthropoda > Malacostraca > Decapoda > Parastacidae > Cherax > Cherax quadricarinatus. The sequence goes on along the minus strand of NC_069449.1, from coordinate 36,886,405 downwards.
CGAACGGAAATTTTTCAAAAATAGTGCGGCTTTTTAATTGGAGTAGGGTTGCAGTGTTTGACCAAAAAAAAAAAGGGGGGGGGAAAAAAGGGAGAGAGAGAAGAGAAAGCGGGGAAAGAGAATAAAAAATGTGAGGTGAGTGTCAGGTATGTGGTAACACTGCTGGTGAACTGTACATGTCCTTAATTTCAAAATTTTTTTTACATGTACCAAAGTGGGACTGGTCCCTCATGCTGGTTGTACTGTAGCTGGGTGGGGAATGATGTCCTGCAGCTTCTTTGCTGTACAAAAACTACTGCATCAGCTCCCCACTGCTGTTTCTTAAAAAATGTACTACGTAAAACCTCCCTTGTCCCCACTAGCGAAATATAGGGTTTTTAATGTTCAAAACTTCGCAGGTGCTACAGTGCCAGGGAAAATGTCATGAACAAATATTTTAACAGTGTCCCCGGGAAATTTTTAACCGCTTTTTTGATTATAAAAAATATTGATTAACACTGGATACACGCCCAAGGGTTTCTTTCTCGGGCCCCCTAAAAAGACAACGTTTTTAAAGTTTCCCTTCCCGGGAAATTCCCAATTTTTTACACGTTCACTTTTAAAAGACTATGATTCAAATTTCCTTCCTTTTAAATTTTTTTTGCATTTAGCAGTAGGTAAAAAGAGAAACTTGAACGGGTTTTTTCGTGCCCAAATTAAAATTGACATATTTATTTTATCATTGCTGGGAAATAGGCCCTTTGGCCCAATTTAATTTTGGCTATTTTTGGGTTGGGTTTTGGGGGTTTAGGTTAAAAAATTTTCCGATAACCCAAAACTTTAATTTTTAAAGGTTTTATACGATACCATCAAAAATTTGTCATACCACCCAAAACGTCGGTACTTAGGAAAACTTTTCTAAACCTCATTGTCTTATTAAGTCTTCCCGGGCAGGGGTTTAAAATATTTTAACACCCTTTTTAAAAAGGGGCCCCCTCCCCGTTTTGGGTGGGAAAATACAGGGGGGAAAAAATAGGGTTTTGTTTTCCCCTGCTTAACTGTCATATAATCAAAAGGAAAAACACACTATGATGATCTAATTTTGGGAAAAAAGAAAAAATTTTTGAAAAATATAAATTCTTTGAAAATTTTTGGGAATTAAACTTTTTTATTTAAACCCAAATTTTGGGGAAAATTGGGGTTTTTTTACGTGAAAAAAACTCGAGGTATAAAAAAAAGTGCCTAACTTTAGTGTCCTGCTTTCTTTGAGAGGTGGGGAGGGGAGTTAAATATTCCGGTGATCCAGCAGTGGTTGTGGTAGGCAGGTGGCCCAGTTTGAGCAAGTGTTGTGGCTGACACAGGTGTTACGGCTGACACAGGTGTAGCTGACACAGGTGTTGTGGCAGACACAGGTTGTTGTGGCTGACACAGCTGTTGTCGCTACAGATAGCATCTGTGGTTGACCGAGGTTAAAATCTTGACAATTTCGTCCCAAGTAATCTACACTGGCTGCTTTATAAGTTTGTGGGTGTATATAACACACCTAATATCCACTTTTCATGTCCTGGAAATTCCACCTAGAATGTGTCTGTTCCTTCAGCCTTTATATTTGTTTTCATATACCAAGTTAATTTTTTACATATATTAAGCGCCACACCACCCGCTACCCGTTGTATATATCAGCACATCGTCATTCTTCAAATTAAACCACGTTTGAATTTTAGCAACAATATCGTTTCCTGCCCGTCCAACATTCTCCGCTCGTTTATCTGGTATTTTAGCACTACGATTAATTGAACAATACATGCAAAAAGCTTTTGTCGTTTGTATATTCTCGCTTTTCTTTTTTGTCTATCCACTACTTCTCTTGTTCATTATCATTATTAACAAGTTTACTCTTTCTTGGTAACTGGAACTCCCAGTAACATAGTACTTATTCCCACACACAGGTTCATCCTCCCCAACACAGACACAACCATCATGTAGCTCCACCTACATATGCAGCACCTGACCTTCCACTCCCTTTACATACTTTTAAAGCCAGTGGCACAATGCCGATTAGTGGAAAAAAAATGCAAAATTTTAGAGCCTAACTTAGAGACGTTCGCATGCGAAAAGCCTGTTCCACAGGTGAAACGTCTCAGTGAAGTTCCTTTCTGCAAATTGTCTATTTTTTTCACAATATATAATTCATAACTTAAATTTTCTGTATTAGATTGATAAAAAAATCAACTATTGGCTCAAATTATACACTTATTTATCTGGTGTAATATGTTAGGCATGTCAGTTTGAAACATACACAGTGAAATTAAGAAGTGACGCGCCACATTTCAAGTTCCATCGTCAAAACTGACAGAACTAATTCCTCAAACGTTGACAGAAAATTATACTTTGAAAACACATTCCAGTTCAATGCGAGGAAACTCGTTGATCACAAAGCTCTCAGGCTGCGAGTCAAAGAGAGACATGTTCAACATTTCGAAAGTGGGTTAAAAATTCTACCAGTGACTGGTTTTCACTGCGGAAGAGAGCCTCAGTCGCTCAAGGAGGGTGAGGAGCCAACCAGAGCCACAAAGAGGAACCAGCATGAGAGGACTCACACGTCGAAGCTCACCACATATGTGAGGGTCTAACGCAAGAGCCAGTAGAAGACGCATGAGGCTGTCTCTCTTCCAACACCACCTAGCTAGCAACAGCACCAGCCGAACGAGCACCAGTATGTTCTAACCACTATGCCCAAGCTCTACTGGCGCAGCAGGAACGGTGAGTATTTTCACGTTTGTGTAGTGTTGCTAAGAACAGATCTGAGGCTGGTCGGCGGGGAAGATCATTCTAACACCAACTCAGATTGATATGATTAATTATTGGTTAGAATACAGATACGTAATATGTTAGGTAATTGGGTACCTCGCTGTACTCCCTTCAAAGCCTTTATCCCCTCAAGAGAGATTCCTTGATACTTGATGTGGGGAATTGGATCTGTGCTCCAGTTCCCTGAATTGAGCCTAAATGCCTTCCATCCCTCACAGGCGCTGTATACAGTGCTATTCACGGCATTATGCCGCCCCTCCCTCCCCCACACGTACCAAAACACAAACACAAACACATACCATGAAAGATTATAATATATATATTTGCACACTTTCTGAGGCTTTAATACTTGGTGCTGCGTCCTTTATGCTTAATAATCGCGTCCCACAGCCATGTAGGAAGGCTTACATAAATTCTTGAGGGTTTGGGGTGGTATATTATTCCATTCCTCATGCAAAGCAGCCTCCAGCCGTGGGATAGAACTGATATCCTTGCCCAGTAAACTTCATTGCACTATTGACCAGAGTTTCTCAATAAGGTTTAGATCTGGGGAATTGCCTGGCCGGTCATTAAGGAACCTCATTTCACAGTCCTTAAGCCACGGTATGACACGGTGCACTGTCCTGCGTAAAAACCGTAGCCCCACACTTGTCAAACACCTCAGCTAAATTGTCACACATTAACTCCAGATAATTATACTGGTTCATATACTGGTTTTTGGGAAGCTCAATGAGCTCACCAACACTGTGCGCTGAAACACCCCCAAACCTTGAGCAAGTATGGGTGTTGGGTGGTCTCACAGGTGTAGCGTGGATCTAGCGGGTCACTACCTCTGGGCCGGTACACATGTCCCCCACGGTTACAGGTGAGGCTGAAGGTTGCTTCATCACTCCAAAGTACTTCAGACCACTGTTGAGGATTCCAGTGAAGATATTTCTTTGCATAATCCAGCCTAAGTTTCTTCTGTGGCTTGGATAGGATCGGTTTCTTAACCTGGCGGTGGCTACTATAGCCCAGTTCCGACACACGTCTGTTAACAGTTCTTACAGACACCTCTGAGAGAAGATGTGGGTTCTTATCTTTCAATTCTCTAGCAGTTATCTTAGGTGTACTCTCTAACTGCTTCTTTAACACAGTTAAGGTACGAACAGATGTCTTCTTCGAGGGGCCAGGCCGAGGTTTGGCAGACGGTAACTCAACACCGCCACCAGCCTTGAAACGCTGAACCCAGTCCCTCACTGAACGCTCACATACACCAACATTCTCCACTATTTCTTTCGTCTGGTGCCCAGCTTTGTGAAGCCCTATGATTTGAACTATAGTTTCAGGTGTTAGACTTATTTTTACTCATAATCAAACATGTATAGCCCCAAAACCAAAGGGAACACCGGACAAAAGATGGGGTGGATGAGAGACAAAAGTGCAACCTCACAATGACAGCCACGTGAGCACTGAGAGTCACTGTGGAGTGTGGCGGCAGGCCGTAACGTCATGCTAACGGCTGCTACCCGGCATAATGCACTGGCGAAAAGTGACCCCCTGTATGGCAGGCCTTCAATTTTCGTCACGGCATAATGCCGTGACTAGCACTGTAATCCCTACTGGGGATAATAATAATAGACCCTCTATGAACATGCATTATATTGTGTTGTTCGTATTGTCATGATAAGATTCCTGGTGAGCGAAACTTAGCTAGTGTCTTAATTAGTTATTACATATGCCCATTTATCCACATAAATATGGTGTACAAGACACATTTGACTTACAAAGACAATTATTAGTTTTTCAGAGATATTCTGATAAATACATACACACACACACACACACACACACACACACCACACACACACCCACACACCACACACACACACACACACACACACCCCACACCACACCACACCCAGCATTCCGAAAACCTTAGTAAGGAAACAATTCAAGACACTGTACTCCGTGTATGTCAGGCCCATACTGGGGTATGCAGCACCCGTTTGGAACCCGCACTTGATAAAGCACGTCAAGAAACTAGAGAAAGTACAAAGGTTTGCGACAAGGTCTGTATAGTCCTTGTGGCTTAGCGCTTCTTTTTGATTATAATAATAATTGCGACAAGGTTAGTTCCAGAGCTAAGGGGAATGTCCTATGAAGAAAGATTAAGGGAAATCGGCCTGACGCACTGGAGGACAGGAGAGTTTAGGGGAGACATGATAACGACATATAAAATACTGCGTGGAATAGACAAGGTGGACAAAGACAGGATGTTCCAGGGAGGGGACACAGAAACAAGAGGCCACAATTGGAAGTTGAAGACACAAATGAGTCAGAGAGATAGTAGGAAGTATTTCTTCAGTCATAGAGTTGTAAGGCAGTGGAATAGCCTAGAAAATGACGTAGTGGAGGCAGGAACCATACACAGTTTTAAGAACAGGTTTGATAAAGCTCATGGAGCGGGGAGAGAGAGGGCCTAGTAGCAACCGGTAAAGAGGCGGGGCCAGGACTAGACTCGACCCCTGCAACCACAAATAGGTGAGTACACACACACACACACACACACACACAGCCTAGCAAGTGAAGTAGTGGAGGCAGGAACCATACATAGTTTTAAGAAGAGGTTTGACAAAGCTCAGGAAGCAGAGAGGGAAGAGGACCTAGTAGTAATCAGTGAAGAGGCGGGGCCAGGAGCTGAGTCTCAAACCCTGCAACCCACAATTAGGTGAGTACAATTAGGTGAGTATACACACACACACACACACACCCCACCCACACACACACACACACACACACAAAACACTACACATACACACCCCACATACACACACACACACACACAAAACACACACACCACACACAACACACACACACACACACACACACACACACCCACACACACACACACAACACACACACACACACACACACACAAAATACATACCCTCGCACACACACCCCACAAACACACACACACACACACACACAACCACACACACACACACACACACACGGTCATGGAGAAGATCATCAGGAGGAGAGTGGTGGAGCACCTGGAAAGAAACAAGTGTATAATTGACACCAGCACGGTTTCAGGGGAAAGGAAAATCCTGTGTCACAAAAACCCCTAGAGTTTTATGACAAAGGGGGCAGAAGTAAGACAAGAGATAGAGGGGTGGATCGACTGCATATTTTTGGACTGCAAGAAGGCCTTCGACACAGTTCCCCACAAGAGGTTACTGCAAAAGCTGAGGGTCAGGCACACATAACAGGAAAGGCACTGCAATGGATCAAAAATACCCGACAGGGGAGGCAACAACGAGTCATGGTACGCAACGAGGTGTCAGAGTGGGCGCCTGTGACAAGCGGGGTTCCACAGGGGTCAGCTAGGACCTGTGCTGTTCTTTGTATATGTGAACGACATAACGGAAGGGATAGACTCAAAGTGTCCTTGTTTGCAGATGATGCAAAGTTAATGAGAAGAATCAAATCGGATGAGGATTTAGCAGGACTACAAAGAGACCTGGACAGGTACAAGCCTGGTCCAGCAACTGGCTCCTTGAATTAACCCCGCCAAATGCAAAGTCATGAAGATTGGGGAAGGGCAAAGAAGACCGCAGACACAATTAGTTTAGATGGCCAAAGACTGCAAACCCTCACTCAAGGAAAAGATCTAGGGGTGAGTATAACACCGAGCATATCTCCTGAGGCGCACATCAATCAATAACTGCTTTCAGTATACGGGCGCCTGGCAAACCTACGGATAGCGTTCCCAACCCCAGTAAAGGATTCGTTTAAGACTCTGTATACCATTTACGTCAGGCCCATACTGGAGTATGCAGCACCCAGTTTGGAATCCACACCTAGTCAAGCACGTCAAGAAATTAGAGAAAGTGCAAAGGTTTTGCAAAAAAGACTAGTCCCAGAGCAACGGGGATTGTCCTCGAAGAAAGGGGTTTAGGGAAATCGGCCCTGACGACACTGGAGGACAGGAGGTCAGGGGAGACATGATAACGACATATAAAAAACTACGCAGAATAGACAAGGTGACAAAGACGGGATGTTCCAGAGAAGGGACACAGACACAAGAGGTCACAATTGGAAGTTGAAGACTCAGATGAATCAAAGGGATGTTGGGAAGTATTTCTTCAGTCATAGAGTAGTCAGGCCGTAGAATAGCCTAGAAAGTGACGTAGTGGAGGCGGGAACCATACATAGTTTTAAGGCGAGGTATGATAGAGCTCATGGGGCAGGGAGAGAGAGGACCTAGTAGCAATCAGCGAAGAGGCGGGGCCAGGAGCTGTGAATCGACCCCTGCAACCACAAATAGGTGAGTACAAATAGGTGAGTACACACATGGTGGAAGGGTTAGACTCAGAAGTGTCCCTGTTCGCAGACGATGTGAAGTTAATGAGGAGAATTAAATCAGATGAGGACCGGGCAGGACTTCAAAGAGACCTGGACAGACTGGACACCTGGTCCAGCAACTGACTTCTCGAATTTAATCCCGCCAAATGCAAAGTCATGAAGATAGAGGAAGGGCAAAGAAGACCGCAGATAGAGTATAGGCTAGGTGGCCAAAGACTGCAAACCTCGCTCAAGGAGAAAGATCTTGGAGTGAGTATAACACCGAGCATGTCTCCGGAAGCACACATCAACCAGGTAACTGCTGCAGCATATGGGTGCCTGGCAAACCTGAGAACAGCGTTCCGATACCTTAATAAGGAATCGTTCAAGACACTGTACACCGTGTACGTCAGGCCCATACTGGAGTATGCAGCACCTGTTTGGAAACCGCACTCGATAAAGCACATCAAGAAACTAGAGAAAGTGCAAAGGTTTGTGACAAGGTTAGTTCCAGAGCTCAGGGGAATGTCTTATGAAGAAAGGTTAATGGAAATCGGCCTGACGACACTAGAGGACAGGAGAGTCAGGGGAGACATGATAACGACATATAAAATACTGCGCGGAATAGACAAGGTGGACAAAGACAGGATGTTCCAGGGAGGAGACACAGAAACAAGAGGTCACAATTGGAAGTTGAAGACACAGATGAGTCAGAGAGATATTAGGAAGTATTTCTTCAGTCATAGAGTTGTCAGGCAGTGGAATAGCCTAGAAAGTGATGCAGTGGAGGCAGGAACCATACATAGTTTTAAGACGAGGTATGATAAAGCTCATGGAGCGGGGAGAGAGAGGACCCAGTAGCAACCGGTGAAGAGGCGGGGCCAGGAGCTATGACTCAACCTTTGCAACCACAAATAGGTGAGTACACACACACACACAGTGAAGAGGCGGGGCCAGGAGCTGTGACTCGACCCCTGCAACCACAAATAAGTGAGTACACACACACAAGGGAGTTGAGCCGAAGACCCAGAAACGAAAATGCATAGATAAGGAGAGAGGCCCAGCGGCAATACGATAATGATATAGAATCAAAAGCCAAATCTGATTTAAAGCTGTTATACAACCACATTAGAAGGAAAACAACAGTGAATGACCATGTAATCAGGCTGAGGAAGGAGGGGAGCTCATAGGGAGCTTGCCAGAAAGTATGTGAGGCGCTCAGCTCAAGATTCATGGAGGTATTCATGGAGACAGAGAGGCTTCTAACAAACCGAGGGAGTAGGGCGCACCAGCAAGTGCTGGACACACTGCACACAACTGAGGAGGAGGTGAAGAAACTGCTAGGTGAGCTAGATACCTCGAAGGCGGTGGACCCAGATAACATCTTTCCGTGGGTACTGAGAGAGGGAGCAGATGCACAGTGTGCCACTTACAATAATCTTCAATAATTCTATTGAAACAGGGCAACTGCCTGAGGTGTGGAAGACAGCAAACATAGTCCCAATTTTTAGGAAAGACAGGCAGCACCAAACTACAGACCTGTGTTGCTGACACGTATGTTAAGTTATGGAATAGATTTTGAGGAGAATAGTGGTGAAGCACCTAGAAAGCAATGGGGTCATACATGACAACGGGCTTGGCTTCAGGGAAGGGAAATCCTGCATCACAAATCTATTGGAGTTCTACGACAAGGTAACAGAAGTAAGACAGGAGAGAGAGGGATGGGTAGACTGCATATTCTTGGACTGTAAGAAGGCTTTCGATATAGTGCCACACAAGAGACTTTTTGAAAAGTTAGAGGAGCAGGCAGGAATAGCAGTGAGAGTACTGCAGTGGATCAAGGAATACATGACAGGAAGGAAACAACGTGTGTTGGTACGTGATGAGGTGTCAGAGTGGGTGTATGTGTTGAGTGGGGTTCCACAAGGGTCAGTCCTAGGTCCAGTGCTATTACTAGTGTATGTGAATGACATGACAGAAGGGATAAATTCAGAGGTGTTCCTGTAAGCAGACGATGTGAAGCTAATGAGAAGAATACAAGTGGACGAAGATCAGGTAGGCTTACCAGGAGATCTGGACAAGCTGCAAGCCTGGTCCGACAAAAGACTCTTGGAGTTTAACCCCAGCAGGTGCGAAGTCGTGAAGTTTGGGGAAGGAAGCAGGAGACCACAGACGAAGTACAAGCCTAGGAAGTCAAAGGCTGCAAAACTCGATCAAGGAAAAGGATTTTGGGGTGAGCATCATACCGGTCACATCTCCTGAGGCGCACATCAACCAAATAACTGCTGCAGCATATGGACGCCTGGCAAACCTAAAAATAGCGTTTCGACATCTAAGTAAGGAGTCATTCAAGACACTGTACACTGTAAACGTCAGGCCCCTATTAAAACATGCAGTACCACTTTGGAACTCACACCTAGTCAGACACGACAAAAATTAGAGAAAGTGCAAAGGTTTGCTAAGGGTTATGCCCTACGAGGAGAGGTTAAGGGAAATCAACCTGACGACAATGAAGGACAGGAGGGATAGGGGGACATGATAACGACATATAAAATATAGAGAAGAATTGACAAGGTGGATAGGGACAGAATGTTTCCGAGATAGGACACAACAACAAGGGGTCACAGCTGGAAGTTGAAAACTCAGATAAGTAACAGGGATATTAGGAAGTATTTCTTCGGTCATCTAGTTGTCAGGAAGTGGAACGATCTAGTGAGTGACATAGTGGAGGCAGGATCCATACATAAATTTAAGAAGAGGTACGATAAAGCTCATGGAGAAGGGAGAGAGTGGAACTAGTAGCGACCAGGGAAGAGGCTGGGCCAGGAGCTATGAATCAACCCTTACGACCACAACTAGATGAGTACACCTACACAATATATAAATATATAAATATATATATATATTATATATATATATATATATATATATATATATATATATATATATATATATATATAATATATATATATATATATTATTGTAACCACGAACGAGAGGTATTTAATCAATAACAGCACTACGAATAGCCGAGGACTCGAACCCATGTCGTTTTGGCCCGTCTCATGGTGAGCGAAAATCACACGAAGCTCTAACCCTCAGGACCATCCAATCCTGTGGACACTGGTAAAATTAATGATCCATTCCATTTACCCAACCAACAATTAAGATGGCGGATAATTTATAATTGCATACCTTTTATAATAAGGTTCACTTTCCTATGTTTTTCTTAATGGTTCTTAATACAGTAGCATTGACTTCATAATACACTAGTGTTGACTTCATAATACAGTAGTGTTGACTTCATAATACAGTAGTGTTGACTTCATAAAAAGTAGAGTTGACCTTCATAATAAAGTAGTGGTTGACTTCATAATACAGTAGTGTTTGACTTCATAATACAGTACCGTTGACTTCATAATACAGATGTTGACTTCATAATACAGTAGTGTTGACTTCATAATACAGTAGTGTTGACTTCATAATACAGTAGCGTTGACTTCATAATACAGTAGTGTTGACTTCATAATACAGTAGTGTTGACTTCATAATTCAGTAGCATTGACCTCTAATTAAAGTAGCATTGACTTCATAACACAGTATCATTGACTTCATAAACAGTAGTGTTGACCTTAATAATACAGTAGTGTTGACCTTCATAATACAGTAAGCGTTGACACTTCAAGTACAGAGCATTTGACTTCATAATACAGTATCGTTGACATTCATAATACAGTAGCGTTGACTCATAATACAGTTAGTGTTTATTTCACTTCATAATACAGTATGCGTTGAACTTCATAATACAGTAGCATTGACTTCATAATAGTGGGGGGGGGGGGGGGGGCGTCAGTGTTGACTTCATAATACAGTAGTGTTTGACTTCATAATACAGTATGTTTGACTTCCATAATACAGTAGTGTTGACTGTCATAATACAGTAGTGTTACTTTCATAATACAGTAGTGTTGACTTCATAATACATAGTGTTACTTCATAATACAGTAGCGATCACTCATAATACAGTAGCGTTGACTTCATAATACAGTAGCATTGACTTCATAATACAGTAGTGTTGAACTTCATAATACAGTAGCATAACTTCATAATACAGTAGTGTTTCACTGTCATAATACATAGCGTTGACTTCATAATACAGTAGCATTGACTTCATAATACAGTAGTGTTGACTTCATAATACAGTAGTGTTGACTTCATAATACAGTAGTGTTGACTTCATAATACAGTAGTGTTGACTTCATAATACAGTAGTGTTGACTTCATAATACAGTAGTGTTGACTTCATAATACAGTAGTGTTGACTTCATAATTACAGTAGCGTTGACTTCATATACAGTAGCGTTGACTTCATATACAGTAGCATTGACTTCATAATACAGTAGTGTTGACTTCATAATACAGTAGCATTGACTTCATAATACAGTAGTGTTGACTTCATAATACAGTAGCATTGACTTCATAATACAGTAGTGTTCACTTCATAATACAGTAGTGTTGACTTCATAATACAGTAGTGTTGACTTCATAATACAGTAGTGTTGACTTCATAATACAGTAGCGTTCACTTCATAATACAGTAGCGTTGACTTCATAATACAGTAGCATAGACTTCATAATACAGTAGTGTTCACTTCATAATACAGTAGCGTTGACTTCATAATACAGTAGCATTGACTTCATAATACAGTAGTGTTGACTTCATAATACAGTAGCATTGACTTCATAATACAGTAGTGTTGACTTCATAATACAGTAGTGTTGACTTCATAATACAGTAGTGTTGAATTCATAATACAGTAGTGTTGACTTCATAATACAGTAGCGTTCACTTCATAATACAGTAGCGTTGACTTCATAATACAGTAGCATAGACTTCATAATACAGTAGTGTTCACATCATAATACAGTAGCGTTGACTTCATAATACAGTAGTGTTCACTTCATAATACAGTAGCGTTGACTTCATAATACAGTAGTGTTCACTTCATAATACAGTAGCGTTGACTTCATAATACAGTAGCATTGACTTCATAATATAGTAGTGTTGACTTCATAATACAGTAGTGTTGACTTCATAATACAGTAGTGTTGACTTCATAATACAGTAGTGTTGACTTCATAATACAGTAGTGTTGACTTCATAATACAGTAGCATTGACTTCATAATTCAGTAGCATTGACTTCATAATACAGTAGCATTGACTTCATAATACAGTAGCATTGACTTCATAATACAGTAGTGTTGACTTCATAATACAGTAGTGTTGACTTCATAATACAGTAGCGTTGACTTCATAGTACAGTAGCATTGACTTCATAATACAGTAGCGTTGACTTTATAATACAGTAGCGTTGACTTCATAATACAGTAGTGTTCACTTCATAATACAGTAGCATTGACTTCATAATACAGTAGCATTGACTTCATAATACAGTAATGTTGACTTCATAATACAGTGTGTTGACTTCATAATACAGTAGTGTTGACTTCATAATACAGTAGTGTTGACTTCATAATACAGTAGTGTTGACTTCATAATACAGTAGTGTTGACTTCATAATACAGTAGTGTTGACTTCATAATACAGTAGTGTTGACTTCATAATACAGTAGCGTTCACTTCATAATACAGTAGCGTTGACTTCATAATAGAGTAGCATTGACTTCATAATACAGTAGTGTTGACTTCATAATACAGTAGCATTGACTTCATAATACAATAGTGTTCACTTCATAATACAGTAGTGTTGACTTCATAATACAGTAGTGTTGACTTCATAATACAGTAGTGTTGACTTCATAATACAGTAGCGTTCACTTCATAATACAGTAGCGTTGACTTCATAATACAGTAGCATAGACTTCATAATACAGTAGTGTTCACTTCATAATACAGTAGCGTTGACTTCATAATACAGTAGTGTTCACTTCATAATACAGTAGCGTTGACTTCATAATACAGTAGTGTTCACTTCATAATACAGTAGCTTGATTCATAATACAGTAGCATGACTTCATAATATAGTAGTGTTGACTTCATAATACAGTAGTGTTGACTTATAATACAGTAGTTGTGACTTCATAATACAGTAGTGTTGACTTCATAATACAGTAGTGTTGACTTCATAATTACATAGTGTTGACTTCATAATACAGTAGTGTTCACTTCATAATACAGTAGTGTTGACTTCATAATACAGTAGCGTTGACTTCATAATACAGTAGTGTTCACTTCATAATACAGTAGTGTTGACTTCATAATACAGTAGCGTTGACTTCATAATACAGTAGTGTTCACTTCATAATACAGTAGCATTGACTTCATAATACAATAGTGTTGACTTCATAATACAGTAGTGTTGACTTCATAATACAGTAGCATTGACTTCATAATACAGTAGCGTTGACTTCATAATACAGTAGTGTTCACTTCATAATACAGTAGCGTTGACTTCATAATACAGTAGTGTTGACTTCATAATACAGTAGTGTTGACTTCATAATACAGTAGCGTTCACTTCATAATACAGTAGCGTTCACTTCATAATACAGTAGCATTGACTTCATAATACAGTAGTGTTCACTTCATAATACAGTAGCGTTGACTTCATAATACAGTAGTGTTCACTTCATAATACAGTAGCGTTGACTTCATAATACAGTAGTGTTCACTTCATAATACAGTAGCGTTGACTTCATAATACAGTAGCATTGACTTCATAATACAGTAGCGTTGACTTCATAATACAGTAGTGTTCACTTCATAATACAGTAGCACTGACTTCATAATACAGTAGCGTTGACTTCATAATACAGTAGTGTTCACTTCATAATACAGTAGCGTTGACTTCATAATACAGTAGCATTGACTTCATAATACAGTAGTGTTCACTTCATAATACAGTAGCGTTGACTTCATAATTACAGTAGCATTGACTTCATATACGTAGTGTTGACTTCATAATACAGTAGTGTTGACTTCATAAAACAGTAGCGTTGACTTCATAATACAGTAGTGTTGACTTCATAATACAGTAGTGTTGACTTCATAATACAGTAGTGTTGACTTCATAATACAGTAGTGTTGACTTCATAATACAGTAGTGTTGACTTCATAATACAGTAGTGTTCACTTCATAATACAGTAGCGTTGACTTCATAATACAGTAGTGTTGACTTCATAATACAGTAGTGTTCACTTCATAATACAGTGGTGTTGACTTCATTATACAGTACGTGACTTCATTACGTAGCATTGCTTCATAATACAGTAGTGTTGACTTCATAATACAGTAGTGTTGACCTCATAATACAGTAGTGTTGACTTCATAATACAGTAGTGTTCACTTCATAATACAGTAGCATTTGACTTCATAATACAGTAGTGTTACTTCATAATACAGTAGTGTTGACTTCATAATACAGTAGTGTTGACTTCATAATACAGTAGTGTTGACTTCATAATACAGTAGTGTTCACTTCATAATACAGTAGCGTTGACTTCATAATACAGTAGTGTTGACTTCATAATACAGTAGTGTTGACTTCATAATACAGTAGTGTTGACTTCATAATACAGTAGTGTTGACTTCATAATACAGTAGTGTTGACTTCATAATACAGTAGCGTTGACTTCATAATACAGTAGCATTGACTTCATAATACAGTAGTGTTCACTTCATAATACAGTAGTGTTGACTTCATAATACAGTAGCGTTGATTTCATAATACAGTAGCATTGACTTCATAATACACTAGTGTGTGACTTCATAATACAGTAGTGTTGACTTCATAATACAGTAGTGTTGACTTCATAATACAGTAGTGTTGACTTCATAATACAGTAGCGTTGATTTCATAATACAGTAGCATTGACTTCATAATACACTAGTGTTGACTTCATAATACAGTAGTGTTGACTTCATAATACAGTAGTGTTGACTTCATAATACAGTAGTGTTGACTTCATAATACAGTAGTGTTGACTTCATAATGCAGTAGCGTTGACTTCATATACAGTAGCATTGACTTCATAATGCAGTTAGCGTTGACTTCATATACAGTAGTGTTGACTTCATAATGCAGTAGCGTTGACTTCATAATACAGTAGCATTGACTTCATAATACAGTAGTGTTGACTTCATAATACAGTAGTGTTGACTTCATAATACAGTAGTGTTGACTTCATTATACAGTAGCGTTGATCTTCATAATTACAGTAGCATTGACTTCATAATACAGTAGTGTTCACTTCATAATACAGTAACATTGACTTCATAATACAGTAGTGTTCACTTCATAATACAGTAGTGTTGACTTCATAATACAGTAGCGTTGATTTCATAATACAGTAGCATTGACTTCATAATACAGTAGTGTTGACTTCATAATACAGTAGTGTTGACTTCATAATACAGTAGTGTTCACTTCATAATACAGTAGCATTGACTTCATAATACAGTAGTGTTCACTTCATAATACAGTAGTGTTGACTTCATAATACAGTAGTGTTGACTTCATAATACAGTAGTGTTGACTTCATAATACAGTATTGTTCACTTCATAATACAGTAGCGTTGACTTCATAATACAGTAGTGTTGACTTCATAATACAGTAGTGTTGACTTCATAATACAGTAGTGTTTGACTTCATTAATACAGTAGTGTTCACTTCATAATACAGTAGTGTTGACTTCATAATACAGTAGCGTTGACTTCATAATACAGTAGCATTGACTTCATAATACAGTAGTGTTCACTTCATAATACAGTAGCGTTGACTTCATAATACAGTAGCATTGACTTCATAATACAGTAGTGTTGACTTCATAATACAGTAGTGTTGACTTCATAATACAGTAGCGTTGACTTCATAATACAGTAGTGTTGACTTCATAATACAGTAGTGTTGACTTCATAATACAGTAGTGTTGACTTCATAATACAGTAGTGTTGACTTCATAATACAGTAGTGTTGACTTCATAATACAGTAGTGTTCACTTCATAATACAGTAGTGTTGACTTCATTATACAGTAGCGTTGACTTCATAATACAGTAGCATTGACTTCATAATACAGTAGTGTTGACTTCATAATACAGTAGTGTTGACCTCATAATACAGTAGTGTTGACTTCATAATACAGTAGTGTTCACTTCATAATACAGTAGCATTGACTTCATAATACAGTAGTGTTCACTTCATAATACAGTAGTGTTGACTTCATAATACAGTAGTGTTGACTTCATAATACAGTAGTGTTGACTTCATAATACAGTATTGTTCACTTCATAATACAGTAGCGTTGACTTCATAATACAGTAGTGTTGACTTCATAATACAGTAGTGTTGACTTCATAATACAGTAGTGTTGACTTCATAATACAGTAGTGTTCACTTCATAATACAGTAGTGTTGACTTCATAATACAGTAGCGTTGACTTCATAATACAGTAGCATTGACTTCATAATACAGTAGTGTTCACTTCATAATACAGTAGTGTTGACTTCATAATACAGTAGCGTTGATTTCATAATACAGTAGCATTGACTTCATAATACACTAGTGTTGACTTCATAATACAGTAGTGTTGACTTCATAATACAGTAGTGTTGACTTCATAATACAGTAGTGTTGACTTCATAATACAGTAGCGTTGATTTCATAATACAGTAGCATTGACTTCATAATACTAGTGTTGACTTCATAATACAGTAGTGTTGACTTCATAATACAGTAGTGTTGACTTCATATACAGTAGGTTGACTCTTATAATACAGTAGTGTTGACTTCATAATGCAGTAGCGTTGACTTCATAATACAGTAGCATTGACTTCATAATGCAGTAGCGTTGACTTCATAATACAGTAGTGTTGACTTCATAATGCAGTAGCGTTGACTTCATAATACAGTAGCATTGACTTCATAATACAGTAGTGTTGACTTCATAATACAGTAGTGTTGACTTCATAATACAGTAGTGTTGACTTCATTATACAGTAGCGTTGACTTCATAATACAGTAGCATTGACTTCATAATACAGTAGTGTTCACTTCATAATACAGTAACATTGACTTCATAATACAGTAGTGTTCACTTCATATACGTAGTGTTGACTCATAATACAGTAGCGTTGATTTCATATACAGTAGCATTGACTTCATAATACACTAGTGTTGACTTCATAATACAGTAGTGTTGACTTCATAATACAGTAGTGTTCACTTCATAATACAGTAGCATTGACTTCATAATACAGTAGTGTTCACTTCATAATACAGTAGTGTTGACTTCATAATACAGTAGTGTTGACTTCATAATACAGTAGTGTTGACTTCATAATACAGTATTGTTCACTTCATAATACAGTAGCGTTGACTTCATAATACAGTAGTGTTGACTTCATAATACAGTAGTGTTGACTTCATAATACAGTAGTGTTGACTTCATAATACAGTAGTGTTCACTTCATAATACAGTAGTGTTGACTTCATAATACAGTAGCGTTGACTTCATAATACAGTAGCATTGACTTCATAATACAGTAGTGTTCACTTCATAATACAGTAGTGTTGACTTCATAATACAGTAGCGTTGATTTCATAATACAGTAGCATTGACTTCATAATACACTAGTGTTGACTTCATAATACAGTAGTGTGGACTTCATAATACAGTAGTGTTGACTTCATAATACAGTAGTGTTGACTTCATAATACAGTAGCGTTGATTTCATAATACAGTAGCATTGACTTCATAATACACTAGTGTTGACTTCATAATACAGTAGTGTTGACTTCATAATACAGTAGTGTTGACTTCATAATACAGTAGTGTTGACTTCATAATACAGTAGTGTTGACTTCATAATGCAGTAGCGTTGACTTCATAATACAGTAGCATTGACTTCATAATGCAGTAGCGTTGACTTCATAATACAGTAGTGTTGACTTCATAATGCAGTAGCGTTGACTTCATAATACAGTAGCATTGACTTCATAATACAGTAGTGTTGACTTCATAATACAGTAGTGTTGACTTCATAATACAGTAGTGTTGACTTCATTATACAGTAGCGTTGACTTCATAATACAGTAGCATTGACTTCATAATACAGTAGTGTTCACTTCATAATACAGTAACATTGACTTCATTAATACAGTAGTGTTCACTTCATAATTACAGTAACATTGACTTCATAATACAGTAGTGTTCACTTCATAATACAGTAGCATTGACTTCATAATACAGTAGTGTTCACTTCATAATACAGTAGCATTGACTTCATAATACAGTAGTGTTCACTTCATAATACAGTAACATTGACTTCATAATACAGTAGTGTTCACTTCATAATACAGTAGCATTGACTTCATAATTTTCCTGTCAAATATTAGAATAATTCCCTCATTGTTTTTTTGTTAGAATCCTTCTTAGTAATTGTTAGAATCCCTCAGTAATTGTTAGAATCCTTCATAGTAATTGTTAGAATCCTTCATAGTAATTGTTAGAATCCTTCATTGTAATTGTTAGAATCCTAGTTAGTAATTGTTAGATTCCCTCATAGTAATTGTTAGAATCCCTCATAGTAATTGTTAGAATCCCTCATAGTAATTGTTAGAATTCTTCATAGTAATTGTTAGAATTCCTCATAGTAATTATTAGAATCCCTCATAGTAATAGTTAGAATCCCTCATAGTAATTGTTAGAATTCCTCATAATAATTGTTAGAATTCTTCATAGTAATTGTTAGAATCCCCCATAGTAATTGTTAGAATCCTTCATATTAATTGTTAGAATCCTTCACTGTAATTGTTAGAATCCTTCATAGTAATTGTTAGAATCCCTCATAGTAATTGTTAGAATCCTTCATATTAATTGTTAGAATCCTTCACTGTAATTGTTAGAATCCTTCATTGTAATTGTTAGAATCCTTCATATTAATTGTTAGAATCCTTCATTGTAATTGTTAGAATCCTTCATAGTAATTGTTAGAATCCTTCATAGTAACTATTAGAATTTTTCATTATATTTGTTAGAATCCTTCATAGTAATTGTTAGAATCCTTCATAGTAATTGTTAGAATCCTTCATATTAATTGTTAGAATCCTTCATAGTAATTGTTAGAATCCTTCATTGTAATTGTTAGAATCCTTCATAGTAACTATTAGAATTTTTCATTATATTTGTTAGAATCCTTCATAGTAATTGTTAGAATCCTTCATAGTAATTGTTAGAATCCTTCATAGTAACTATTAGAATTTTTCATTATATTTGTTAGAATCCTTCATAGTAATTGTTAGAATCCTTCATAATAATTGTTAGAATCCTCCATAGTATTTGTTAGAATCCTTCATAGTAATTGTTAGAATCCTTCATATTAATTGTTAGAATCCTTCATAGTAATTGTTAGAATCCTTCATTGTAATTGTTAGAATCTTCCATAGTAATTGTTAGAATCCCTCATAGTAATTGTTAGAATTCCTCATAATAATTGTTAGAATCCTTCATAGTAATTGTTAGAATTCCTCATAGTAATTGTTAGAATTCCTCATAATAACTGTTAGAATCCTTCATAGTAATTGTTAGAATTCTTCATAGTAATTGTTAGAATTCCTCATAATAATTGTTAGAATCCTTCATAGTAATTGTTAGAATCCTTCATATTAATTGTTGGAATCCTTCATAGTAATTGTTAGAATCCTTCATTGTAATTGTTAGAATCTTCCATAGTAATTGTTAGAATCCCTCATAGTAATTGTTAGAATTCTTCATAGTAATTGTTAGAATCCCTCATAGTAATTGTTAGAATTCCTCATAATAATTGTTAGAATCCTTCATAGTAATTGTTAGAATTCTTCATAGTAATTGTTAGAATCCCTCACAGTAATTGTTAGAATTCCTCATAATAATTGTTAGAATCCTTCATAGTAATTGTTAGAATCCTTCATATTAATTGTTGGAATCCTTCATTGTAATTGTTAGAATCTTCCATAGTAATTGTTAGAATCCCTCATAGTAATTGTTAGAATTCTTCATAGTAATTGTTAGAATCCCTCATAGTAATTGTTAGAATTCTTCATAGTAATTGTTAGAATCCCTCATAGTAATTGTTAGAATTCCTCATAATAATTGTTAGAATCCTTCATAGTAATTGTTAGAATCCCTCATAGTAATTGTTAGAATTCTTCATAGTAATTGTTAGAATCCTTCATAGTAATTGTTAGAATCCTTCATAGTAATTGTTAGAATACTTCATAGTAATTGTTAGAATCCCTCATAGTAATTGTTAGAATTCCTCATAATAATTGTTAGAATTCTTCATAGTAATTGTTAGAATCCCTCATAGTAATTGTTAGAATCCCTCATAGTAATTGTTAGAATCCTTCATAGTAATTGTTAGAATCCCTCATATTAATTGTTAGAATCCTTCACTGTAATTGTTTGAATCCTTCATAGTAATTGTTAGAATCCTTCATAGTAATTGTTAGAATCCTTTATAGTGATTGTTAGAATCCTTCATATTAATTGTTAGAATCCTTCACTGTAATTGTTAGTATCATTCATTGTAATTGTTAGAATCCTTCATAGTAATTGTTAGAATCCTTCATAGTAATTGTTAGAATCCTTCATAGTAATTGTTAGAATCCTTCATAGTATTGTTAGAATCCTTCATAGTAATTGTTAGAATCCTTCATAGTAATTGTTAGAGGGTTTAGCGCACTAAGGTAATGTTAATCTGTGGTTACTAACAATTTAGTCCATTTTTTCCCTTCAATACATTCTATAAACTGTCACGTCTGGTTTAATAATTATCTCTACGGTCTTAATTGCATCGAGTCTCGTAATTACTTTAAATATCTTCTAATTATCTTCAGTCTCTCCTAATTACTTCCAATTTCTCTTATTTTCCTTCAGACAGTCCTAATTACTTCCAAAAATTCTCTCCAAATTACCTTTAAAATCTGTTGTCCATATTATCTCAAAACTCCGCATTAAATAAAGTTTACGTAATTACCTTAAGTGATTACATTGTCTTGGCGTAACGATAATTACATCCCACACGGTAAGTGAAGGTAATTTAGCCAAATTGCTACATCAGTGTTAAGTGCTGTATGACTCATACAGGTTTAGCTCTTTTTGTGACTAATATAATGATAATTGACTTTATTGATGCCCGTGCAATAATTGCTGGAAATTAGGTTACTATCTAGGTTAACTGTCACTGATGTTAATTACTGGTAATTTGTAGTGATTGTTAAAGTAGTTGTTTTATTGCTTCTCCAGTGATTCGTGCTGTAGTTAATTGTTGTGTTAGTTTTTGTTAATAATATATCTGTTTTTGTACGTGTTATAGTGTTTGTTTCATTGGTAATTTATGTAGTCGTATTTCTTTTTGCTTCTGGTGTTAATGTTGTTGCCTGAAGGATACCCGATGGACGCTTCCGGGGGTCAGCGCCTCCTCCACCCGGTTCCAGACCAGGACTCTCCTTAGATCAAGGCCTAATCAACCAGGCTGTTACTGCTGGCACGATCAAATAATTTTTTTTTAATTTTATATCCCTTTGAGTTAAAATTAATATCCATCTTCAGGATGAAGGGACATGATAATGTACTAGCGAGCATAGATGAGAGGTGCTGGAGCAGAGTGGACACTCCATCTAATTTATAACTATCGTGGCAACGCTGCTTGTATATTTTCTACTCAAGAGTTTTGAGACCATTGGTACATCATAGTAGTACCTCAGAGTGAGACACCTTGACCTAGACCAGCGTTATATAGATAACAGTAAGCCAGGCAGTAGACACCTGGACCAGTGTTATGTATACCACAGTAAACCACGCAGTAGACACGTGGACCTGGACCAGTGTTGTGTATACCACAGAAAGCCAGGTAGTAGACACCTGGATCAGTGTTGTGTATGCCACAGTAAGCCGAGCAGTAGACACCAGGACCAGTGTTGTGTAGGCAGCAGTAAGCCAGGCAGTAGACACCTTTATCTTTGTTGTGTAGGCAACAGTAAGTCAGGCAGTAGACCCCTGGACCAGTGTTGTGTAGGCAACAGTAAGTCAGGCAGTAGACCCCTGGACCAGTGTTGTGTAGGCAACAGTAAGTCAGGCAGTAGACCCCTGGACCAGTGTTGTGTAGGCAACAGTAAGCCAAGCAGAAGACACACCTTTATCTGTGTTGTGTAGGCAGCAGTAAGCCAGGCAGTAGACACTTGGACCAGTGTTGTGTAAGCATCAGTAAGCCAGACAGTAGACACCTGGACCAGTGTTGTGTAGGCAGCAGTAAGCCAGACAGTAGACACCTGGACCAGTGTTGTGTAGGCAGCAGTAAGCCAGGCAGTAGACACCTGGACCAGTGTTTGTGAAACAGATTATTTGGTGATGCTGCAGCGGAGCGGGGTTCAATTATAGACGTCTTCGGAGGCTTCTTACTTTATTTGCAAAGTCGTGGTGGGTACACAGGCTTGTGTGTTGTCCCCATGGCCCAGGAGGGC
Organism: Cherax quadricarinatus; assembly: GCF_026875155.1. NCBI lineage: Eukaryota > Metazoa > Arthropoda > Malacostraca > Decapoda > Parastacidae > Cherax > Cherax quadricarinatus. The sequence continues at coordinate 36,863,757 of NC_069449.1, read as the reverse complement.
GGTGCTCACGAGGGAGAGAGCTAGTAGGACTTGTTGACTGCTGCTAGGCCGCTGAGTGAGTGAGCGAGTGGGACCAGCGTCCCACTGACCTGGGCAGGCCTAGAGAGGGCAGCACCTTAGTGCCGCGAAATATGAACTAAGCTGGCAGACAGCATAGGCTGTCTGTGCAGACAGTACAGGCTGTCTACATACGCTCGGCCACCTACATCGCGTCGGGACTCCTGACGCAACAATACTGGTGGTAAAAAAAACTCAGTCTCTCTCTCATAGGAACAGGGCACAGAACACAAAATAAAAATCATATATATACATATGGACATGGAAAAAAAAAACTTCCTACAGGGAGGGAAGAAAAAAAACATGTGGGGTGTGCTAAACATCGTGGTCATAGGCAGTGAGTGTCGAGGGGCATCACTGCACGCCTTCCTGCGTCTGGACAGATAATGCAACACAGGAGACATCGCTGCAGCTGAGCTGTGACGTAATGGGGTATGGTCTCCTCTAGAACGGTGAAGCAGTCATCGTAGGAGTCACTGCAGGTTTTCACTCAACCTGAGGCATGACATGCTGGTGCCCTCGAGTGAGGCATCGACAAAACTCGGCAACTGGGCAGGACTTCTGGCAAGCTACTCAGGAGGACACTTCTCGACTGGTACTGTCGCTGGGCTGTCACTGCCGGTGAGCGTGGAGTAAGTCGTGGAGCGAGTCGTGGCAGAGACGACTGGGCGAAACATCTGGGAGTCATAACATCATACACCAAACTGCAGTGAGCAAGCTAGCAGTCAGAGTGACATCTTCTTTGTTCAGGAGCTCACTGAAGCTTGTGACACGAGGCTGACACAGCGCCTGCCGACAGAGCTAACCGGCTTGACGAGTGTCATTCTCTCGGCAGTTGGAGTTACAGCAGAGGTTAGTCTAAGCGTCCCCAGACTTGTTTCTCTACATATAACTGCATTCTGAAGGTCTGGAGGTGAAGTGAAACAAATCTCGATGGGAATCGTAGCAGGTACGATTCTGCAGAACATCTATAAGCGACGAGCATAAGAGCTTTCTGTACAAAGGGGCTCATACGCTCAGGGCTGAGTAATATCAGCTGTCAAACGCGCTGGTCACACCAGGTGACAGGCAACAAAGTGCTACACGGGTCTGGCCGCAGACCTGTGGTCGACACAAAGCTGGGCTCAAGACCACACAGGACACACAGAAAACTTTACACACCGGTACAACATGGCTTAAACTAGCAAATGATGCTTTTCTGTGCACAAAATTGACACTAAGCTATACACTAACATGTGAGAACACTGAGTGAGAGGAATTAACACAGGACATATATCTTCTCTCAATCTTCTCAACAATACTGACATAATTACTGAAACACTCGATGTGACATCATGTGATGTCAGGCGTGACGTCGCGAGGTGACGTCAGCAGCATGGCGACGTCAGCAGATGTCTCGAGGTGACGTCAGGCAGACATTTTGACGCCATGAAGTCGGGCAGCAGCATCGGTAACTCACGTGACTCGTAGATCCACGTGGCTTTGTCCACACCCCACATGGCATCGGGATCCACATGGCGTCATGATCTACGTGGCATGCTGATACACATGGCTTGCTGATCTATATGGGTTGCTGATCCACGTAGCTTGTTGATCCACGTGGCTTGCTGATCTACGTGGCTTAGTGATCTACGTGGCATGCTGATCCATGTAGCTTCGAGTGGCCTTGGGCACTCGGATACACAGCACTGGCAATGACTTCACACGGAAAACAGCAGAGAACACAGCAGAGGGAGTGATGGCATGGTGGTATATGGTAGTGTGGTGGCAAGGAGCATGGGTGAGTGCATGGCGAGGGAGGATCTGGCCACTTCCTCCTCTCAAACCCACAACACGGTGAAATACTCACACTGGACACAGAAATCACCACAAAGCTCACCTCTGGCTTGCTGAAATAGCTGTGCTGAGCTGAACAACAACAGCAGAACATACAAGTGACGTTGAACACGTGACTTGAGAAACAGCGTGGGACACTGTGGCGTGGAGTCACTGGGACGCCACTTACAATTCTCGAAGAAATTCGGCAAATTTCGGCTAGATCCTGCTTGTACCTGTGTCTGGATGCTGAAACGTGCAGACACGACATCGGGATAACTCGTTGAGAGAAGGATGTTTCTAGTGTAGAGTGATGAAATGAACACAACTTCATTCTATTTCCTTCCTCTCTCCGGGCTAACACACTTGCTGCTACCACCGCTTCCCACCAATGTGAAACAGATTATTTGGTGATGCTGCAGCAGAGCGGGGTCCAATTATAGACGTCTTTGGAGGCTTCTTACTTTATTTGCAAAGTCGTGGTGGGTACACAGGCTTGTGTGTTGTGCCCATGGCCCAGGAGGGCCATGCTCACGAGGGAGAGAGCTAGTAGGACTTGTTGACTGCTGCTAGGCCGCTGAGTGAGTGAGCGAGTGGGACCAGCGTCCCACTGACCTGGGCAGGCCTAGAGAGGGCAGCACCTTAGTGCCACGAAATATGAACTAAGCTGGCAGACAGCATAGGCTGTCTGTGCAGACAGTACAGGCTGTCTACATGTTGTGTAGGCAGCAGTAAGACAGACAGTAGACACCTTGACCAGTGTTGTGTAGGCAGCAGTAAGCCAGGCAGTAGACACCTGTACCAGTGTTGTGTAAGCAGTAATAAGCCAGGAAGTATACACCTGTACCAGTGTTGTGTAGGCAGCAGTAAGCCAGACAGTAGACACCTGTACCAGTGTTGTGTAGGCAGCAGTAAACCAGGCAGTAGACACCTGTACCAGTGTTGTATAAGCAACAGTAAGCCAGGCAGTAGACATCTGTACCAGTGTTGTGTAGGCAGCAGTAAGCCAGGCAGTAGACACCTGTACCAGTGCTGTGTAAGCAGCAGTAAGCCCGGCAGTAGACACCTGTACCAGTGTTGTATAAGCAACAGTAAGCCAGGCAGTAGACATCTGTACCAGTGTTGTGTAGGCAGCAGTAAGCCAGGCAGGAGGCACCTGTACCAGTGTTGTGTAGGCAGCAGTAAGCCAGGTAGGAAGCACCTGTACCAGTGTTGTGTAGGCAGCAGTAAGCCAGACAGTAGACACCTGTGTCAGTGTTGTGTAGGTAGCAGTAAGCCAGACATTAGACACCTTAACCAGTGTTGTGTAAGCAGCAGTAAGCCAGACAGTAGACACCTTGACACGCTTCAGTGTTAATGACGCTCCAGTTGAACATGTACACGAAACTTACGTACGTGTCTGCGTGTTGAACACACAACCTGCACGAAATTACACGAGTTCACGATTGCCCCTTGTGGAGCGAATGAAGATGAAGGTGGGTGAGTGGGAACAGGTCTGGGTTAGGGGGGTTTGGTAATTGACTAGGTGGTTGGGCTGGGGCTGGGAGTGGTGTATTGGTGGTGATGGTTGGGGTGGGGGACGCAGTAAATTATAATTTACGGAGGGATGGTTAACAATTATGTAATGTTTAGCTCCACTATTAATACTATTACAATCCAGGGGGAAGCGCTAAACCCATAGGATTATACAGCGCCTGTGGGGGGGATGTGGAAGGCATTCATCCTCATTTCAGGGAACCGGAGCACAGATCCAATTCCCTAGATCAAGAGCCCTTCACCAGCGTCAAGGAACCTTCCTTGAGAGGTTAGCTACACTAGCACCACCTGCTGTTGTGAGGTTAGCTACACTAGCACCACCTGCTGTTGTGAGGTTAGCTACACTAGCATCACCTGCTGTTGTGAGGTTAGCTACACTAGCACCACCTGCTGTTGTGAGGTTAGCTACACTAGCATCACCTACTGTTGTGAGGTTAGCTACACTAGCATCACCTGCTGTTGTGAGGTTAGCTACACTAGCACCACCTGCTGTTGTGAGGTTAGCTACACTAGCATCACCTACTGTTGTGAGGTTAGCTACACTAGCATCACCTGCTGTTGTGAGGTTAGCTACACTAGCATCACCTGCTGTTGTGAGGTTAGCTACACTAGCATCACCTGCTGTTGTGAGGTTAGCTACACTAGCACCACCTGCTGTTGTGAGGTTAGCTACACTAGCACCACCTGCTGTTGTGAGGTTAGCTACACTAGCATCACCTGCTGTTGTGAGGTTAGCTACACTAGCACCACCTGCTGTTGTGAGGTTAGCTACACTAGCACCACCTGCTGTTGTGAGGTTAGCTACACTAGCATCACCTGCTGTTGTGAGGTTAGCTACACTAGCACCACCTGCTGTTGTGAGGTTAGCTACACTAGCACCACCTGCTGTTGTGAGGTTAGCTACACTAGCACCACCTGCTGTTGTGAGGTTAGCTACACTAGCATCACCTGCTGTTGTGAGGTTAGCTACACTAGCATCACCTGCTGTTGTGAGGTTAGCTACACTAGCACCACCTGCTGTTGTGAGGTTAGCTACACTAGCATCACCTGCTGTTGTGAGGTTAGCTAAACTAGCATCACCTGCTGTTGTGAGGTTAGCTACACTAGCACCACCTGCTGTTGTGAGGTTAGCTACACTAGCATCACCTGCTGTTGTGAGGTTAGCTACACTAGCATCACCTGCTGTTGTGAGGTTAGCTACACTAGCATCACCTGCTGTTGTGAGGTTAGCTACACTAGCATCACCTGCTGTTGTGAGGTTAGCTACACTAGCATCACCTGCTGTTGTGAGGTTAGCTACACTAGCACCACCTGCTGTTGTGAGGTTAGCTACACTAGCATCACCTGCTGTTGTGAGGTTAGCTACACTAGCATCACCTGCTGTTGTGAGGTTAGCTACACTAGCACCACCTGCTGTTGTGAGGTTAGCTACACTAGCATCACCTGCTGTTGTGAGGTTAGCTACACTAGCACCACCTGCTGTTGTGAGGTTAGCGCTCACTCTGAATGTTTTTATACACTTTCGTAAATAGTTAAATCCTGTGCTTTTTAGGAAATATAACTTGGAGGTGAGTAATAGTACATGTTATCTCTTTGGATACATATATAATATTATATTATATATATAATATATATAATATATATATATATATATATATATATATATAATATATATATAAAGGCCGAACTCTTGTTAAAAATTAAACTTTTTTCAAAAATTTTTACAGATAGCTATTTTTTTCATTAACAATGATATAATGATTTATACTTTTGGACCAAAACTTAGAAACCTCACCAAACCTTCCTAAAACAAACAAAAATTTTGGCTAAATTTTGCTATATCATTAGTCAACTTAAATATGTTTAATATTACATTAAATATGTGATATATATTTTTTTCTTTATGTTCTGATTGATTTCCACTGATTTATGGCAAAAAAAAATTTTCATTCGGCTTATTCGGTAAAGTGAACACTTACCAAATAAGCCAAAATGGACGATTCGGCTTATTTGGGTATACTCTAATAATATTAGAGAATAGAAGAATTGGATGATTGTAAATATTTATTGTAGCATTAGTTATTGAGTAATAACAATAAATTAGGTAGATATATGAGTTGATAGAGCTATGTAAATGGGGTTTTATTAACCGTTATTTTTTATAATTTCTTGGGTATCTGTAAGGAGTTGGAAAAAATTATGATTCTTAACTGAAACTATTTAGTAGTTTGCTTTTTAAACTGGTACGAATTATTTCAACTTGGTGTGGTAGAGGTATATAATATATTATATATATAATTTATATATATATATAATATATATATATATAACTATATATATATATATATTATAATATACACTATTAATATACAAATATATATATATATATATATATATATTATATATATATATATATATATATTATATATAATAAATTTATTAGTATATATAGAAGGGGAGGGTGTTAATGTTGCAGTTAATAAAAACTGTAGTGTAAAGCACCCTTCTGGCAAGCACAGTGATAGAGTGAGTGATGGTGAAAGTTTTCTTTTTCGGCCACCTGCCTTGGTGGGATATCGGCCAGTGTGTTAATAATAATTATATAACTAATATGATATATATATAATATATAATATATATTATATATATAATAATATATATATATATATATATATATCTTTGCTTGCTTATTTGTTAATGAGGTTTTTTTTTAGGGATAACTTGTGAGTGTTAGTGTGCGAGTGTAATATACTTTTTCTTGATAGGTGCGCTAAATGACTTCGTAGAGCAAGACACTGTAAGTATTTCAACGTCCTTCCTTTACTTTAGCAAAAATCATGAAATGTGAATTATTCTCATTTTAATGTTTGAGTAGAATTCATATGTGTGTTGACTAACATGGTGGTGACCTTGTTGCATCACAGCCGTTGCTTGCGTTTCGTAGTATCTGTAATGAATGGATGTAGGTGATACATGAGGTGATAGCAGGCAGTGCCAGCTGGTCTTAATATGTCACCATCTTCTCTATGACCGCGGTCTCTACAGCTTGTTGCTGAAACTACAGAGGCTGGTGGCACAAAGCCAGCTTAACACGCCTGTTTGCCGTATGATTGCTGGGTCATAAAGTAGAACTGAGTCAACGTATTAAGTTGATGGTATTGCGTTTGAAAAATGTAAAATTGTTCTTAATATAGGCCAAGGTCGTGTGGATATATTTATCATACCTGCATGAGAGGAACAGAGATACGTGGAAGGGAAGGGGGGAAGGTAGCTTCAGTTGGTTCCTGTTACCAGTAGTACATCATAATATACGGTACAAAAGCAAATTTCCCCGCGCTTATCAGTGCTCTCTCTCATTTGTCGTTGCAGATCAATCTGTATTTTTGAACAGAACAGAAGGCACAATACCGTGACTGGAACACACAAATAACCCGCACATCGGAGAGAAACTTACGACGACTTTTCGGTCCGGCTTGGACCATTTACAAAGTCAGGTTATTTGTGTGTGTTTTTGTTTTTGTCGTCTGCATATAAGTGCTGGGCCCCTCCACTGAAGGTGAATTAATGTTGTGTCTGTATTAGAGAAGGGGGGAAGAGAAAAAGGAGGCAGAGTCAGGCATATTTTTGTTCCAGTGGTTTCTCTGACAGTAGTCAAGCAAACTTAAAGCAGTTTGTCATTGACTGTTAAAGTCAAAGCTATATCTTGTTTTAATGTGTCTAGTTTAGCTAAATCTTATTGGAGTAATTTGTGTCATTAAAAATGTTCAGTGGAGCACGGTTAGGTCCGCTGTCTGTCCTTCCTTATTTTTTCAGCCCCCTTTCCCTTTACCCTTTTCAGCTCTGCTACACCCTCCCCCCGCCATGGGTTCCGCCTCATCCTCAGCTCTCTCCTTCCTCCCCCTCAAGGAAGGCTCCTTGACGTTGGTGAGGGGCTCTTGATCTAGGGAATTGGATCTGTGCTCCAGTTGGATCTGTGCTCCAGTTCCCTGAATTAAGCCTGAATGCCTTCCATCCCCCCATAGGCGCTGTATAATCCTACGGGTTTAGTGCTTCCCCCTTGATTATAATAATAATCTCTCCTTCCTCCACCTGGCCATCTTCCCCTCTGTCTACCTATCCTACATATCCTCACTCTCACAGCACAAGTATATTTGGTATCACCGGCTAGTTACTCTTCAACAGTAATGACTGCCATTTCAACCTATTTGGCTTTCCCCTCGCTCACCCCTTGCCATCACCAAGATTACAATTTAATTAAACTGCTGGAGCGTTTTTTGTTTTTAGTAAATGATTATACATCATTGGTCACTCCCCGAGGGAAAGCCAGAACAATTTAGGGTAAATGCTTCATAGATTTATATTTGTGTTGCTTTTTAAGACACCTTCAGAGGTGCGGACGGTTGGTTTGGAGACGTGATCACAAATGCTCTTACTGTATTGGTCATTATACAGTATAAGATTTTCTTACTGCATTGGTCATCGAAGAGTTTCACAGAGGTGGTGTTGATTATCTACTGGCAGTTTTTTTTTTTTTTACTTAAGGAAATAGGATACATCAGCCGTGTTCTGTTACACTGTTTTGCATTATAGTTACACAGTGGGATTATTATATTATTATAATCAAAAAAGAAGCGCTAAGCCACAAGGGCTATACAGCTACACAGTGGGAACAAACGCTGTTTCCGTTATATTCCATCACACATAACGGGGCTCATACAAAGTATTGAAATCTGTTTGAGGTGGGAGACTTCAGAATGGCATTGAGGATATTGTCTAGTATTCCAGTGACGATTGATTAGCAAAGGAAGCTTCAAAAGTTTCATCCTACCATAGATGAAGTTACTGTCACTTGGGGATTACAGTCTCTCAGGATAGCCCACCCCATGCACAGGAAAAAGGAAGGGCTGGGTGGAGGGACAAGGGAAAACAACTGTCAGGGTTATAGATGATCACCCATTGTGGAAGCCCACTCGTGTTGCCTAGCCATGCACCCTGGACACGCAACACTGCGGAGCTGCTCACATCACCACAGCTCATTCTCACTTGAGCGTTTACTGGGTTTTATCGCCAACCTTATTGCCAGACTTATATCTGCCGTTTTGTTAATCAGCCCCTCAAGGGAAGTACGTTGATGCTGATGAAGGGCTCTTGATGCAAAGAATTGGACGTGTTCTCCCACTCCTTAGATCGAACATGATTGCTTCCCCCTGACTCCAACGGGTTTAGTACTTTTGCGTAAATATAATTAATAATGATATTAATCGGAATATTCGCCCTGAGATAACGTTTGCATAGGTTCATGTAGCCTAATTTAAAGAAAAATAACGCAAGTTTACTGGAATTATTAAGAAACTGACGTTGAGGCGTCTAGTAAGAAAATTAATGGATGAGAATACTAGTTTGGTGGCTGCAACAATGAAATAAAAAAGAAAATGGAAATATTAGATGGATATGCTGCACAAACAGTTGACACGCGATTGGCGATATTAACTATATCTTGGAACCGAATACTGCGCTGTATGGCACATAATGTATTTTTAGTTACATTAATAATTGAAATACTAGACATATTTGCATCATTTGAGTATCTTTAATGCCGAAAATAGGCGCTATATAATCCTCCGGGTTTAGCGCTTCCTTCTTGATTATAATAATTTAATGCCGAAACGGTTCGCCTACACAGCAGGCTTCTTCAGTCAAATGCAAGGTGAATATAACTGGAGAGTAATAGTAGCAGTTTTGACGTGATCAGTCGTCAGCCTTGGTAAGTATTGCAATCTTTACAAATTATCATTATGTAATTGTAGAAAATCCTACGTGTTTAGGTATCCTGAAGGGGTACCTGTAGGTGGGTTGCCTATTTTTTTTAATTTTTATTTTATGTCGCTCATAACTCGAGAACTCTTCCTATGCCTTATTGCCAAAGTTGTTGAACACACTCCTAGCATCCTGGAATGGCTCAGAAAACTTCCGATACCTTTCTGGGATCGTGCAGCGTCTAAATGATATCTAGTTAGTTTTATGTGTTACGAATCTAGTTCAGACGTGAGGATGAATGAGGAGAGCAACATGATAAAGAAGTAGCGTGCAGACCTGGGCGAATGGCACAAGCTGGGAAGCTTACCAGAGAAGCAAAAGGTAACGGATAACATGGCGTGAGCAGTGAAAAAGCACGGTATTAAGGAAGCTAAGACGGTAATAGCCAACGCAGAAAACGGACTGGCTGCAGCAGAACGCTACCTAAAATAGCTTCTAATACTGAAGCTTTTTTTGTGATATAATTTATAATAAACGAAGGAGAGGGAGAGAGTGGAGGTAAACACGTGAAATGCATGAAATGTGAACAACAAACAGCTTTCCTGCAGTCTGTAATAAAGAGAAGTCAGGGGTGTTATGTCAACTCTAGATGGGCACCAGATTTTTTAATTGAGCAAAATTGGATACATCAGCAGTGTGCTGCTACCCTATTGTATATGACTGTTGGATAGTGGAATAAAAACTGTTTCTCTGTTGTAATACATACCACAGGATGGGTTACATACATTGTTCAAACAGGCCTGAACTGGGAGACTTCACTAGGGCATTGAAGATACGTGAAGGAGAACACACGCTGCTCTGATACATATACATAGTACTTGTGTCAACTCAGGGAGGACTCCAGATATCCAAGAAGATGAGGTACCGCCATCTAGGATCAAGCCTGATTATTACCACGAGGGCTTGGTCCCAAATCTGCACACTGCCATAACATACTGGAGTGAGAGACATTGGATGAAGTACAAAATAAACCCAGTGAGGAGCAGGGTTGCGGTGGAGACAATAAAGAACACTATCAACACTCGGAGTCCCAGACTATTCAACATCTTACCAGAAGATATCAGAAACACTGCTGGAACAAGTGTAGAAGCCTTCAAGAGGAAACTGGACAAGTATCTTCACCAGGTGCCAGATCAACCAGGCTGTGATGGATATGTTGGGCAGCGGGACTCCAGCAGCAACAGCCTGGTTGACCAGGCAAGCACCAGACGAGCCTGGCCCATGGCCGGGTTCCGACAGTAGTGAAACTCGAAATTCTTCAAAAGTATATCAAAGATATACCTCCCACTCACCAGGCGCTGTATGACCCTTCAAGTTTAGTGCTTTCCCGTGAATATTTTATGCTGTACAAATCCAATAGATTTCGAAAAAAGAAATGGAGGTGCAAGGTACAACTAGCACGAGCCCTCAGAGTGCAGACATAGCTCCTTTGCATAAGGGAGGTAGTAGAGGACTAGCTAAAAATTACAGACCACTAACCTAACTTCTCACATTTTAAAAATTTCGAATGAGTGATGAGGCGGCAGATTACAAATTTCATAGACCAGCACAGCCAGCATAACCCGAAACAGCATGGTTTTAGAGCAGGACGATCATGTCTGTCACAGCTGCTGAGCCACTATGACAGAATTACGGAGGCGTTGGAAGACGACCAAAACGCAGATATGATTTACACAGATTTTGCAAAGGCGTTTGACAAATGCAATCATGGAGTGATAGCGCACAAAATGAGGACCATAGGCATTACGGGGAAGGTAGGCAGATGGATTTCGGGCTCCTGACACACACAACACAAAGTAGTAGTAAACAGAGCAAGATCCAGCATTAGCGAGGTAAAAAGCTCAGTTCCCCAAGGTACTGTCCTTGCACCTCAGCTGTTTCTCATCCTCATAGTAGACAGATAAAAACACCCGTCACACTTTTGTGTTATCATTTGCAGATGACACTAAAATAAACATGAAGGTCACTACTGTAGAGGACACTGAAAATTTACAGGAAGACATAAGCAGGGTTTTCCAGTGGGCAGTGGAGAACAACATGGCGTTCAATGGTGATAAGTTCCAGCTGCTTAGGTATGGAAAGAATGAAGAACTCAAAAGGAACACTGTATGCAAAATTCAAGAGGGTCACCAAATAGAACGAAAGGAACACGTAAAAGACTTAGAAATAATTATGTCAACTAACCTTTCTTTTAAAGAACATAATAAGACAAAGATCACGACAGCCAGGAGGATGACGTGGTGGGTACTGAGAACTTTCAAAACAAGGGAAATGATGCCAGTGATAACACTTCAAATCGCTAGTGCTCCCTCACTTAGAATATTGCTCAGTGCTGACGGCCCCATTCAAAGCAGGAGAAATATCAAAGCTGGAACAAATACAGAGATCGTTTACGGCTCACATTGAGCCAGTAAAGCACCTAAATTGTTGGGAACACCTTCAAGTTTTGAACATGTACTCATTGGAGCGGAGGAGAGATACATGATAATATATGCCTGGAAAGTACTCGAGGCCCTGGTCCCAAATCTGCACAATGCCATTACAACATACTGGAGTTAATTATATGGGAGAAAGTGCAAAATAAACCCAGTGAGGAGCAGGGGTGCAGTGGGGACAATAAGGGAACGTTGTATCAACATTCGGAATCCCAGACCATTTCAGAAGATTTCAGAAACACGGCTGGAACAAGTGTAGAACCCTTCAAGAGGAAACTGGACAAGTATCTTCATCAGGCAAGCACCAGGCGAGTCTGGGCCATTGCCGGGCTCCGAGAGTAGTGAAACTCTCGAAACTCTTCAAAGGTATATCAAAGATAAAGGTAAGCATCAGGACGTCTCTCTGCACCTAATATAACAGTGCTTGCTTCAAGGTGTTACCCATCATGACTTATTTTTAGTAAAACAAGTGTGTCAAGGCTGTACTGCCACTCAGTCTTTCTAATTTAGAGATTTTTCTAAGTGATGAATATGTCAATCCATCTGCAGTAGATAAACGCATGCGCATTCTCTCTCAACACTTATATGCATACCCACTCATTCGAACTCTTACACGCTTGGCATGGACGAGATTGGAGAAAGAGAATACATAGTAGGTACACTTCAGTCTGGGGAGCACAGAGCAGTGATGTATAATCCGCCACAGAACTGCAGGAGGCCAAGAGAGGAATATGAAGAGAGTAACAGAGCAATGGTGGACACACTGGCTGAGGTGGCAAGAAGAGCTCACTCGAGCAGAACAGAGTTACTGGTTATGGGCGATTTCAATCACAGGGAGATCGACTGGGAAAACCTGGAGCCACACGGGGGTCCCGAAACATGGAGAGCCAAGATGATGGATGTGGTACTGGAAAACCTCATGCATCAACATGTTAAGGATACTACCAGAGAGAGAGGGGAGGATGAACCAGCAAGACTGGACCTTGTGTTCACCCTGAGCAGTTCAGACATTGAGGACATCATATATGAGAGACCCCCTAGGAGCTAGTGACCACGTGGTTCTGTGCTTTGAATACATAGAGTTACAAGTGGAGAGGGTAACAGGAGTTGAATGGGAAAAGCCAGACTATAAACGGAGGGACTACATAGGTTTGGGGAACTTCCTGCAAGAGGTTCAGTGGGACAGAGAAATGGTAGGAGAGTCGGTAAACGAAATGATGGAATACGTAACAACAAAATGCAAGGAGGCAGAGGAAAGGTTTGTTCCCAAGGGCAACAGAAATAATGAGAAGACCAGAACGAGCCCCTGGTTTACCCGACGGTGTAAGGAGGCAAAAATTAAGTGCAATAGAGAATTGAAAAAGTACAGAAGGCGAAGAACACAGGAAAATAAGGAGATTAGTCGAAGAGCCAGGAACGAGTATGCCCTGCGACAGTATGAAAGTAACATAGCATCGAAAGTCAAGTCTGACCCGAAACTGCTGTACAGCCACATCAGGAGGAAGACAAGAGTCAAAGACCAGGTGATAAGGCTGAGGAAAGAAGGTGGGGAACTCACAAGAAATGATCACGAGGTATGCGAGGAGCTCAACATAAGATTTAAGGAAGTATTTACAGTAGAGACAGGAATGGCTCTGAGAAGACAGCACAGAGGGGGAACACCAACAGGGTTATATACCAACAGGTGCTGGATGACCTACAAACAACGGAGGAGGAGGCGCAGAAGCTGCTAAGTGACCTCGATACCTCAAAGGCGAGGGGTCCGGACATCTCCCCGTGGGTCCTTAGAGAAGGAGCAGAGACACTGTGCGTGCCACTAACCACAATCGTGCGTGCCACTAACCACAATCGTGCGTGCCACTAACCACAATCTTCAATGCATCCCTTGACACTGGGCAACTACCTGAGGTATGGAAGACGGCAAATGTAGTCCCCATTTTTAAGAAAGGAGACAGAAACGAGGCACTAAACTACAGACCAGTGTCTCTGACGTGTATAGTATGCAAAGTCATGGAGAAAATTATCAGGAGGAGAGTGGTGAAGCACCTGGAACGGAACAAGATTATAAACAACAACCAGCACGGATTCATGGAAGGCAAATCCTGTGTCACAAACCTGGAGTTTTATGACAGGGTAACAGAAGACACGAGAGAGAAGGGTGGGTTGATTGCATTTTCCTGGACTGTAGGAAGTCCTTCAACACAGTTCCTCACAAGAGATTAGTGCAGAAGCTGGAGGATCAGGCGCATATAACAGGAAGGGCACTGCAATGGATCAGAGAATACCTGACAGGGAGGCAACAACGAGTCATGATACGTGATGAGATATCACAGTGGGCGCCTGTGACGAGCGGGGCCCCACAGGGGTCAGTCCTAGGACCAGTGCTATTTTTGATATATGTGAATGACATGATGGAAGGGATAGACTCTGAAGTGACCCTGTTCCCAGATGATGTGAAGATAATGAGAAGGATTAAATCGAATGAGGATCAGGCAGGACTACAAAGAGACCTGGACAGGCTGGACACGTGGTCCAGCAACTGGCTTCTCGAATTCAGCCCTGCCAAATGCAAAGTCGTGAATATTGGGAAAGGGCAAAGAAGACCATAGACAGAGTATAGGCTAGGTGGACAAAGGCTGCAAACCTCACTCAAGGAGAAAGATCTTGGGGTGGCCATAACACCCAGCACGTCTCCCGAGGCACACATCAACCAGATAACTGCTGCAGCATATGGGCGCCTGGCAAACCTGAGAATAGCATTCCGATACCTTAGTAAGGAATCGTTCAAGACACTCTACACTGTGTACGTCAGATCCATACTGGAGTATGCAGCATCAGTTTGGAACCCATACCTGGTCAAGCACGTCAAGAAATTAGAGAAAGTACAAAGGTTTGCAACAAGGCTTGTTCCGGAGCTCAGGGGAATGTCCTACGAAGAAAGGTTGAGGGAAATCGGACTGACGACACTAAAGGAGAGGAGAGTCAGGGGAGACATGATAGCAACATACAAAATACTGCGTGGAATAGACAAGGTGAAAAAAGTCAGGATGTTCCAGAGAGGGGACACAGAAACAAGGGGTCACAATTGGAAGCTGAAGACTCGAACGAGTCACAGGGATGTTAGGAAGTACTTCTTCAGTCACAGAGTCGTCAGGAAGACTGACTGAAGTGGAATAGCCTAGCAAGTGATGTAGTGTAGGCAGGAACCATACATAGCTTTAAGACGAGGTATGACAAAGCTCAGGAAGCAGAGAGAGAGGACCTAGTAGCGATCAGTGAAGAGGCGGGGCCAGGAGCTGAGTCTCGACCCCTGCAACCACAATTAGGTGACTGAGTACGCAGAAAGCACGCACTTATGCATACACAAGAAACTCGTCTTAACTTGACTCGCGAAATCGTAATGACACGATTGCAAATAAACCATACCACGGATGGGGTTTGAACCCGCGATCAGGCTGACGCGACGGTCTGGAGTTTTGAGACTCTGGCCGCGGGTTCAAACCCCACCCGTGGTATGGTTTAACTCATCTTAGTATATAAAGTGGAAAAAAAGACACAAATACAGTATAATACATTCTTTCATTGACCATGTTTCGCCTGCACATTGGGTTTCATCAAGTTACAAATAGTAATAATGGTAGAATTACCGACAAAACGTTAGGTAAAAGGACACACGTAACTAATGTGATATTTTATTATGGCAACGTTTCGCTCTTTAGAAGCGAAACTTTGGCAGAATAAAACATCACATTAGTTTCATCTATGTCCTTTTACCTAACAAGTCACAAATAATCTGGTATACACAATAAGAAATATTCTTCTCATTTAAGATTGCTCATCGCTTCCTCTTCCCAGACGGTTATTCCTGGTCCAGGATTTACACTCGAATTAATGCACCAAAATTGCAACTGGAGCCTATTATTTTTTCATCTTGAGATTTAAGATTCATTTAAAAACACAAATGGAGGGGAGGGGGCACAGGGGAGGTAATAATACAAAAATTATGATGAATACATTAAAGAGGCTTTTGTTTTGTTTTGCTCAATCCGTCAGAATAACATCGCAGTTTTTCTTGTTTTCTGTTTCATACCTAATTAATGGGAGGTATTTTATTTTCAGGGAAGAGCTAAACCGTAGGGGTAATATAGAATTTATAATAGGTGGTGTCTTCAAGGGGATGAAGTGCATCCCATAAAGGGAGGCACCTGGACGCCGGTGAAGGGCTCTTCAACTGAAGAACTGGAGCAGCGCTTCCTAGTCTTGGATGGAATTCGATTGCCTTTTATTACCCAAGGAACTGTTTGACCCCCTACGGGTTTAGTGCTATCCATTGAAAAATACATAAAATATGTAAATGGTACGCATTGATGCTAGTGAAAGGTTCTTGATCCAAGGAACTGGTGCTGCCCTATTCCTCTCCTTCCGTATGTCAAACCTGATTGCCTCCCATTCACCAGGTGCTTCTCCACGAATATAACTCTCTCTCTCTCTCTCTCTCTCTCTCTCTCTCTCTCTCTCTCTCTCTCTCTCTCTCTCTCTCTCTCTCTCTCTCTCTCTCTCTCTCTCTCTCTCTCTCTCTCTCTCTCTCTCTCTCTCTCTCGCTCTCCCAGGATGGATAATATAATTGATACATCGCAGACATGTCGTGTAAGGATCGAGCGCTGGTCTGTATGAACGACAAGCGTCTAATGTGACGCCGGCACGACACACTTCCAGTCAAAAATTCATAAAAAAATACAGCAGCCCTTGAAACACGAACGTTTACAGTATTATTTGTGACAGTTTTGACTATACAGAGGCCAGGCAGGTAGTGGTCGGGAAAAACTGACAGCGGAATACAAGAAGTCGGTGAGGTATACACAAAAAAGTTCACTCCTGTTCCAGCACATGACTTACCTCAACCACAATAAATTGGGAGAAAACAAATATGAAATATAAAGCCAATTGCCAGTTCAAAATTTAAATAATAGCATTAGTAGAATCCATAACAAACTTCAACCTGCCAAAAGGATAATGGAGACCAACTGTTAATGCCACATTTACGATGAAGAATATACATCAACACCCAGTGAAGGGTCTCTGTACATTCTCTAGGTCTGCAGTTTCCCCACGGAACTGTTAGTGTACAGCAGTATTCCAGCCTAGAGGGAACGTGACCTAAAAAGGATCATCATTGACTGGGCATCTCTTGTTTCTAAGATTCTCTTTATCCATCCTGTCATTTAACTTGTGGTTGTAATACTGACACTTGTGGTTCTTGAAAGTGTGATCCTCTGACGTTATCACTCAAGCTCTTCCTGCTATTTTTTGGTTCTGTTGAGAGTTACGTTTTATACGCTGTTCTAGTTTTTATTTCCTCAATTTTTTTATAACGGAGTAACTGAAATATGTCTGTGGGGGAGATAATATTACTTGATTATTGTTGCGCACAAAGTAATATTGTAATATGGAAAGAATTACGCTATGTAGTCCATACCCAGTTTCAACTTTTAACTTTTACTACCCCATTGTTTATCATCCATGACTTAAGTCACTTGTTGCACTACCATTTCAAGTTAAGTGACTTGATGATGGTGAAGAGCTATTGATCTGTGGAACCAGATTATTCCTATATTCATAGGGGAGCGCTGAAGCCTGGGGAAATGGGAGGCAATCAGATTGGGATCCAGGAGAGGAGGAGGAGAGCCTCTCACCGGCGTCAAAACACTTTGTTCTAGGGGTCTTAGGAACAGGAGCTATCTTCCCATTTATTGGATCAAACCTGATTATCAGACATGTCCCAGGCGCTGTATGGTACTGGTTAGTGTGTTTTTATATTGTATGAGGTAGGATGCTCCTCTCCCCCCCTCCTGCACCATTATTTCCTGACGTTCAACCCCTCTGCTTCTTTTAAGAGGTAATTGTAATAATTGTTCTGTTCTGTCAGGTCACCTCTAATGGATATTTATGTTTCCTAATTATCATGTTTAGCGTTATTATACTTTATTAGTAATTGCATAAACGAGCAGAATAAATTATAAGTAGGGGAACAGAAAATAAAAGGAATTATACAGCAAAGATGCCATTTATGAAATTTTTATATTTGTTGCTACGGGTTTAGCACTTAACTTGATAATAATAATAATAATAATAATAATAATAATAATAATAATAATAATAATAATAATAAATAATAATAATAATAATAATAATAATAAATAATAATAATAGTTAATAATAATGATAATAATAATAATAATAATAAATATAATAATAAAAATAATAATAATAATAATAATAATAATTAATAATAATTGTTACCAAGTAAACCTGTGTTTTGATTGTTTCCTGTATACTGTTTATGATGCATACAACATGTACACTGGTAGTGGAAGAATTGAGACACTTATGCAACACATGGGAATCTTTATTGAAGAAACGTTTCGCCACACAGTGGCTTCATCAGTCCAATACAAAGTAGAAATGGGTAAGGAGAGTAGAAGTATGAGGTAATCAGTCCCTCAACCTGGATTCGATGTGTTCAGTCCATCACTCTTGTAGTAAGTGCAGCATAGGGCCAGAGAGGTGGTTTATATACTGCGGTGAGATGAGTTGAAGCAGGAGGAGGCGGGATCTTAGTGGGACCTGCCACTAGTGTAAGTAGGTCGTCGTCCAAAGGTTGGGCAAGCGTTGAAGTCTTTGTACCAAGATTCCATGATGTTGCAGTGTCTGACAGATGTGATGAATGGTTTTGAAAACCGACAAGTTGAAGAATTGAGACACTTATGCAACACATGGGAATCTTTATTGAAGAAACGTTTCGCCACACAGTGGCTTCATCAGTCCAATACAAAGTAGAAATGGGTAAGGAGAGTAGAAGTATGAGGTAATCAGTCCCTCAACCTGGATTCGATGTGTTCAGTCCATCACTCTTGTAGTAAGTGCAGCATAGGGCCAGAGAGGTGGTTTATATACTGCGGTGAGATGAGTTGAAGCAGGAGGAGGCGGGATCTTAGTGGGACCTGCCACTAGTGTAAGTAGGTCGTCGTCCAAAGGTTGGGCAAGCGTTGAAGTCTTTGTACCAAGATTCCATGATGTTGCAGTGTCTGACAGATGTGATGAATGGTTTTGAAAACTGCAACATCATGGAATCTTGGTACAAAGACTTCAACGCTTGCCCAACCTTTGGACGACGACCTACTTACACTAGTGGCAGGTCCCACTAAGATCCCGCCTCCTCCTGCTTCAACTCATCTCACCGCAGTATATAAAACCACCTCTCTGGCCCTATGCTGCACTTACTACAAGAGTGATGGACTGAACACATCGAATCCAGGTTGAGGGACTGATTACCTCATACTTCTACTCTCCTTACCCATTTCTACTTTGTATTGGACTGATGAAGCCACTGTGTGGCGAAACGTTTCTTCAATAAAGATTCCCATGTGTTTTGCATAAGTGTCTCAATTCTTCAACTTGTCGGTTTTCAAAACCATTCATCACATCTGTCAGACACTGCAACATCATGGAATCTTGGTACAAAAGACTCAACGCTTGCCCAACCTTTGGACGACGACCTACTTACACTAGTGGCAGGTCCCACTAAGATCCCGCCTCCTCCTGCTTCAACTCATCTCACCGCAGTATATAAACCACCTCTCTGGCCCTATGCTGCACTTACTACAAGAGTGATGGACTGAACACATCGAATCCAGGTTGAGGGACTGATTACCTCATACTTCTACTCTCCTTACCCATTTCTACTTTGTATTGGACTGATGAAGCCACTGTGTGGCGAAACGTTTCTTCAATAAAGATTCCCATGTGTTGCATAAGTGTCTCAATTCTTCAACTTGTCGGTTTTCAAAACCATTCATTACACTGGTAGTGTTGGTGATGCATACAACGTGTACACTGGTAGTGTTGGTGATGCATACAACGTGTACACTGGTAGTGTTGGTGATGCATACAACGTGTACACTGGTAGTGTTGGTGATGCATACAACGTGTACACTACTAGTGTTGGTGATGCATACAACGTGTACACTACTAGTGTTGGTGATACAACGTGTACACTAGTAGTGTTGGCGATGCATACAACGTGTACACTGGTAGTGTTGGTGATGCATACAACGTGTACACTACTAGTGTTGGTGATACAACGTGTACACTAGTAGTGTTGGCGATGCATACAACGTGTACACTGGAAGTGTTGGTGATGCATACAACGTGTACACTAGTAGTGTTGGCGATGCATACAACGTGTACACTGGAAGTGTTGGTGATGCATACAACGTGTACACTGGAAGTGTTGGTGATGCATACAACGTGTATACTGGAAGTGTTGGTGATGCATACAACGTGTACACTGGTAGTGTTGGTGATGCATACAACGTGTACACTACTAGTGTTGGTGATACAACGTGTACACTGGAAGTGTTGGTGATGCATACAACGTGTACACTGGAAGTGTTGGTGATGCATACAACGTGTACACTAGTAGTGTTGGCGATGCATACAACGTGTACACTGGAAGTGTTGGTGATGCATACAACGTGTACACTGGAAGTGTTGGTGATGCATACAACGTGTACACTAGTAGTGTTGGTGATGCATACAACGTGTACACTAGTAGTGTTGGCGATGCATACAACGTGTACACTGGAAGTGTTGGTGATGCATACAACGTGTACACTGGAAGTGTTGGCGATGCATACAACGTGTACACTGGAAGTGTTGGTGATGCATACAACGTGTACACTAGTAGTGTTGGCGATGCATACAACGTGTACACTGGAAGTGTTGGTGATGCATACAACGTGTACACTGGAAGTGTTGGTGATGCATACAACGTGTACACTGGAAGTGTTGGTGATACATACAACGTGTACACTGGTAGTGTTGGTGATGCATACAACGTGTACACTGGAAGTGTTGGTGATGCATACAACGTGTACACTGGTAGTGTTGGTGATACAACGTGTACACTGGTAGTGTTGGTGATGCATACGTGTACACTAGTAGTGTTGGTGATGCATACACGTGTACACTAGTAGTGTTGGTGATGCATACAACGTGTACACTGGTAGTGTTGGTGATGCATACAACGTGTACACTGGTAGTGTTGGTGATGCATACAACGTGTACACGGGTAAGAACATAAGAACGAAGGAACACTGCAGAAGGCCTACTGGCCCATGCGAGGCAGGTCCAAGTCTCCTACCGGCTTAAGCCAATGCACCCAACCTAGTCAGGTCATGTCACATTGACTTAAGGGAGGAACACGGCAACCGACCTGGTAGCACAAGCTATCAGGTCCAACTCACACCCACCCACATCCACTCATGTATTTATCCAACCTATTTTTAAAGCTTCACAACGTTCTGGCCTCTATCACTGTACTTGGGAGTTTGTTCCACTCATCCACAACTCTATTACCAAACCAGTACTTTCCTATATCCTTCCTGAATCTGAATTTTTCCAACTTAAAACCATTGCTGCGAGTCCTGTCTAGGCTAGATATTTTCAGCACACTATTTACATCCCCTTTATTTATTCCTGTCTTCCATTTATACACCTCAATCATATCCCCCCTATTTGTAGATGAATGGTTCAGAGAACCGACATGTTGATAAATTAGACACATGTGCAACTCTTGGGTATCTTTATTGAGGAAACGTTTCGCCACACAGTGGCTTCATCAGTCCATACATAGGAGAAACTTGAAGAACAGGAGGAGAATGAGGTAATCAGTCCCTCAACGTTGAGTCGATGTGTTCAGTCCATCAATCTTGAGTAGAATACGGCAGATGAGCGGAGAAGCAGCTTATAAACCGTATGGCAGGAGAGGTGTAGCAGTCATAGGTAGTGTCACATTTGTTCAATGTGGAAGTAGGTTGTGCCCAAGAATTAGGCAAGCGAAGAATTCCTGAGTATTAAGATCCCAAGAAGTTGCAGTGTCTGACAGGTTTGTAGATGAATGGTTCAGAGAACCGACATGTTGATAAATTAGACACATGTGCAACTCTTGGGTATCTTTATTGAGGAAACGTTTCGCCACACAGTGGCTTCATCAGTCCATACATAGGAGAAACTTGAAGAACAGGAGGAGAATGAGGTAAATCAGTCCCTCACCTTGAGTCGATGTGTTCAGTCCATCAATCTTGAGTAGAATACGGCAGATGAGCGAGAAGCAGCTTATAAACCGTATGGCAGGAGAGGTGTAGCAGTCATAGGTAGTGTCACATTTGTTCAATGTGGAAGTAGGTTGTGCCCAAGAATTAGGCAAGCGAAGAATTCCTAAGTATAAGATCCCAAGAAGTTGCAGTGTCTGACAGGTTTGTAGATGAATGTTCAGAGAACCGACATGTTGATAAATTAGACACATGTGCAACTCTTGGGTATCTTTATTGAGGAAACGTTTCGCCACACAGTGGCTTCATCAGTCCATACATAGGAGAAACTTGAAGAACAGGAGGAGAATGAGGTAATCAGTCCCTCAACCTTGAGTCGATGTGTTCAGTCCATCAATCTTGAGTAGAATACGGCAGATGAGGCGAGAAGCAGCTTATAAACCGTATGGCAGGAGAGGTGTAGCAGTCATAGGTAGTGTCACATTTGTTCAATGTGGAAGTAGGTTGTGCCCAAGAATTAGGCAAGCGAAGAATTCCTAAGTATTAAGATCCCAAGAAGTTGCAGTGTCTGACAGGTTTGTAGATGAATGGTTCAGAGAACCGACATGTGATAAATTAGACACATGTGCAACTCTTGGGTATCTTTATTGAGGAAACGTTTCGCCACACAGTGGCTTCATCAGTCCATACATAGGAGAAACTTGAAGAACAGGAGGAGAATGAGGTAATCAGTCCCTCAACCTTGAGTCGATGTGTTCAGTCCATCAATCTTGAGTAGAATACGGCAGATGAGCGGAGAAGCAGCTTATAAACCGTATGGCAGGAGAGGTGTAGCAGTCATAGGTAGTGTCACATTTGTTCAATGTGGAAGTAGGTTGTGCCCAAGAATTAGGCAAGCGAAGAATTCCTAAAGTATTAAGATCCCAAGAAGTTGCAGTGTCTGACAGGTTGTAGATGAATGGTTCAGAGAACCGACATGTTGATAAATTAGACACATGTGCAACTCTTGAGTATCTTTATTGAGGAAACGTTTCGCCACACAGTGGCTTCATCAGTCCATACATAGGAGAAACTTGAAGAACAGGAGGAGAATGAGGTAATCAGTCCCTCAACCTTGAGTCGATGTGTTCTTCAAGTTTCTCCTATGTATGGACTGATGAAGCCACTGTGTGGCGAAACGTTTCCTCCAATAAAGATACCCAAGAGTTGCACATGTGTCTAATTTATCAACATGTCGTTCTCTGAACCATTCATCTACAAACCTGTCAGACACTGCAACTTCTTGGGATCTTAATACTTAGGAATTCTTCGCTTGCCTAATTCTTGGCACAACCTACTTCCACATGAACAAATGTGACACTACTATGACTGCTACACCTCTCCTGCCATACGGTTTATAAGCTGCTTCTCCGCTCATCTGCCGTATTCTACTCAAGATTGATGGACTGAACACATCGACTCAAGGTTGAGGACTGATTACCTCATTCTCCTCCTGTTCTTCAAGTTTCTCCTATGTATGGACTGATGAAGCCACGTGTGGGCGAAACGTTTCCTCAATAAAGATACCCAAAGAGTTTGCACATGTGTCTAATTTATCAACATGTCGGTTCTCTGAACCATTCATCTACAAACCTGTCAGACACTGCAACTTCTTGGGATCTTAATACTTAGGAATTCTTCGCTTGCCTAATTCTTGGGCACAACCTACTTCCACATTGAACAAATGTGACACTACCTATGACTGCTACACCTCTCCTGCCATACGGTTTATAAGCTGCTTCTCCGCTCATCTGCCGTATTCTACTCAAGATTGATGGACTGAACACATCGACTCAAGGTTGAGGGACTGATTACCTCATTCTCCTCCTGTTCTTCAAGTTTCTCCTATGTATGGACTGATGAAGCCACTGTGTGGCGAAACGTTTCCTCAATAAAGATACCCAAGAGTTGCACATGTGTCTAATTTATCAACATATCCCCCCTAATTCTACGTCTTTCTAGAGAGTGCAGTTTCAGGGCCCTTAGTCTATCCTCATAGGGAAGGTTTCTGATACATGGAATCAACTTTGTCATCCTCCTTTGTACATTTTCCAGAGAATTTATATCCATTCTGTAATACGGTGACCAAAACTGTGCAGCATAATCTAAATGAGGCCTAACCAAGGATGTATAGAGTTGAAGAACAACCTGAGGACTCCTATTATTTATGCTTCTTGATATGAACCCAAGGATTCTATTAGCTTTATTGCGAACACTTATGCACTGTTGTCTTGGTTTCAGATTACTGCTAACCAGAACTCCTAAATCTTTTTCGCAATCCGTAATAGTGTTGGTGATGCATACAACGTGTACACTAGTAGTGTTGGTGATGCATACAACGTGTACACTGGAAGTGCTGGTGATGCATACAACGTGTACACTGGAAGTGTTGGTGATGTTCACAATGTGTACACTGGTAGTGTTGGTGATGCACACAATGTGTACACTAGTAGTGTTGGTGATGCATACAACGTGTACACTAGTAGTATTGGTGATGCATACAACGTGTACACTAGTAGTGTTGGTGATGCACACAACGTGTACACTGGAAGTGCTGGTGATGCATACAACGTGTACACTGGAAGTGTTGGTGATGTTCACAATGTGTACACTGGTAGTGTTGGTGATGCACACAATGTGTACACTAGTAGTGTTGGTGATGCATACAACGTGTACACTAGTAGTGTTGGTGATGCACACAACGTGTATACTGGTGTTGGTGATGCACACAACGTGTACACTGGTGGTGTTGGTGATGCACACAACGTGTACACTGGTGGTGTTGGTGATGCACACAACGTGTACACTGGTAGTGTTGGTGACGCACACATCGTGTACACTGGTGGTGTTAGTGATGCACACAACGTGCACATAACGTGTACACTGGTGTTGGTGTCGCACATAAGGTGTACACTGGTGGTGTTGGTGACGCGCACGTGTACACTGGTGGTGTTGGTGACGCACACAACGTGTACACTGGTGGTGTTGGTGATGCACACATGTACATTGGTAGTGTTGGTGACGCACACAACGTGTAAACTGATGGTGTTGGTGATGCACATAACGTGCACACTGGTGGCGTTGGTGATGCACACAACGTGTACACAGGTGGTGTTGTTGATGCACATAACGTGTACACTGGTGGTGTTGATGCACATAACGTGTACACTAGTAGCGTTGGTGATGCACACAACGTGTACACTGGTGGTGTTAATGATGCACATAACCTGTACACTGGTGGTGTTGGTGACGCACACGTGTACACTGGTGATGTTGGTGACGCACACAACGTGTACACTGGTGGTGTTGGTGACGCACACAACGTGTACACTGGTGGTGTTGGTGATGCACACAACGTGTACACTGGTACTTTTGGTGAGGAACATGTGTACACTGGTAGTGTTGGTGATCCACACATGTGCACTGGTACCACCCATACTGTGAACTTTACGTTTAGTGTGACCCCACGTTTAGTGTGATCCCCCTCGGTGTTCTTGCTCTTACCCTCTGTGGGCACCAGCTCGCTTGCAGTGCTCCTCTTTCTTAGTATTTGACTGGCCTCTCCTACTCTTACCACCTCCCTGCTACTACTTCCTTCCACCTCCACTACTATCACTACTACCGCCTCCTGCCTATATACCCATCCTGCTCTCCTTTTCGTTAGAGTGACTTTGTAAATGGTCCATATCGGACCGAAACGTCGTCGTAGGCTCCTCTCTGCTATGTGCGGGTTATTTTTTATATATATTTGTTAACCTTCCCCTCAAGGGACTTTCCTTGATGCTGGTGAGAGGCTCTTGATCTAGGGAATTGGATCTGTGCTCCGGTTTCCTGAATTGAGCCTGAATACTTTCCATCCCCCCCCCCACATGCGCTGTATAATCCTACAGGTTTAGCTCTCCCCCATAATTATAATAATATAGTATTAACCTTGTATATTGAAGGTTACGTGATAACCGACACTTCACTTTCTGCAGAATTTATAAAAAACATTTAAGACGGAAGAAAAAAACACCACCACTAACCTATGATACGCAATATTTGATAATTACGAAGCTACAACTTTATGCTCACCAGGCTTTCAGGTTTTTGTTTTTTTAAGTTATATACCGATAATAATAATGCTTGTCAAGCTATATTTTTAAAATAAACAACAGCGTTTTTGTGAGAGTATGAAAGCAAATAAAATAATGCAACATTTTGCGTGCTGAAACCTTTGAAAATACAACTGAAAAGTATCATAATAAATAGTTGAAGGCTTTACCTGTTGCGTGTTTCCTATCCTCGTCAAATTTATTAGGGGTAGTGAGCGTCAAGGATTTACGAAAATCAGAAAGAAAGTTGCAGAAGCACTTCGGAGTCGTCAAGGTCTCTCGTGACAATGAGTTTTGTCGGGGGTGGAGACGGCGGGGGCCCCCATCGATTCTTGTAGTGTTGTGGGCTGAGTAGGAATTGGGGACCTAGTCAGTGTGCGTTGGGCAAGCGGTGGAGGTGTGACTAGGGTGATACCTCCTCACCCTTACCACTCAGAAATGTAGTGCTAGTACTAGTCTCTCAAGTAGAGTCATACCAGCACTTTTACTGCATATCAGAATCACATTTCAAGCTTACATCTGTAATTCAGCGAAATTCCGCGATTTATGATAGCCTCAGGAGACAGTACTGGGCGAGCGTGTTTGTGATGGCGCTTGACAAGTTAACGAACCTATCTGGTGATCTTATGTGGTAACTGATAAAGTTACGGGATATATATATATATATATATATATATATATATATAAATATATATATATATATATATATATATATATATATATATATATATAAGCTATGATTTATACGCAATATAATAAATAGCCTTTGGGATGGATGAGGAACTAGGAAACAATAAAGTTTTATCAAGATATTGAAATATTATCACTTAAATTATATTATCATTTCCATTTTCTCTCGTTGGTTATTGTTCATTTCTTTTCACATTTCTTCTTAGCTTCGTACCGTCCTTCTCGCCTACATTATTCTAGTTTAATACGTATTTCCTAATTTCTTAACCCTCCTCCTACCCCGTTGTATCAACCTGTTTTAACCTGCCTTAATGGTTATGTAAAGTGTCAACAACCTCTGTTCCAACTTCTGTCTTTATCAGTCCTTCAAGTTTGAGGTGTGAAGGACTGACCGCCTCATAACAAGGGTGACGGACCGATCACGTTAAAACTACTGTTGTCTCCAGTGCCGTATTCGGAATGACTTCAAATGTTGCAGCGAGGAGGCTGGAGGCAGTGGAGTTGTCATGCTTGAGAGCAATGTGTGGTGGAATATTTTGCAGAGAATTAGTAGAGCAGAAAATATAAGACTATTGGGTTATGAAAGGCATAAATCAGAAAGCAAAAGAGAATCGTTGAGGTTTGGCCATTTAGAAAGGAAGAATCAGAATTAAGATGGGTGGACGGAAGAAGGGGTAAGGGTCCTCCCAGGAATGGTTGGAGGGAAGGAGGGCTAAATTAAGTTTTAAGTATAAGTGGTTTGAGCATCCAACACGCATGAGTGGAAACAAGTCGTTTCTAAGGTTTAGCGAACAGTTGAAGTGTGATCAAGGTAACCGTTGTGAAGGTTTCAGGGAGTCCTGTTAATCGGATTAGAGTCCTGGAAGTGGAAAGTACAGTGCCTGCAATTTGAAAAAGGATTAGGGATGTTACAGTTTAATAGGGTCATTTAAATTGTGATGTCGTCTAGCAAGACAGCTGCTGAATGAATGATGAATGTGCTTCCTTTTTTGGGGTTACCCTTCCTCAATGGAAGACGGCAATATATATATATATATATATATATATATATATATATATATATATATATATATATATATATATATTTCAACAAGTCGGTCGTCTCCCACCGAGGCAGGGTGACCCAAAAAAAAAGAAAGAAAATCCCCAAAAAGAAAATACTTTCATCATCATTCAACACTTCACCACACTCACACATTATCACTGCTTTTGCAGAGGTGCTCAGAATACAACAGTTTAGAAGCATATACGTATAGAGATACACAACATATCTATATATATATAATATATATATATATATATATATATATATATATATATATATATATATATAATATATTATATATAATATATATATATATGTCTTAATTTATCATTGTTATTAAGAATTAAAAAGCCACGAGAGTGCTTTATGTAATATATAAACATACACTGACAGCTCATTTATCTTGAATGGAAGCTGTGTGCAGGCGATAAAATTGATTGATAATTCTAATATGACTTATTTAACTTATTACTCACATTTACTGTCAGTGAAGAAATGTAAGCAGAGAGAAATGAGGGATAGAACTGCGTCTGTGGTGACGGGCAACAACTATGATGTATATGTGAAGAAGAGTTGTATTGTCAAATTAATAAGACAATAGTGACAATAACCTGTGTCATAAGGAAGTCATAAATGTGGCGAATAGTTATTACAGACAATAGTTGTGAAGTAGCACAGTGATAACAGTGACATAATGACAGCAAGTAGCTAGTGTTAACCTATACAGTTGAGAGAATAAGCAGGATGATGTCGTACATGTCAGCACGGCGTGTCCTGGAGGAAAGGACCTCTGCCACCTCCAGAAGACGACAGTCCCTCGCACCACCACCAACACCACCATCATGCACGCAGAAACAACCTGGTGGGTAGTTTACCTGGAGTTTACCTGGAGAGAGTTCCGGGGGTCAACGCCCCCGCGGCCCGGTCTGAGACCAGGCCTCCTGGTGGATCAGAGCCTGATCAACCAGGCTGTTGCTACTGGCTGCACGCAAACCAACATACGAGCCACAGCCCGGCTGATCCGGAACTGACTTTAGGTGCTTGTCCAGTGCCAGCTTGAAGACTGCCAGGGGTCTGTTGGTAATCCCCCTTATGTGTGCTGGGAGGCAGTTGAACAGTCTCGGGCCCCTGACACTTATTGTATGGTCTCTTAACGTGCTAGTGACACCCCTGCTTTTCATTGGGGGGATGGTGCATCGTCTGCCAAGTCTTTTGCTTTCGTAGGGGGTGATTTTCGTGTGCAAGTTGGGTACAAGCCCCTCTGGGTTTTTTCCAGGTTTTATATAAACATGTACTCTCCCCCCCTTTTTCCAGGGAAAAAAGGGTTTTTGGGAAACCTAAAACGCCCCCAAATAATTGGGTTTTTTATCTCCTTTTATGCGCGCCGTGAAAGTTCTTACATTTTCTAGGTGGGGGAAATTTTTCCCCTCCCTTGAAAGGTGCGGGTTATTTGTGCAGCAAATTCCACCAAAATAGAACAATGACCTGAAGAGTGTCATCATGGGCTTGGCCTCCCTATTTTTTAAAGGGTTTCTCATTTCCATCCTGTCATTTTCACAGATGCGATTGATACAGTTTTTAGGGGCCCCGGGGGGGGTTTGGACCCCCGCATACCCAGCCCCAGGCCCTTTGACTTTTGGGGGTTCCCCGCTTTTTTTTGGGTGCCAGAATTTTTTTGGGTACTCTGATGAAGTTTTTAATTTC
Source organism: Cherax quadricarinatus (assembly GCF_026875155.1). Lineage (NCBI taxonomy): Eukaryota > Metazoa > Arthropoda > Malacostraca > Decapoda > Parastacidae > Cherax > Cherax quadricarinatus. The sequence goes on along the minus strand of NC_069449.1, from coordinate 36,834,413 downwards.
CCCCTTTGGGTTTAAACCATATCTGAGAATTGAAATTTCTCATCTTTTTGAACTTCATATTGTTTTTCTGAGCCCACAAAGTTTTGGGTTGATGTCTCCCTGGAGCTTCATTTGCCCGCAATGGAAGACACTGTCATGCAATTCGGGGGGTCATCGCAAAGGAAGACCGGTGCGGGGTGGCTGACCCCCCTTGTCTATGTGGGATATAAAAATGGGGAAACAAAAAGGAGCGAGTACGTCCCTTTTGAACAGAGCTTTTCGGGGGGTAGCGGGCCTGGGACTTTACTCTTTTGACGACTACTCTTTTGTGTTCTTTTAAGTGGGGAAAAATTAAAGATCCATCGACCGACTTTCCCTGTTTTTTCCCCTTTAGCACGCTTTTTGGTGCGCTATTACGCCATGGTCAAACTTTCGAAGGTTTTTGCAAAGTCGTATATATTACATTGCATTTTTTTTTGTTTTTCTAGTGAAATTTAGGACCTTGTCGTGGGGCCCAAATAGTTGAGACAACAGGAGCCCCTTTTTCTAACCCATTTTTGCCCTGGTTGTGTAACTGATGGGTTTCTAGATGCGTGGTGACCCTTGCTTCTTAGGACCCTTTCCCAAAAAATTTTTTTGATATGGGATGTTTTGGGCATTGGTCTGATTCTTTGTTTTTTCTTTTCTGCCCCTTTGGGGAGTGGGGGTATGGGCGTTGTTTTTAGCAACTGGGGGGACGACCCCCGGTCCCCTGCTCCCCTCCATAGGAAAGGAAAAGGCTCGTGATAGGGCTTCTTTCAGTTTTTGATGAACACAGAGTTCCATGATTTTGGCCCTGGGGGAGAGTGCATGGGCATTATTTATCGCCTGTTCCCAAGTCATTTTGGGGTCAAAGGGTAACAACAAAAGGCCCTTTTGTTAATCAAAATTTTTTGGTCTCCTCATAAAAAATTTTAAATTTTTATCTTCGAAAACCCCAGTTTTGGGGTTTGGGGGCTTGCTAAAAAAAGGGGTCATATTGGGGTTGATAGCTACCCCATTTTCCTTTTTTCATCTGTGTTGGGGCCCATCTTTTTAAGGTAGGGGCCCAAAAACTGGACGTTGTTCTCGATTTTGAATTTTGGGATAAAGGGGAAGAAATACTTTTTTTTCTTCGATTTCATTTTTGGCTTTTAAATTCTTTTTTCCCCCCCATTCCTGACTCCAAAGGATTCTTTTTGCTTAAGCCCATGCCTTTTCTATTTTTCCGACCAGTGTCTCCCTAAGCATTTCAGATATATTGACCCTTTTAAACCGCCCGGTTTTTCTTTTTTCCCCGCCTGTAAAGGGAGCGCACATCATCTCCACCAACTTTCCCCAAAAATTTTTTGGGTAAGAAAACCCTTGACCCAACTCAGCTCATTTTAAAGTCCCAAACTGGGAAAAAGATGTACTATCATCCCCAAAATAAAATCCACAACAGCCGTTTTAAAAGCCCCAATTTTCTGTTGACTGCAGATAAACCCTGGGCAGGGGTAAAATACTTGCCCATATTATCTCTTCCTCCCCTGGGAATTGAAAACGGGTCCTTTCGGTAGCCTTGGTAAGTTTTTGAGGACCATGATTTCCCAAGGGTTTTTTAAGGGTACCCTTCCCTCCCTCGGATTACACCCAATTAAACCCTTACGGGTTTTGTGCCCCCATGACTTCAATAAAAAATTTTTTTCCAAACCTTTTACGAAAGGGTTTCCTTTATGTCATTTAAGCTTTCCCTTAAAACCAGGGAAAATTTAAACCCCGCCCTCCCCCCCATCCAACCCTAGTTTTCCCCCTGCCCGTCCCCTTGCATCCAATCTGGTTGCCTTTCCCCCGCCCCCTTTCAACCCAAAAATAGTTAAACCCCCTTCCCCCCCCTTGCACCCAAACCATTTTCCCCTCCCCGTCCCCTTTCATCCCAAAAACCTTTGTTACATCCTGTCTGTTTCCCTTCATCCAACCTAGTTTTCCCTCCCCCCCTTGCCCCCAAATTTTTCCCCCTGGCCCCCCCCATTTTTTTAACCTTTTTTTTTTCCTTCCCCCATCCCTTTCCCCCCAAAAAAGTTACTTTGTCTGTTCCCCTTGCTTTTTCCGGGTGTTTTTTGCCCCGTTGGTTTTTCCCCTTTTTTTCCTTTTTTTTTTGGGGCCCTTTTTTTATTTTTCCCCGTTTTTTTTTTTTTTTTGGGCCATATTTTAACCCGTTTTAATCCCACCTTCCCCTTCTTTATTGTGTCCTCCCTTTTTTCTCCCTTTATAAACCTTTTTTTCCTCCGGGCCCTTTTTTTTCCTTCAACCCAATTTAATTTTTGGGTTTTTTCCCCTTTTTTTTTTCCCCTGGGGGGGTTCATTTCCCTTTTTCCTTTAAAATCCTATTTAAATCCTCCCGCCCCTTATTCCCAAATTTAAATTTAAAATCTTTTTGGGTTTTTAAACCCCCCTGTTTACTCCTTTTCCTTGCCCCATTCCCAACCAATTAAACCCCCCCCCCTTGCCCAACCTGTTTTAAAAGTCTGGCCCTTGCCAAA
>NC_069449.1:36814516-36831394 GCF_026875155.1 Cherax quadricarinatus | reverse complement strand
ATATATATATTTTAAAATTATTTTATAATAATTATATATATATCTTTGCTTGCTTATTTGTTAATGAGGTTTTTTTTTTAGGGATAACTTGTGAGTGTTAGTGTGCGAGTGTATATACTTTTTCTTGATAGGACGCTAAATGACTTCGTAGAGCAAGACACTGTAAGTATTTCAACGTCCTTCCTTTACTTTAGCAAAAATCATGAAATGTGAATTATTCTCATTTTAATGTTTGAGATGATTTCATATGTGTGTGACTAACAGTGGTGGTGACCTTGTTGCATCAGCAGCCGTGCTTGCGTTTCGTAGTATCTGTAATGAATGGATGTAGGTGATACATGAGGTGATAGCAGGCAGTGCCAGCTGGTCTTAATATGTCACCATCTTCTCTATGACCGCGGTCTCTACAGCTTGTTGCTGAAACTACAGAGGCTGGTGGCACAAAGCCAGCTTAACACGCCTGTTTGCCGTATGATTGCTGGGTCATAAAGTAGAACTGAGTCAACGTATTAAGTTGATGGTATTGCGTTTGAAAATGTAAAATTGTTCTTAATAATAAGGCCAAGGTCGTGTGGATATATTTATCATACCTGCATGAAGGAACAGAGATACGTGGAAGGGAATGGGGGGGAAGGTAGCTTCAGTTGGTTGCCTGTACCATATTACATCATAATATACGGTACAAAAGCAAATTTCCCCGCGCTTATCAGTGCTCTCTCTCATTTGTCGTTGCAGATCAATCTGTATTTTGAACAGAACAGAAGGCACAATACCGTGACTGGAACACACAAATAACCCGCACATCGGAGAGAAACTTACGACGACTTTTCGGTCCGGCTTGGACCATTTACAAAGTCAGGTTATTTGTGTGTGTTTTTGTTTTTGTCGTCTGCATATAAGTGCTGGGCCCTCCACTGAAGGTGAATTAATGTTGTGTCTGTATTAGAGAAGGGGGAAGAGAAAAAGGAGGCAGAGTCAGGCATATTTTTGTTCCAGTGGTTTCTCTGACAGTAGTCAAGCAAACTTAAAGCAGTTTGTCATTGACTGTTAAAGTCAAAGCTATATCTTGTTTTAATGTGTCTAGTTTAGCTAAATCTTATTGGAGTAATTTGTGTCATTAAAATGTTCAGTGGAGCACGGTTAGGTCCGCTGTCTGTCCTTCCTTATTTTTCAGCCCCTTTCCTTTACCCTTTTCAGCTCTGCTACACCCTCCCCCCCGCCAGGGGGTTCCGCCCTCATCCTCAGCTCTCTCCTTCCTCCCCCTCAAGGAAGGCTCCTTGACGTTGGTGAGGGGCTCTTGATCTAGGGAATTGGATCTGTGCTCCAGTTGGATCTGTGCTCCAGTTCCCAAATTTAAAAGCCTGAATGCCTTCCATCCCCCATAGGCGCTGTATAATTCCTAGGGGTTTATGCTTCCCCCTTGATTATAATAATAATCTCTCCTTCCTCCCTGGCCATTTTCCCCCTCTGCCTACCTATCCTACATATCCTCACTCTCACAGCACAAGTATATTTGGTATCACCGGCTAGTTACTCTTCAACAGTAATGACTGCCATTTCAACCTATTTGGCTTTCCCCTCGCTACACCCTTGCCATCCCCAAAGATTACAATTTAATTAAACTGCTGGAGCGTTTTTGTTTTTAGTAAATGTTTTATACATCATTGGTCACTCCCGGGAAAGCCAAACAATTTAGGGTAAATGCTTCATAGATTTATATTTGTGTTGCTTTTTAAGACACCTTCAGAGGTGCGGACGGTTTGGTTTTTGGGGACGTGATCACAAATGCTCTTACTGTTTGGTCATTATACAGTATAAGATTTTCTTATGCATTGGTCATCGAAGAGTTTCACAGAGGTGGTGTTTGATTATCTACTGGCAGTTTTTTTTTTTTTTTACTTAAGGAAATAGGATACAAACAGCCGTGTTTCTGTTACAAATGTTTTGCATTATAGTTACACAGTGGGATTATTATATTTTATAATCAAAAAAGAAGCGCTAAGCCACAAGGGCTATACAGCTACACAGTGGGAACAAACGCGTTTCCGTTATATTCCATCACACATAACGGGCTCATACAAAGTATTGAAATCTGTTTGAGGTGGGAGACTTCAGAATGGCTTGAGGATATTGTCTAGTATTCCAGTGACGATTGATTAGCAAAGGAAGCTTCAAAAGTTTCATTTTACCCTAGATGAAGTTACTGTCACTTGGGGGTTACAGTCTCTCAGGATAGCCCACCCCATGCACAGGAAAAGGAAGGGGTGGGTGAGGGACAAGGGAAAACAACTGTCAGGGTTATAGATGATCACCCATTGTGGAAGCCCACTCGTGTTGCCTAGCCATGCACCCTGGACACGCAACACTGCGGAGCTGCTCACATCACCACAGCTCATTCTCACTTGAGCGTTTACTGGGTTTTATCGCCAACCTTATTGCCAGACTTATATCTGCCGTTTGTTAATCAGACCCAAGGGAAGTACGTTGATGCTGATGAAGGGCTCTTGATGCAAAGAATTGGACGTGTTCTCCCACTCCTTAGATCGAACATGATTGCTTCCCCCCCCTGACTCCAACGGGTTTTAGTACTTTTGCGTAAATATAATTAATAATGATATTAATCGGAATATTCGCCCTGAAATAACGTTTGCACAGGTTCATGTAGCCTAATTTAAAGAAAAATAACGCAAGTTTACTGGAATTATTAAGAAACTGACGTTGAGGCGTCTAGTAAGAAAATTAATGGATGAGAATACTAGTTTGGTGGCTGCAACAATGAATAAAAAAGAAAATGGAAATATTAGATGGATATGCTGCACAAACAGTTGACACGCGATTGGCGATATTAACTATATCTTGGAACCGAATACTGCGCTGTATGGCACATAATGTATTTTTAGTTACATTATAATTGAAATACTAGACATATTTGCATCATTTGAGTATCTTTAATGCCGAAAATAGGCGCTATATAATCCTCCGGGTTTAGCGCTTCCTTCTTGATTATAATAATTTAATGCCGAAACGGTTCGCCTACACAGCAGGCTTCTTCAGTCAAATGCAAGGTGAATATAACTGGAGAGTAATAGTAGCAGTTTTGGACGTGATCAGTCGTCAGCCTTGGTAAGTATTGCAATCTTTACAAATTATCATTATGTAATTGTAGAAAATCTACGTGTTTTAGGTATCCTGAAGGGGTACCTGTAGGTGGGTTGCCTATTTTTTTTATTTTTATTTTATGTCGCTCATAACTCGAGAACTCTTCCTATGCTTATTGCCAAAGTTGTTGAACACACTCCTAGCATCCTGGAATGGCTCAGAAAACTTCCGATACCTTTCTGGGATCGTGCAGCGTCTAAATGATATCTAGTTAGTTTTATGTTTACGAATCTAGTTCAGACGTGAGGATGAATGAGGAGAGCAACATGATAAAGAAGTAGCGTGCAGACCTGGGCGAATGGCACAAGCTGGGAAGCTTACCAGAGAAGCAAAGGTAACGGATAACATGGCGTGAGCAGTGAAAAAGCACGGTATTAAGGAAGCTAAGACGGTAATAGCCAACGCAGAAAAACGGACTGGCTGCAGCAGAACGCTACCTAAAATAGCTTCTAATACTGAAGCTTTTTTGTGATATAATTTATAATAAACGAAGGAGAGGGAGAGAGTGGAGGTAAACACGTGAAATGCATGAAATGTGAACAACAAACAGCTTTCCTGCAGTCTGTAATAAAGAGAAGTCAGGGGTGTTATGTCAACTCTAGATGGGCACCAGATTTTTAATTGAGCAAATTGGATACATCAGCAGTGTGCTGCTACCCTATTGTATATGACTGTTGGATAGTGGAATAAAAACTGTTTTCTCTGTTGTAATACATACCACAGGATGGTTACATACATTGTTCAAACAGGCCTGAACTGGGAGACTTCACTAGGGCATTGAAGATACGTGAAGGAGAACACACGCTGCTCTGATACATATACATAGTACTTAGTGTCAACTCAGGGAGACTCCAGATATCCAAGAAGATGGAGGTACCGCCATCTAGGATCAAGCCTGATTATTACCACGAGGCTTGGTCCCAAATCTGCACACTGCAATAACATACTGGAGTGAGAGACATTGGATGAAGTACAAAATAAACCCAGTGAGGAGCAGGGTTGCGGATGGGACAATAAAGAACACTATCAACACTCGGAGTCCCAGACTATTCAACATCTTACCAGAAGATATCAGAAACACTGCTGGAACAAGTGTAGAAGCCTTCAAGAGGAAACTGGACAAGTATCTTCACCAGGTGCCAGATCAACCAGGCTGTGATGGATATGTTGGGCAGCGGGCCTCCAGCAGCAACAGCCTGGTTGACCAGGCAAGCACCAGACGAGCCTGGCCATGGCCGGGTTCCGACAGTAGTGAAACTCGAAATTCTTCAAAAGTATTCAAAGATATACCTCCCACTCACCAGGCGCTGTATGACCCTTCAAGTTTAGTGCTTTCCCGTGAATATTTTATGCTGTACAAATCCAATAGATTTCGAAAAAAGAAATGGAGGTGCAAGATACAACTAGCACGAGCCCTCAGAGTGCAGACATAGCTCCTTTGCATAAGGGAGGTAGTAAGAGGACTAGCTAAAAATTACCCGACCACTAACCTAACTTCTCACATTTTAAAAATTTCGAATGAGTGATGAGGCGGCAGATTACAAATTTCATAGACCAGCACAGCCAGCATAACCCGAAACAGCATGGTTTTAGAGCAGGACGATCAGTCTGTCACAGCTGCTGAGCCACTATGAACAGAATTACGGAGGGTTGGAAGACGACCAAAACGCAGATTTGATTTACACAGATTTTGCAAAGGCGTTTGACAAATGCAATCATGGAGTGATGCGCACAAAATGAGGACCATAGGCATTACGGGGAAGGTAGGCAGATGGATTTCGGGCTCCTGACACAACAACACAAAGTAGTATAAACAGAGCAAGATCCAGCATTAGCGAGGTAAAAAGCTCATTTTCCCCAAGGTACTGTCCTTGCACCTCAGCTGTTTCTCATCCTCATAGTAGCAGATAAAAACACCCGTCACACTTTGTGTTATCATTTGCAGATGACACTAAAAAAAAAACATGAAGGTCACTACTGTAGAGGACACTGAAAATTTAAGGAATCATAAGCAGGGTTTTCCAGTGGGCAGTGGAGAACAACATGGCGTTCAATGGTGATAGTTCCAGCTGCTTAGGTATGGAAAGAATGAAGAACTCAAAAGGAACACTGTATGCAAAATTCAAGAGGGTCACCAAAAAGAACGAAAGGAACACGTAAAAGACTTAGAAATAATTATGTCAACTAACCTTTCTTTTAAAGAACATAATAAGACAAAGATCACGACAGCCAGGAGGATGACGGGTGGGTACTGAGAACTTTCAAAACAAGGGAAATGATGCCAGTGATACACTTCAAATCGCTAGTGCTCCCTCACTTAGAATATTGCTCAGTGCTGACGGCCCCATTCAAAGCAGGAGAAATATCAAAGCTGGAAACAATACAGAGATCGTTTACGGGTCACATTGAGCCAGTAAAGCACCTAAATTGTTGGGAACACCTTCAAGTTTTGAACATGTATCATTGGAGCGGAGGAGAGATACATGATAATATATGCCTGAAAGTACTCGAGGCCCTGGTCCCAAATCTGCACAAAAGCCATTACAACATACTGGAGTTATTTTTATGGGAGAAAGTGCAAAAATAAACCCAGTGAGGAGCAGGGGTTTCAGTGGGGACAATAAGGGAACGTTTTTTATCAACATTCGGAATCCCAGACCATTTCAGAAGATTTCAGAAAAACGGCTGGAACAAGTGTAGAACCCCTTTAAGAGGAAACTGGACAAGTATCTTCATCAGGCAAGCACCAGGCGAGTCTGGGCCATTGCCGGGCTCCGAGAGTAGTGAAACTCTCGAAACTCTTCAAAGGTATAAACAAAGATAAAGGTAAGCATCAGGACGTCTCTCTGCACCTAATATAACAGTGCTTGCTTCAAGGTGTTACCCATCATGACTTTTTTTTAGTAAAACAAGTGTGTCAAGGCTGTACTGCCACTCAGTCTTTCTAATTTAGAGATTTTTCTAAGTGATGAATATGTCAATCCATCTGCAGTAATAAACGCATGCGCATTCTCTCTCAACACTTATATGCATCCCCACTCTTTTCGAACCTTACACGCTTGGCATGGACGAGATTGGAGAAAGAGAATACATAGTAGGTACACTTCAGTCTGGGGAGCACAGAGCAGTGATGTATAATCGCCACAGAACTGCAGGAGGCCAAGAGGGGAATATGAAGAGAGTTACAGAGCAATGGTGGACACACTGGCTGAGGTGGCAAGAAGAGCTCACTCGAGCAGAACGGGTTATGGTTTAAATGGGCGATTTCAATCACAGGGAGTTTCGACTGGGAAAACCTGGAGCCACACGGGGGTCCCGAAACATGGAGACCCAAGATGATGGATGTGGTACTGGAAACCTCATGCATCAACATGTTAAGGATACTACCAGAGAGAGAGGGGGGATGAACCAGCAAGACTGGACCTTGTGTTCCCCCTGAGCAGTTCAGACATTGAGGACATCATATATGAGAGGCCCCTAGGAGCTAGTGACCACGTGGTTCTGTGCTTTGAATACATAGAGTTACAAGTGGAGAGAGGGTAACAGGAGTTGAATGGGAAAAGCCAGACTATAAACGGAGGGACTACATAGGTTTGGGGAACTTCCTGCAAGAGGTTCAGTGGGACAGAGAAATGGTAGGAGAGTCGGTAAACGAAATGATGGAATACGTAACAACAAAATGCAAGGAGGCAGGGGAAAAGGTTTGTTCCCAAGGGCAACAGAAATAATGAGAAGACCAGAACGAGCCCCTGGTTTACCCGACGGTGTAAGGGGCAAAAATTAAGTGCAATAGAGAATTGAAAAAGTACAGAAGGCGAAGAACACAGGAAAATAAGGAGATTAGTCGAAGAGCCAGGAACGAGTATGCCCTCCCGACAGTATGAAAGTAACATAGCATCGAAAGTCAAGTCTGACCCGAAACTGCTGTACAGCCCATCAGGGGAAGACAAGAGTCAAAGACCAGGTGATAAGCTGAGGAAAGAAGGTGGGGAACTCACAAGAAATGATCACGAGGTATGCGAGGAGCTCAACATAAGATTTAGGAAGTATTTACAGTAGAGACAGGAATGGCTCTGAGAAGACAGCACAGAGGGGGAACATCCAACAGGGTTATATACCAAAAGGTGCTGGATGACCTACAAAAAACGGAGGAGGAGGCGCAGAAGCTGCTAAGTGACCTCGATACCTCAAAGGCGAGGGGTCCGGACATCTCCCCGTGGGTCCTTAGAGAAGGAGCAGAGACACTGTGCGTGCCCCCACACTAACCACAATCGTGCGTGCCACTAACCACAATCGTGCGTGCCACTAACCACAATCTTCAATGCATCCCTTGGGCACTGGGCAACTACCGAGGTATGGAAGACGGCAAATGTAGTCCCCATTTTTAAGAAAGGAGACAGAACGAGGCACTAACTACAGACCAGTGTCTCTGACGTGTATAGTATGCAAAATCATGGAGAAAATTATCAGGGGGAGAGTGGTGGGGCACCTGGAACGGAACAAGTTTTTAAACAACAACCAGCACGGATTCATGGAAGGCAAATCCTGTGTCACAAACCCGGAGTTTTATGACAGGGTAACAGAAGACACGAGAGAGAAGGGTGGGTTTTTATTGCATTTTCCTGGACTGTAGGGAAATCCTTCAACACAGTTCCTCACAAGAGATTAGTGCAGAAGCTGGAGGATCAGGCGCATTTAACAGAAGGGGACTGAATGGATCAGGAATTACCTGACAGGGAGGCAACAACGAGTCATGAACGTGATGAGATATCACAGTGGGCGCCTGTGACGAGCGGGGCCCCACAGGGGTCAGTCCTAGGACCAGTGCTATTTTTGTATATGTGGAATGACATGATGGAAGGGATAGACTCTGAAGTGACCCTGTTCCCAGATGATGTGAAAATAATGAGAAGGATTAAATCGAATGAGGATCAGGCAGGACTACAAAGAGACCTGGACAGGCTGGACACGTGTCACAACTGGCTTCTCGAATTCAGCCCCCTGCCAAAGCAAAGTCGTGAATATTGGGAAAGGGCAAAGAAGACCAGACAGAGTATAGCTAGGTGGACAAAGGCTGCAAACCTCACTCAAGGAGAAAGATCTTGGGGTGGCCATAACACCCCGACGTCTCCCGAGGCACACATCAACCAGATAACTGCTGCAGCATATGGGCGCCTGGCAAACCTGGAATAGCATTCCGATACCTTAGTAAGGAATCGTTCAAGACACTCTACACTGTGTAGGGTCAGATCCATACTGGAGTATGCAGCATCAGTTTGGAACCCATACCTGGTCAAGCACGTCAAAAATTTAAAGAAGTACAAAGGTTTGCAACAAGGCTTGTTCCGGAGCTCGGGGGAATGCCCCTACGAAGAAAGGTTGAGGGAAATCGGACTGACGACACAAAAGGGAGAGGAGAGTCAGGGGAACATGATAGCAACATACAAAATACTGCTTGGAATAGACAAGGTGAAAAAAGTCAGGATGTTCCAGAGAGGGGACACAGAAACAAGGGTCACAATTGGAAGCTGAAGACTCGAACGAGTCACAGGGGATGTTAGGAAGTACTTCTTCAGTCACAGAGTCGTCAGGAAGACTGACTGAAGTGGAATAGCCTAGCAAGTGATGTAGTGAGGCAGGAACCATACATAGCTTTAAGACGAGGATGACAAAGCTCAGGAAGCAGAGAGAGAGGGACCTAGTAGCGATCAGTGAAGAGGCGGGGCCAGGAGCTGAGTCTCGACCCCTGCAAACCACATTTAGGTGAGTGAGTACGCCAGAAAGCACCGCACTTATGCATACACAAGAAAACTCGTCATAACTTGACTCGCTAAATCAGTTAATGACACGGATTGCACATAAAAAACCATTACCACGGATGGGTTGAACCCGCGGTTCAGGCTACGCGGACGGTCTGGAGTTTTGAGACTGGCCGCCGCGGGTTCAAACCCCACCCGTGTATGGTTTAACTAATCTTAGTATATAAAGTGGAAAAAAGGACACCAAATACAGTTTAATAACATTCTTTCATTGACCATGTTTCGCCTGCTCATTGGGTTTCATCAGTTACAAATTTAATAATGGTAGAATTACCGACAAAACGTTAGGTAAAAGGACAACGTAATAATGTGATATTTTATTAGTGGCAACGTTTCGCTCTTTGGAAGCGAAACTTTGGCAGAATAAACATCACATTAGTTTCCTATGTCCTTTTACCTAACAAGTCACAAATATATGGTATAACACGAAATTATTCTTCCATTTAAGATTGCTCATCGCTCCTCTTCCCAGACGGTTATTCTGGTCCAGGATTTACACTCGATTAATGCACAAATTGAAATGGAGCCTATCTCTTAATTTTTTTCATCTTGAGATTTAAGATTCATTTAAAAACAACAAATGGAGGGGCAGGGGGCACAGGGGAGGTTATTAATACAAAAATTATGATGAATTACATTAAAGAGGCTTTTTTGTTTTGTTTTGCTCAATCCATCAGAATAACTCGCAGTTTTCTTGTTTTCTGTTCATACCTAATTAATGGGAGGTATTTTATTTTCAGGGAAGAGCTAAACCGTAGGTTTTGCTGTACCTCTGTTTTAGAATTTATAATAGGTGGTGTCTTCAAGGGGATGAAGTGTTCCCTAAAGGGGGCACTGGACGCCGGTTGCAGGGCTCTTCAATGAGAAACTGGAGCAGCGCTTTCTAGTCTTGGATGGAATTCGATTGCCTTTTATTACCCAAGGAAATGTCTTGACCCCCTGGGTTAGTGCTCCATTGAAAAATACATAAAATATGTAAATGCGTACGCATTGATGCTAGTGAAAGGTTCTTGATCAAGGAACTGGTGATGCCTGAATTTCCTCTCTTCGTATGTCAAACCTGGATTGCCTCCCTTTCCAGGTGCTTCTCCACGAATATAACTTAACTCTCTCTCTCTCTCTACTCTCTCTCTCTCTTCCTCTCTCTCTCTCTTTCTCTCTCTCTTCTCTCTCTCTCTCTCTCGCTCTCCCAGGATGGATAATTATAATTGGATACATCGCAGACATGTCGTCGTAAGGATTCGAGCGCTGGTCTTGTATGAACGACAAGCGTTCATATTGTGACGCCGGCACGGACACAGTACAGTCAAAAATTCATAAAAAAATTCAGCTGCCCCTTGAAATCACGAACGTTTACAGTATTATTTGTGACAGTTTTGACTATACAAGGCCAGGCTGTAGTGGTCGGGTAAAATGACAGCGGAAATACAGAAGTCGGTGAGGTATACAAAAAAAGTTCACTCCTGTTCAGCAACATGACTTACCTCCAACCACAATAAATTGGGAGAAACAAATATAAAATATAAAGCCAATTGCAGTTCAAAATTTAAATAATAGCATTAGGTAGAATCCATAACAAACTTCAAACCTGCCAAAAGGATAATGGAGTCCAACGGTAATGCCACATTTTCGGATGAAGAATATACATCAACTCCAGTGAAGGGTCTCTGTACATTCTCTAGGTCTGCTGTTTGCCCACGGAATGTTTGTGTACAGCAAGTAATTCCAGCCTAGAGGGAACGTGACATAAAAAGGTTCATCATTGACTGGCATCTCTTGTTTCTAAGATTATCTTTATCCACCTGTCATTTAACTTGTGGTTGTAATACTGTCACTTGTGCGTTCTTGAAATGTGTTCCTCTGACGTTATCCACTCAAGCTCTCTTCCTGTGTATTTTCTTTGGTTCTGTTGAGAGTACGGTTTTATACGCTGTTCTTAGTTTTTATTGCCTCAATTTTTTTATTAACGGCCAGTAAACTGAAAATATTCTGTGGGGGAGATAATATTACTGATATTGTTGCGCACAAAGTAATAATGAATATGGAAAGATTACGCTATGTAGTCCATACCCGTTTCAAATTCTTAACTTTTACTACCCCCATAGGTTTATCATCCAGACTTAAGTTCACTTGTTGCTATACAATTTCAAGTTAATAGTGACATTGATGATGGTGAAGAGCTTTTGGATCTGTGTGGACCAGATATTCCTATATTCTTGGGGGGGCGCTGAAGCCTGGGGAAATGGGCATTGGACAATCAGATTTGGGGATCAGGAGAGGAGGGGAGAGCCATCTCACCGGCCGTCAAAACACTTTAGTTTTAGGGGTTTAGGAACGGAGCTATCTTCCCATTTATCTGGATCAAACCTGATTATCAGACATGTCCAGGCGCTGTATGGGTATGGTCGTAGTGTGTGTTCTTTATATTGTATGAGGTAGGATGCTCCTCTCCCCCCCTCCTGCACCATTATTTCCTGACGTTCAACCCCTCTGCTTCTTTTAAGAGGTAATTGTAATAATTGTTCTGTTCTGTCAGTCACCTCTAATGGATATGTATGTTTCCTAATTATCATGTTTAGCGTTATTATACTTTATTAGTAATTGCATAAACGAGCAGAATAAATTATAAGTAGGGGAACAGAAAATAAAAGGAATTATACAGCAAAGATGCCATTTATGAAATTTTTATATTTGTTGCTACGGGTTTAGCACTTAACTTGATAATAATAATAATAATAATAATAATAATAATAATAATAATAATAATAATAATAATAAATAATAATAGTTAATAATAATGATAATAATAATATAATAATAATAATAAAAATAATAATAATAATAATAATAATAATAATTAATAATAATTGTTACCAAGTAAACCTGTGTTTTGATTGTTTCCTGTATACTGTTTATGATGCATACAACGTGTACACTGGTAGTGTTGGTGATGCATACAACGTGTACACTGGTAGTGTTGGTGATGCATACAACGTGTACACTGGTAGTGTTGGTGATGCATACAACGTGTACACTACTAGTGTTGGTGATGCATACAACGTGTACACTACTAGTGTTGGTGATGCATACAACGTGTACACTACTAGTGTTGGTGATACAACGTGTACACTAGTAGTGTTGGCGATGCATACAACGTGTACACTGGTAGTGTTGGTGATGCATACAACGTGTACACTACTAGTGTTGGTGATACAACGTGTACACTAGTAGTGTTGGCGATGCATACAACGTGTACACTGGAAGTGTTGGTGATGCATACAACGTGTACACTAGTAGTGTGGCGATTGCATACAACGTGTACACTGGAAGTGTTGGTGAATGCATACAACGGTACACTGGAAGTGTTGGTGATGCATACAACGTGTATACTGGAAGTGTTGGTGTGCATACAACGTGTAACACTGGTAGTGTTGGTGATGCATACAACGTGTACACTACTAGTGTTGGTGATACAACGTGTACACTGGAAGTGTTGGTGATGCATACAACGTGTACACTGGAAGTGTTGGTGATGCATACAACGTGTACACTAGTAGTGTTGGCGATGCATACAACGTGTACACTGGAAGTGTTGGTGATGCATACAACGTGTACACTGGAAGTGTTGGTGATGCATACAACGTGTACACTAGTAGTGTTGGTGATGCATACAACGTGTACACTAGTAGTGTTGGCGATGCATACAACGTGTACACTGGAAGTGTTGGTGATGCATACAACGTGTACACTGGAAGTGTTGGCGATGCATACAACGTGTACACTGGAAGTGTTGGTGATGCATACAACGTGTACACTGGAAGTGTTGGTGATACATACAACGTGTACACTGGTAGTGTTGGTGATGCATACAAACGTGTACACTGGTAGTGTTTGGGGATAAAACAAACGTTTTAACGGTTGTTTTTGGTTTTGGTTTTTGCATAGTGTACAAAAATTTAGTGTTGGTGGCATACACGTGAAAACTTGTAGTTTTTTGGTGAGCTACAAAAGTTACACTGGTAGTGTTGGTGATGCAAAACTTTTCAGGGTATTTTTGGTGATGCATACAACGGTAACGGGGAAGAACATAAGAACGGGAAAAACCCGGGAGAAGGCCTACGGCCCATGCGAGGCAGGTCCCCCAAATCTCCTACCCGGGTTAAAAACCCCAAAGCAAACCCAAAAAGTCAGGTCATGTCACATTTACTTTAAAGGGGGGAACCGGGAAACCCCACCTGGTTTGCACAAGCTTTCAGGTCCAAATCAAACCCACCCACATCCCCCCCCTTTTATTTATCCAACCTATTTTTAAAGCTTCCAACCTTCTGGCCCCCTAAACACTGTATTGGGGGTTTTTTTTTCCCCTCATCCACAACTCTATTAAACCCAAACCGTACTTTCCTTTAAACCTTCCCGAAAACGGGGTTTTTTAAATTTTAAAAAATTTTCTGCCCAGTCCCGTCTAGGCTAGATTTTTTTCGGAAAACTATTTAAAAACCCCTTTTTTTATTTCCCGTCTTCCATTTATCACCTCAAAACATATCCCCCCCAATTTTTCGCTTTCTGGAGTTTCAGTTTTTAGGGCCCTTAGTCTATCCTCATAGGGAAGGTTTCTTTATACAGGGGTCAACTTTGTCTTCCTCCTTTGTACATTTTCCCGAGAATTTAAAAATCCATTCTGTAATACGGGGACCAAAAATTGGGAGCATAATCTAAAAGAGGCCCCAAAACCAAAAGGGTGTATTTGGGGTTGAAGGGAAAAACCTGAGGAGTTTTTATTAAATTTTTGCTTTTTTGATTTGAACCCAAGGGGTTCTATTAAACTTTAATTTCGAACACTTATGCACTGTTGTCTTGGTTTTAAATTTCTGCTAAACCCAAAACTCCCCAAATCTTTTTCCAAACCTTAAAAGGGTTTGGGGATGCATACAACGTGTACACTTGTATGTTGGTGATGGCCCTACAAAGGTACACTGGGAAAATGCTGGGGGATGCATACAACGGTACACTGGGAAATGTTGGTGAATTTTTAAAAAAAGTTTCACTGGTAGTGTTGGTGAAACACACAATTTTACCTAGTTTGTTGATGATGCAAAAACAAAGTGTACACAAATTGTAATTTTTTAGGGATACAAGTGTTTTCACGTGTGTTTGGGATGCACCAAAACGTGTACACTGGAAATGTGGTGATGCATACAAAAGTGTACACTGGAAGTTTTGGTGATGTTAAAAAGTGTACACTGGTAGTTTTTGGGTTTTTGCACACAAGGTAAAAATAGTAGTGTTGGTGATGCATACAAAAAGGGACACTAGTGTGTTTGGGTGATGCACCCCAATTTTATACTGGGTTGGTGATCACACGTGTACCCAGGTGGGTTTTTGGTGATGACACAACCCTGTACATGGGTTTGGGGTTGGGGATGCACACAAAGGGTTTTTACCTGGTAGTGTTTGGGGACGCACACAACGTTTTTTAATTTGGGGTTAGTTAGTGATGCACACAACGTGCCAAACGTGTCACTGGGTTTTTGTCGAAAAAAAGGTTTCCTGGGGGTGTTTGGGGGAAAAGCCACGGAAAATGGAAATGTTGGTGATGCACACATTTTACACCAGGGGTTGGTGACGCACAAAACGGTACACCCGGGGGTTTTGGTGATTTCACACATGTACATTGGTAGTGTTTGGGGACGCACACAAAAGTGGGAAACTGATTTTTGGTTTAAGCCATAACGGGACACTGGGGGTGGTTTGGGGTTGCGAAAATGTAAAACTGGGGGTTTGGGGGAAGCACATAATTTTGCCAAAACTGGTGGCGTTTGGGGGGCCACAACGGTTAAAAAAGGTGGGGGTTTTTTGGCACAAAAAGTGGGACCCCTGGGGGTGTTGATGCACATAAAGTGTTTTCACTATAGCGTTGGTGATGCACCAAAGTGTACCCCTGGGGGTTTGGGGTTAGTGATGCAAAATTAAACCCGGGCAACCCGGGGGTGGTTGGGGACGCCCGTGTACCCTGGTTTATGTTGGGGGATGCACGCAACGTGTAAGTTGGGGTTTGGGACGACACAAACGGTTTTAAATGGGGTGTTGGGTGATGAAAACAACTGGGACACTGGTACTTTGGTGCGCACGTGTTTACACGGGATGTTGGTGATCCCCACATGTACCTGGGACCACCCCATACTGTAACTTCACGTTTTTGTGGACCCCCCCCTTTTTGTTGGGGACCCCCCTCGGTGTTTTTGCTCTACCCCCGTGGGCACCAGTCGCTTTCATTTCTCCCCTTTCTTAAATATTTGAATGGCCTCTCCTACTCTTACCACCCCCCTTTGCTACTACTTCCTTCCACCTCCACTACTATCACTACTACGCTCCTGCCTATTTTACCCACCTTTGCTCTCCTTTTCGTTAGAGGACTTTGTAAATGGTCCATTCGGACCGAAACGTCGTCGTAGGTCCTCTCTTTCTATGTGGGGTTTTTTTTTATATATTTTTTGTTAACCTTCCCTCAAGGGAATTTCCTTGATGCCGGTGAGAGGCTCTTGACTTTGGGAAAATTGGATCTGTGCTCCGGTTTTCCTGAATTGAGCCTGAATTTCTTTCCAAACCCCCCCCACATGCGCTGTATAATCCTACAGGTTTAGCTTCCCCCCATAATTATAATAAATTAGTATTAACCTGTATATTGAAGGTTACGTGAAACCGACAAATTCCCCTTTCTGCAGAATTATAAAAAACATTTAAGACGGAAGAAAAAAACACCACCACTAACCTATGATTACGCAATATTTGTAATTACGAAAGCTACAACTTTATGCTCACCCCGGCTTTCAGGTTTTTGTTTTTTTAAGTTATATTACCGATAATAATAATGCTTGTCAAGCTATTTTTTAAAATAAACAACAGCTTTTTTTGGGGAGGGTATGAAAGCATAATAAAATAATGCACATTTTGCGTGCTGAAACCTTTGAAAAAATACAACTGAAAAGTATCATAATAAATATTTTGAAGGCTTTACCTGTTGCGTGTTTCCTATCCTCGTCAAAATTTATAGGGGGTAGTGAGCGTAAAAGGATTTACGAAAATCAGAAAGAAAGTTGCAGAAGCACTTCGGAGTCGTCAAGGTCTCTCGTGACAATGAGTTTTTGTCGGGGGTGGAGACGGCGGGGGCCCATCGATTCTTTTTAGTGTTGGGGGGCTTTAGTAGGAATTGGGGACCTAGTCAGTGTGCGTTGGGCAAGCGGTGGAGGTTTGTGACTAGGGTGATTTCCTCCTCAACCCTTACCACTCAGAATGTAGTGCTAGTTTCTAGTCTCTCAATGGAGTCATTACCAGCACTTTTACTGCATTTCAAGAATCACATTTCAAGCTTACATCTGTAATTCAGCGAAATTCCGCGATTTATGATAGCCTCAGAGACAGTACTGGGCGAGCGTGTTTGTTTAGGCGCTTGACAAGTTAACGAACCCATCTGTGATCTTATGTGGTAACTGATTAAAGTTACGGGATATAATATATATTTATTATATATATTATATATTATATAATATATATATATATATATATTTATATAATTATATATATATAATAAGCTATTTATTTATACGCAATATAATAAATAGCCTTTGGGATGGGTGAGGAACTAGGAAACAATAAGTTTTTATCAAAGATTATTGAAATATTATCACTTAAATTAATTATCATTTCCTTTTCTCTCGTTGGTTATTGTTCAATTTCTTTTCAAAATTCTTCTAGCTTCGTACCGTCCTTCTCGCCTACATTTTCTAGTTTAATACGTATTTTCCCTAATTTCTTAACCCTCTCCCCTTTCCCCGTTGTATCAACCTGTTTTTAACCTGCCTTAATGGTTATGTTTAAAGTGTTTAACATTGTTCCAACTTCG
>NC_069449.1:36793278-36814016 GCF_026875155.1 Cherax quadricarinatus | reverse complement strand
TCCAGTTTGTGCCCCACAACTCGTGCCTGTGTTGTGCCCACAATCAGTGCCATGTGTTGTGCCCACATCATCGTCCCTGTGTTGTCCCACTCACGTGCCATGTGCGTCCCCACATCGTGCCTTTGGGTTGTGCCCCTATCATGCCGGGTTTTGGCCCACATCAGTGCCCCCTGCTGTTCCCCAACATAGGGCCAGTGCTTGCCCCAACTCAGTGCCTTGTTGTGCCCACAACATCAGTGCCATGTGTTGTGCCCACAACATCAGTGCCATGTGTTGTGCCCACAACATCAGTGCCATGTGTTGTGCCCACAACATCAGTGCCATGTGTTGTGCCCACAACATCAGTGCCATGTGTTGTGCCCACATCAGTGCCATGTGTTGTGCCCACATCAGTGCCATGTGTTGTGCCCACATCATCAGTGCCATGTGTTGTGCCCACATCAGTGCCATGTGCTGTTCCCACAACATCAGTGCCATGTGCTGTTCCCACAACATCAGTGCCATGTGCTGTGCCCACAGCATCTTGTTTCAGCAAGTATTTCTGGAATCTTTTCAATTTCCATCATGACTCGCCCTTCAGTAAGCTTCAGTACTTTAAACCACCGACATCACCCACTTCAGGTGTCATGTTGATGCAGGTACTAACGAGTATAACTGGTGGGGTAATTATTTTAGGATCGCTATGGTTACACGCTAATTATTAGCTAACTGCCCGAAGTACTATGCTTACTATGGTTTTTTTTAAATTATTATAACAAACATCTCTGATAGGGAAAAGTTAGAACAGACTATTTCTGTTAGCTTCATGTTTATGAGAGGGTGAGTGTGGCGACCCAACAAGTAAAGACAAAGTTAAGTGTGTGGATGAGAGAATAAACACACACACACACACACTTGAAATATATTTTAGTTTGTAAAAGATTATAGGAGGACTGAGGTGCCGCCACAGACGCACCTGCCAAACAACGTCGTCATTTTACAAAAATATGCATAATTTGTTACGTGGTGAGAAATGAGCAATTACTGAATATTGCAGCAGTCAGAAATAATGACTATAGTGCCAATGACATTAACTAATTGGCTTGAAGTATATTGCGTTTATGGTACTATAGTCACTCACAACGTTAGCGACATTGTCCAATGCTCTTTTTAATGTGGTATCTCCACTGACACTGTGAGTGGCACTGACCAATGCTCTCTTTATGAAAGTATGTGTGATCCCAGGATGAGGGGCACTGTATTGTAACAGCTTCATGGAGGCACTCCACTCGCACGATGAGTGCCATGACTCTATAAATCCGCCTCTCGAGACTAACTCAAAATTAAACAATCTCTCCCACCTAAATGACCCTTCTCTCTCTCCTCTCTCTCTCTCTCTCCTCTCTCTCTCTTCTCTCTCTCTCTCTCTCTCACTCTCTTCTCTCTCTCTCTCTCTCTCTCTCTCGAGTGGAGTGAGAGTGAGAGTGAGAGAACATTACTGTCAGACTTATTAATGTCAGCTAGTTGGTCACATGACCTCTCAAGGAGAGAGAGAGTGAAAGAGAGAGAGATTGTGCTATTTTTTTATCTTTAGTGCCACTTCAGGACAGTGCCACTTCAGGACAGTGCCACTTCAGGACAGTGCCACTTCAGGACAGTGCCTGAAAGTTGCAGAGTGGTGAAGTGAATCCAAGGAATGGAAGATACCAGCCTCTTCCTTGGATCAAACCCAATTACCTCCCCATTCCCAAGACTCTGTCAGCCTCCACACAGTGTCAGCCTCCACACAGTGTCAGCTTCCACACAGTGTCAGCTTCCACACAGTGACAGCCTCCACACAGTGACAGCCTCCACACAGTGACAGCCTCCACACAGTGACAGCCTCCACACAGTGACAGCCTCCACACAGTGTCAGCCTCCACACGGTGTCAGCCTCTATACAGTATCAGACTTCACAAGTTGTCAGCCTCTACACAGTGTCAGCCTCTTCAGTGTCAGCCTCTTCAGTGTCAGCCTTCACACAGTGCCAGCCTCCACACAGTGCCAGCCTCCACACAGTGTCAGCCTCCACACAGTATCAGGCTTCACAGTGTGTCAGACTCCACACAGTATCAGCCTCCACACAGTGTCAGCCTCCACACAGTATCAGCCTCTACACAGTGCCAGCCTCCACACAGTGCCAGCCTCCACACGGGCCAGCAAGTCCACACATGCCAGCCTCCACAACAGTACAGGTCTTCACAGTTGTACATGCCTCCACACAGTGCCATCCCTCCACACGAATGTTCAACGCCTCCACACAGTATCAGCCTCCACACAGCGTCAGCCATCCACACAGATATCAGGCTTCCAGAGTGTCAGCCTCCACACAGACCAGCCTCCCACACAGCGTCAGCCTCCAACAGTATCAGACTTCCAGACAGTGTGTCAGCCTGGCCTCCTGGTGTACTGATGGCCCAGATATGATATTCCACCTATTTATAACATTCACCATTGGTTGCCACCTGCTCAAGCACCTCGAGACTCTCAACATTGTGTCTACGACACAATAACCAGTTTATCTGCACCACGTACGGTTATCTGCACCACGTACGGTTGTCTGCACCACGTACGGTTGTCTGCACCACGTACGGTTATCTGCACCACGTACGGTTATCTGCACCACGTACGGTTGTCTGCACCACGTACGTTATCGGTCACACACGTACGGTTGTCCTGGCACCACGATACGGTTATCTGAGCAACAACGTACGGTCGGTTTGTCCTGTCACCACGTTCGGTTAACTGCACCACGTCCGTTTTGTCTGCACCAAGTACGTTGTCTTGCACACGTCGGTTTATTCGCACCACGTACGGTTATCTGCACCAGACACGAACGCAGGTTGTCTGCACCACGTACGTTTATCTGCACACGCACTTACGGTTATCTGGCAACTCACGTACCGGTTATCTGCACACTACGGAGCTCTGTCTGCACCACGAACGGTTATCTGCCACACCACGTACGGTTGTCTGCCACCACGTACGGTTATCTGCACCACTTAGGTTATCTTTATCCACCACGTACGGTTACTGCACCACGTACGGTTATCTGCACCACTTACGTTACTTCGCATCTCACCTCTTAATCGTTTCATTTCGTTGCGTTGTACGGTCCTTGCTTTTTTTTCAAAATCATCGACAACAATCTTTTACACTGTCATGTGAGTCTTATAACAATGAAAAAAAACGGTTTCGCTCACCATGGTGAAGATATCTTGATTGGGCAAAACTCTCCTCAATCTTCTTAATAAATTGCACAGCGCAAACTTGTCAGAATTATCAGCTGTTAATTTGGGCGCTTTGACGTATTTTTGTTTGACAAGTGTATCACCCTGAGAATTCCAATTATTTACGAAGCGTAATTAAACGAACTGTTGTTGTTGTGTTGTTGTTGTTTTGTTGTTGTGAGTTGTTGTTGTTGTTGTTGTTTTGTTGTTGTTGCCCAATCTGGAATATAGGGACAATATTAGCCTGTTCTTTTTTTTAATTCTTTTCGTTTATCCCGACACAAATAGTCCCAGCTGAAGTTTCACTCTGAGGTCACTCACTCTCAGCAGTTACTCTGATCTCACTCTGAGGTCACTCTTATTCACTCTGATCACTCTGAGTGTCACTCTGAGATCACTCATGAGGTCACTCTGAGGTTACTACACTCTGAGGTAACTGCAACATCTTATAGGTGTATCACTCTGAGTTATCTCTACCTCTCAGAGGTTACTCTCTCCACTCAACTCTGTAGGTTACTCTGAGGGTCTCTCACCCCGAGGTAACTTTGAGCGCACTTATGGCTTTGAGGTCACCACCTCACTCTGAGGTCACTCTTGAGGGTCACTCACGCTGGTCGCACTCTGAGGTTACTCACTCTGAGGTCACTTCTGAGGTCACTCACTACCTGCGGTCACTCACCTCGAGGTCCACTCACTTCTGAAGTCACTACTCACTCTGAGGTCACACACTCTGAGGTACTTTGATGCCACTAACTTTGAGGTCACTCACTCTGAGGTCACTCACTCTGAGGTTACTCACTCTGCGGTCACTCACTCTGAGGTTACATCACTCTGAGACTCGACACACTGAGATCACTCGTGAAGTCACTCTGACAGATTCACTCTGAGCACCACTCTAGAGTCACTTGAGATCACTCTGGATCCACTCATGAGGTCACTCTGAGATCACACTCTGAGGTCACTCTAGATCACAGTTGCGAGATCACTCAGAGGTCACTTTGCGATGATCAACTCCCTGGCAGATCACTCTGAGGTCACCCTGAGATCAACACGAGGTCACTTTTGAGATCACCTCGAGATTCACTTCTGAGGTCACTCTGAGATCACATCTGAGGTCAGCTCTGAATCACTCTGAGTTCACTCTGGAGCACTCCTGAGGTCACTCTGAATCACTCTGAGATCACTCTGAGGGATCACTCCTGAGGTCACTCCTGAGATCACTTTACACCGAGTCTCTGAGACCTCCTGAGATCCTCTGCAGGTCAGCCTCTGAGGTCACTCTGAGGACACTGATGCTACGACTTTAATTTACAGTATGTACATCGAAACTACTTGGGGTCACTACACTCTGTGCTTCTAGCGTGACTTCGTCTCTTAGAATAACTTGTGTTGGTATTTATCTCTTTGTCTAAAGGATAAAACTATTAGTCTTGTAGGTAATATTTTTTAATGTATTATTTGAGGTTGTTTACTGAGAGCCACTCTGCACCTCACCTTCTGAATCACCTCATTGGAAATCTCCTGTTGGGTTTAACGCACATTTCCCTCTCATTCTTCCAGTTTTCTTCCCGTCTCTTCCTAAGGCATATCTAGTCATTTGTTTTTTATGTGACAGTTGAGTCAGTTTTGTTCTTCATTTTGGCATCTCATGTATATTATTTTCAAATTGCTTCTTCTCAGATCCCAAAATCTACTCAGCTACCTTACCTTAACCACTTACTGAAATGAAAATTATGGGGGAAGTGGTAAAATAAATTTAGTAAAAGATCAGGCGTACCGTGGCACAATAATTTCTGGTCTAATCAAAGTGGTCTACATCCGGACACACTCTTTCAGCCTTTTACCAGGTAGATATCAGAAATATTATGCCGGAACAAATTGTAGATTTCATTCCTTCAAGAAGATGCGTAGATTATTACCTCCGCACACACACATCATTCTTTATGAAAGTATAGAGCACAGTAGACGTGCAAAATACCCCCAATGAAAAGTAGAGGTACAATGTGTATACTACGGGAAAATTCAGTAAGTGTGACGGGACCAAGACATTTCACTACCTTCATCTTCATACATTTGGGGTATTGACTAACAGATCCCCGCCTGTACTCCAGGAGTAACCTTGATAGGTAAACGATTAGACGAAGCTGTGGCGGCTAGAACGAAACACCTGGTTAATAAGGCCAATCCCCCCGGGAGGTCGCATGGACAGGGCCGCCGGGGCGTTGACACTTGGACACACACGCTCTGTAGGTAGGGAAGGACCAATCATAAAAACCAGATGTGGTTATATGGCCAACGAGCTTCTAGTAATAGCAGTAAAGCCTAGTTGAACAGGCACCCAGTATGAAACTTGGTCAAGTGCCGGGTTGGTTAGTGCAGAAATGACCTCCAAGGATCCCCAATGGAAAGAAGTCCACTCCTGATTTTTTTGGGGTTATCTCAGGTTCTCCTACACATACGCGTGCTATGTATGAAAATCTATTGTAACTTGTATTTTACGCACACACACACACAACACACACACACACAAACACACACACACACTACATAACACGCACACCCACACACACACACACACACACACACACACACACACTAGATACCTCTCCTGAAGCGCACATCAACCAAATAACTGCTGCAGCATATGGTTGACCGCCCTGGCAAACTCAGAACAACATTCCGACATCTTAAACCAAAGCGGGATCGTTCAGGACCCGGTATACACGTGATCTCCGATAGTACCTCATATTGGAGTATTCGGCACCACTTTGTAACCCCACACCTAGCCAAGCATGTGAAAGAAACTAGAGAAAGTGCAAAGTTTTTGCAAACAAGGACTATCCCGAAGCTAAGGTGTATGTCTAGCTAGGAAGGTATAAGCGGAAACCAACCTGACGACCCTGGAGGACAGGAGAGATAAGGGGGACATTATAATGACTTACAAAATACTGAGAGGAATTGAACAAGTGGACAAACAGACAGGATGTTCCAGGAGACAGGACACAGCAACACGGACACAAGTTGAAGCCTGAAAGACACAGATGAATCACCAAGCGAATGTTAGGAAGATATTTCTTCAGCTACAGAGTAGTCAGGAAGTGGAATAGTTTAGGAAACGATGTAGTGGAGGCAGGATCCATACATAGCTTTAAGCAGAGGTACGATAAGGCTCATGGTTCAGGGAGAGTGACCTAGTGGTGACCAGTGAAGAGGCGGGGGCCAGGAGCTTGGACTCGACCCCTGCAACCTCAACTAGGTGAGTACACACACACACACACACACACAACACACACACACACACACACACACACACAGACACACACACACACCCTCACACACACACTTGTGTGTACCTGAGGTAATGGATTCTCGTTACTTACTATATACTGACGGTGGTTATAATTCACTGTGCTAAGTTAATCAACTGAACTCTTTGTGGTCGCACCAGACTCACCAGTGTTTATTTCCTCCTTGACAGAATTGTACACAGCGTCTTGGTTCCTGTCACGGGGATGAAGGCGGACGTAGGTGGTGACGCTATCTTTGCCACCACTGCCGTTATCGTCACCACCACCACAACCAACACCACCAACACTGTCAGCATCACCATCACTGTCAGCATCACCGTCACTACCACTGCTGAAAAGCTTCTACAAGAATAGCGGAAAGCTTGGTATTTATGAGAGTTGGTGCTTATCTCTCGTCTTAGAAGATAATATCCAGCCGAGTGAATGACTTGTTGTCAAGTGTGTGTTGGTGCTCTTTAGACCAGGCTTCAGTGTGTGGTAGTTATCTTGCCCAGAGCAGCTAATACGCCGAGGTCCAGTAAATCTGCGTTAAAACAGTCTCGTTGTCTGCTCTTCGCTGGCAGTACCATCGCCAAGAGCGCTGGATGCGAGCACCAACACCAGCCATTGAAGCCAGACAGTTCCTCACCTTCGGAGAAGCAGAAGAGCAGTGTAAGCTGAAGACAAGGTCTCTCGCACCTGGAGGAGTCTACAGCACATAAAAGGCTCTCCTGATATATCTCAAAGCTAAATAACTCATTTGAGTTTAGCGTTTTTTTTTTGTGAATATAATAATACTGACCTGACTTTGTCTGCCTCGACGCTATGTGTAGCCAGGACATACGAAACAAAATACATTTATAATTGTGATTGTCTCCTAAAAAGAGTGAAGTTGAGTTTTAACATTGAAAAAATATATGTCATCGTGTCATCACAGTGAATAAATTTATCAATGTATTTTATGAAAGTATCTAATATACGAGTTGCTGGGGGATGTTACCTGGTTTAAGACGACAATAATGTTAATCTTCGCTGAAGCAAGATGAGGTTAACGCACCTTATGAATTAACTCATACTACCTTAAGTGCTAGTTACTGCTTTAGTAAAGTGATACGACAGTGTGCTACCTTGAGTCTGGTAGTTACTGCTTGGTCAAGTGGATACTCATGCATCCCCAGTAACTGACTCACGCAAATAATGTAACTACTCGTATAAAGTGTTTATTGTGCTACAAAAAGTTAAATACTGATTTGCATACATAAAAATGTGTGTGTACTTACCTATTTGTGGTTGCAGGGGTCGATTCCTAGCTCCTGGCCCTGCCTCTTCACTGATTGCTACTGGGTCCTCTCTCTCCCTGCTCCATGAGCTTTATCATACCTCGTCTTAAAACTATGTATGGTTCCCGCCTCCACTACGGCACTTTCTAGGCTATTCCACTTCCTGACAACTTTATGACTGAAGAAATACTTCCTAACATCCCTTTGACTCGTAGGAATCTTCAACTTCCAATAGTGACCCCTTATTTCTGTGTCCCATCTCTGGAACATTCTGTCTCTGTCCACCTTGCCAATTCCTCGCAGTATTTATATGTCGTTATCACGTCTTCCCTGACTCTCCTGTCCTCCAGTGTCGTTAGGCCGATTTCCCATAACCTTTCTTGTCGCAAACCTTTGTGTGAGTGAGAGGAGAGTCTGTTAGTTACATTATATTCACCTGACCACTCTTCATCATTACTCACCAACGATCATACTATCCCCTGCCTCATGGGGCACTCTCATATTTGCTTTTAAAACTGTGTGTGTGTAAACTACTTCCACAAATTCCTCCTCCAGACCGTTCCATTTCCTAATGCCCATCATAGTAGTAGTATTTGACATTCATGTGACTCATTCTCATGTTGAACTTACATGTATGCCCCCTGGAGCCCTCTATATGCCCCCTGGAACCCTCAATTCAGTCTATCACTGTCTGCCCTGTCGAATCATTTACATATGTTGTGCGGTGTTATCTTCGTAGTGATGGTCAGTCCACTGACCTCAGACACAAGTCTCGTAGCAAATCTCTGTAATTTTTTTTTAGTTGCTGAAGAAATTTGCTGAGGTCAATGGTCCATTTTGAAGCTTCACGTTATGTGTCATTGTCTATTTGTAATTTCCTACCTGGAGCCTACCTGGAGCCTACCTGGAGGGTATTCCAGGGATTAACGACCCCGCGGACGGTCCATGACCAGACCTCCTGGTGGATCAGGGCCTGATCAACGAGGCTGTTACTGGTCAAAGCTCTACTTGTGGAGTGCCATCTTCAGTGTTGGTAAACACGGGCTCACTGTTCATTTTATCATATAATTTTGTGAAGAAGTATTTCTTGTATCTTTCCCGACATTTTTTCTGATAATTTACAAACTTGACCTCTTGTTCTCTCGTCTCTGTCTAGTTTCATGACTTATATAATGAGGAAACATTGCCAGCACTGTGAATATAATAATGGTATACCATACCGAGGTTGACGGACTCATTACAACATCGTTATATTTACACTGCTTCCGCTGCCTCCTCTGTCTTCCACTGAAGAAATTTACTGTGTATGCGATATATTTCGGAATAAAAATACCTAACTGTTGCACATTTGTCTTACTTATCCTTCCCAGCACTGATGAGAATGTTACTAAGTAGTTCTGAGAATGCTACTTAGCGCTGGGAATGTTACTCAGAAGCGCTGGGAATGTTACTCAGAAGCGCTGGGTATGTTATTCAGCAGTGCTGGGAATATTACTCACTCAGCAGTGTAAGGGAAGTCGATATAGGGAAAGAGGTTATCATGTAATATAACTCAGGTGTCAGTGTGAGTCAGCAGTTGCTTGACCTGTGAAAGGTCACCTTGAACTCTCCATCCTTCCTTGTGTTTATATTCCTCGTCATTGACTCACCTTTCCCTGCTCTCCCGCTCTTAATGTGCTGAGTGTTCACTTAGACAAGAGTGCTGTAGTAAACACTGACTCTCGGGTGTGTTAGGTGCTGCCCTTGTCAAGAGTGCCGCAGCAAACGCTCTTACACTGAAGTGTACTGGGTGTTGACCTAGTCAAGAGTGCCTCAGTAAACACACTTACACTCAAGTGTGTTGGGTGTTTACTTAGAGAAGAGTGCTATAGTAAGCACTCTTCACACTGTGACTACTTAGTTATTATGAGCGTTGCTACAATAAATGGAACAGCGATCTTACGTATTAATTAATCTTTGTGTGAGAGTTGGTGGTGAGAGTGATAGAGGCGGGTGAGAGGGAGGGAGGGACGAGTGAGAGGAAGGGACGATTGAGAGGGAGAGGGGTCGGGTGAGAGGGATGAAGAGGGTAAACAAGCAGATTTGCTTTATTACAACAAAAACGGATACACCAGCAGTGTGCTGCTACCCTATTATATACGATACTTAGAGTGGGAACATAAGCTAGCTATGTTTCTCTGGCATATTCCATCACACAGGCTGGCTCACATAGTGTTGAATTTTGTCAGCCTGAACTGGGAGACTTCACCAAAGTCAGCCTGAACTGGGAGACTTCAGTAGTGTCAGCCTGAACTGGGAGACTTCACCAAAGTCAGCCTGAACTGGGAGACTTCAGTAGTGTCAGCCTGAACTGGGAGACTTCACCAAAGTCAGCCTGAACTGGGAGACTTCAGTGGTGCCAGCTTGAACTGGGAGACTTCACCAAAGTCAGCCTGAACTGGGAGACTTCAGTAGTGTCAGCCTGAACTGGGAGACTTCACCAAAGTCAGCCTGAACTGGGAGACTTCAGTGGTGCCAGCCTGAACTGGGAGACTTCACCAAAGTCAGCCTGAACTGGGAGACTTCACCAAAGTCAGCCTGAACTGGGAGACTTCACCAAAGTCAGCCTGAACTGGGAGACTTCAGTAGTGTCAGCCTGAACTGGGAGACTTCAGTAGTGTCAGCCTGAACTGGGAGACTTCAGCAGAACAATGAGAATATCGTCAAGTAATCTATATAATGTCCATCAGCTACGAGAGTTCTAAAAGTTTCGTTCTAGAAGAACTGGAGTCACTATAACGTTCTAGAAGAACTGGAGTCACTATAACGTTCTAGAAGAACTGGAGTCACTATAACGTTCTAGAAGAACTGGAGTCACTATAACGTTCTAGAAGAACTGGAGTCACTATAACGTTCTAGAAGAACTGGAGTCACTATAACGTTCTAGAAGAACTGGAGTCACTATAACGTTCTAGAAGAACTGGAGTCACTATAACGTGGAGTTCATCACCCCTCAAGATGACTTATTCCATACACAGGATAAATGTAGTTTTTATGACAACATCGTTACAGAGAGGCAACCAAGATTATGTATAGCAGAGTTCGTCAGTAAGACGCATATACAACAGTTTGGTATCTTTATTCCGAAACGTTTGGCCTACACAGCAGGCTTCTTCAGTTCAAGGCAGGTGAAACTGCAGAGCTAGAGAATGTACAGAGAACCTTCACTGCACATATAAGTTCCATCAAAAGTAGGGACGCCATTAGTTTACTAAGAGAAAACGCAGTAAGTGTCCGGGGCCCAATACTGTTCAGCAGCCTCCCACCAGCAATAAGGGGCATTACCAGTAGACCCCTGGTTGTCTTCAAGAGGGAGCTGGACAGATACCTAAAGTCGGTGCCGGATCAGCCGGGCTGTGATTCATACGTTGGATTGCGTCGGCCATCAGTAACAGCCTCGTTGATCAGGCCCTGATCCACCGGGAGGCCTGGCCATGGACCGGGCCGCGGGGGCGTTGATCCCCGAAATACCCTCCAGGCTGGTAGACCCTCCAGGTACTCGTGTACAGAAGAGTTAACAGAAGCAGAAGAAATGTGAAGACGATGTAATCAGTCATCAGCCTTGAAGACGTAGTGTGAGGTGGTCACCTCACACTACGTCTTCAAGGCTGATGACTGATTACATTGTCACATCTCTACTGCTTCTGCTTCGACTGAGGAAGCCTACTGTGTAGACGAAACGTTTCGGAATAAAGATACCAAACTGTTAAAATTGTGTCTTACTTATCAACCTGTCGGTATTGTATACCATCTTCATGTTCATGTATAGCAGAGGGGAAACGGAAGGATAGGAGAGGAGGGGAGGAGAGAAGCAGATGTTTCAGTCTGTGGCGGGTCCCATATCTCTGCACTGAAATCATTCCCTACAAAAGCAAGACATTCGGCAGACGCTGCTAAATATCTTCAATGAAATCATTAGTGCAATAAGTACACTAAAAGATAACTCAATAAGTGTAAGGAGACCAAGACTTTTCAACAGCCTTCCTTCATACATACAGAGAATTACCAACAGACTTCCAGCTGCCCTCGAGAGGAAAATGTATAAAGTCCCTCAAATCAGTTCCCGATCAGCCCGGCTGTTGATGCACGGGGCTAGCACCAACGGCCAGGTTGCTCAAGCCATCAACCAGGATGCCTGGTCTGGGACCAGGCTGCCAGGGCACCGACCTCCCAAAATCGTCCTGATGTAATCTTCAGGGATGGGGGGAGGGAGGGTGGGGGAGGGAAGGGGACGGGGGTTAAAACCAGGGCAGGGGAACACGCTCAATCACCCCCCCCCCTCATGAACCTTCCCTGCCTCGTCCAATATTTGCTGACTCATATGCGTGACTGTTTCCGAGTGCTCTCTCTCTCTCTCTCTCTCTCTCTCTCTCTCTCTCTCTCTCTCTCTCTCTCTCTCTCTCTCTCTCTCTCTCTCTCTCTCTCCACTAGGATTTTTGAAAGGTTAGAATAAGAATTCTTACATTTTTATGCACAACCTGAGAGCTGTTACCTACCTCAGCTTTTTTTTAAAAAACTTCCCGTTATCATCTTTATTATTAAATCATCGTTATGAAGCATACCAATAGCGAACATGGTGAAGTTGGAGCCAGATGTGCTCAGCGATTTCATTCAGTCTTGGGTTTTGCGGATACCTTCCAGACTGGAGCCACTCGAGGTATGATCACAGATGTAGCGACGTTCTTGAGAACGATAAACCCAGAGTATAGTTGATGTTTGCTGCCCGTCTTGTGGCTTAGAAGCTGTCTTGCTAGAACCCCTTCTGGTACCTTGTGTACCTAGAACACCTGCTGGTACCTTTTGTTGCTAGAACGTCTGCTGGTACCTTGTGTACCTAGAACCCCTGCTGATTCCTTGTTTTGCCAGAACCCCTGCTGGTACCTTGTGTTGCTAGATCCTCTGCGGGTTCCTTGCTTTGCCAGAACTCCTGCTGGTACCTTGTGTTGCAAGAACCTATGCTGGTTCCTTGTGTTGCTAGAACACCTGTTGGTGCCTTGTGTTGCTAGAACTCCTGCTGGCACCTTGTGTTGCCAGAACCCTTGCTTGTACATTGTATTGCTAGAACCCCTGCTTGTACCTTGTGTTGCTAGAACATTTTTATCTATAAACCAGCAAGTGTGAGATGTTAAATTACTGTTCCGTAGTTTAATGGCTTGTGTCTAGCGGCCTTCTTAAACACCCACCGTAATTCACCTTAGTTATGAAGGAAGAAACACCTGTGCAATATTTAGGAATCTTTACTGAGGAAACGTTTCGCTAGCCAGTGGCTTCTTCAGGTGTGTACGCACTTCTTTTCTGTAGTGTTGTATAGCAGGTGTGTATAAGTGGACTGCCGAGTCTTATCGCTCACTTATCCAACATACAAAGTGATAAGTTATCTCATATCATCCTGTTTTTCGCTCTGTCCAGGTGTGTCAGAATTTTCTTCTTCTTCAGCAGGTTATTTGCTAGTTGTGTTTGTCTTGCCCTTCCAGTGTGTCACGGTGCGTGCCCTTCCATTGTGTCACGGTGCGTGCC
Source organism: Cherax quadricarinatus (assembly GCF_026875155.1). NCBI lineage: Eukaryota > Metazoa > Arthropoda > Malacostraca > Decapoda > Parastacidae > Cherax > Cherax quadricarinatus. Next base: position 36,800,645 of record NC_069449.1, on the reverse strand, counting down.
CTTCCATTGTGTCACGGTGCGTGCCCTTCCATTGTGTCACGGTGCGTGCCCTTCCATTGTGTCACGGTGCGTGCCCTTCCATTGTGTCACGGTGCGTGCCCTTCCATTGTGTCACGGTGCGTGCCCTTCCATTGTGTCACGGTGGGTGCCCTTCCATTGTGTCACAGTGCTTGCTCCTCCATTGTGTCACAGTGCTTGCTCCTCCATTGTGTCACAGTGCTTGCTCCTCCATTGTGTCACAGTGCTTGCTCCTCCATTGTGTCACAGTGCTTGTTCCTCCATTGTGTCACGGTGCTTGCTCCTCCATTGTGTCACGGTGCGTGCCCTTCCATTGTGTCACGGTGCGTGCCCTTCCATTGTGTCACGGTGCGTGCCCTTCCATTGTGTCACGGTGCTTGCTCCTCCATTGTGTCACAGTGCTTGCTCCTCCATTGTGTCACAGTGCTTGCTCCTCCATTGTGTCACAGTGCTTGCTCCTCCATTGTGTCACAGTGCTTGTTCCTCCATTGTGTCACAGTGCTTGCTCCTCCATTGTGTCACAGTGCTTGCTCCTCCATTGTGTCACAGTGCTTGCTCCTCCATTGTGTCACAGTGCTTGTTCCTCCATTGTGTCACGGTGCTTGCTCCTCCATTGTGTCACAGTGCTTGCTCCTCCATTGTGTCACAGTGCTTGCTCCTCCATTGTGTCACAGTGCTTGCTCCTCCATTGTGTCACAGTGCTTGCTCCTCCATTGTGTCACAGTGCTTGCTCCTCCATTGTGTCACAGTGCTTGCTCCTCCATTGTGTCACAGTGCTTGCTCCTCCATTGTGTCACAGTGCTTGTTCCTCCATTGTGTCACAGTGCTTGCTCCTCCATTGTGTCACAGTGCTTGCTCCTCCATTGTGTCACAGTGCTTGCTCCTCCATTGTGTCACAGTGCTTGCTCCTCCATTGTGTCACAGTGCTTGCTCCTCCATTGTGTCACAGTGCTTGTTCCTCCATTGTGTCACAGTGCTTGCTCCTCCATTGTGTCACAGTGCTTGCTCCTCCATTGTGTCACAGTGCTTGCTCCTCCATTTGTTCAGTAGTTCAGAAGAATTTCTGGAACCTTAAGCGTTGTTATTGACACACATCTTCATGTTATGTTATATATCGTCTTTGGACCTGACACATGATATTTGTCAGCTTCCTTTGGATGTTGATGTGGAATAAATATAGTTAATTTTTCTCTTTTATTACCGTGCTACGTTCAAATTATCTCAATAATAATAATAATAATAATAATAATAATAATAATAATATTTATTTCTAAAAAGTACAGTATATGATAAATACAGGAGTATTTGACATTACTGGAATACTTTAAAGAAAGTCCTTGTATATGCAGAGTATTTCCCTCCTGGTCCTATATCTATTTCTTGGTCAACAACCTGTCTTACTGTTTTCTGGTACAGTACGTGATCAACTCTCGTTTTAGAACTTGTGTCTCTTACGTGTCTGATGCTTCACAGTCCAGTCGGGTGAAGCAATCATTTTCTGGCCAGGTTTGTTTACCATGTTCACTGCTTCATTGCCTTACAACAACCTTTTCATAACTTCATAATTTATCTCTTCACTATGCCAGTCTCCTGGCTTTTTTTTTTTTTTACCCTAATTTTCTTTCGCTTCCACATGAGAAAGTGCAGTGGAGAGAGAGAGAGAGAGACAGACAGACAGACAGACAGACAGACAGACAGAGACAGAGAGAGACAGAGAGAGACACCACTAGAGGTAAAGGTAGCCTCAAGCAGCCGTCATGATGGAGGTAGTCATCAATATCTCATCTCCGGTGCCGTCGCACCATTGCCTTGTTAGTGTGAAAGAGAAACAGACGCAGAAATACACCCACACATATAAACACAGACACAAATACACAGGGGCCAGGAGCTATGACCGGACCATGCAAAAGAAAATTAGTTAAGTTCTGAGAAGCCTGATTCAATGTAGATATTTACTCGAGGATGTAATTACTGCTTTAAATAACAACAAAACTGTCGCACCAGTAATCAAGCACAGGATGACATGCAACAACTTCGTTGCCAAGTTGCAAGTTGCAGGTGCCGCACCCGATGTTAGGGCATCCATATTTTGTTTCTAGAACTGTCTTCAAGTTGTAGGAAGTGACAATAAGACAGGATGAAGTCCATCTCCTCCCTAAATCCCTGGTTATTGGAAAGGCTTTGGTCGTGGACGATGTAAGTCCAGAGTACTGCGAGGATGTTACCATCACGAACAACCGACTAACACAGCACGAATGGATCTCTTAGTGAAACAAGGCAAATGATATCTCAACGCACAAAAAATGGAGCCTTGTGCAGGCCATCAACCTCAGTTAAATTGATTGCAAGTTTCCTGACAATAGTTTGACAACAAGTGGCAACACTGTAGGACTATCACTTGCTCCCACGTGACCGTCAACACAGCTTCAAGAAAAGTCACTTTGCAAATGATGTGCTGAGCCTTTCACAGTTACTGCATAAATGCAAAATCAGTTGTATAGCTTCACGTGTGCCTGTGATCGGGTATAGCGCTGTTGCCTAACAGCGGAACTACGAGCACGAAGGTCTATGTAATCAATTCTTCACTTGAGCGACTAATTTCAAGATGTTAATTGAACAGCGGAATTAACAAGCGGTGGCAGAGCACCTCAATAGTAGTGTGACTCGTTATGAAATATTTACTTGTATAAATATATCAGATCTCATTCCCAGATCTAATACTTATAATAATAATAATAATAAATAATAATAATAATAATAATAATAATAATAATAATAATAATAATAATAATAATAATAATATATACTCTTTTACAAGTATATGTACAAGCTGACATCAATGATTTACTACTATATAGAATGCCACTCGTTACGCAGAGCATTTCCGGCAAATTAGGTCAATTTTGTCCCCAGGATGCGACTCACACCAGTCGACTAATACCCAGGTATCCGTTTTACTGATAGGTGAAAAGGGGCAGCAGGTGTCTTAAGGAAACACGTCCTATTATTTCCACCCGTACCGGGGATCGAACCACGGACCTCAATATGTGAGCTAAGTGCTCTAGGAATCGAGCTGAAATAAACAATACAAGAGAAGAAATGCTATGTTCCCAGGTACATTAATCACCAACTTCCACGGGGCAAGTGATGCCTGGTTATATTTGCTGTTATAAGAGTAAACAGAGATAATGCTGGTGTTCAGACAGCATGATGTTAATGCTGCAACTGGTGTGAGAATTAACGCAAGAGCCTCAGTATTCAGTCATCAAAAATTATTTTCCAGGCTGAAGTTTGACCACATATTTACTACGAAGGCTCAGGTTGTTAACGTAAGTTATGCATCCAAAAAAACTTCCAACACTGCGGCGCCTCTCTTACCTGCTCAACAACCTTGACTATAAAACTCTATTTATGGACGAATCTTTCTCTCACTGTCCATTACTCTCTTATATGACATGCGCCTAAAATCATCTACCAATTCTGGAAAAAAAGAACCCTGCAGTGTGACATATCTTGTATCTGTCACGTAAAGAGAGCCTTTGGTACTGAAGATATATTGTGGTCTTGTGATGCGCTTTAACAATTCTCTCAGAGATCACTTAGCTCAGCAGTGTATACAGCTCAGCAGTGTATACAGCTCTGCAGTGCATACAGCCAAAATGCTGTCACAAAACAGTCAGCTGTCGAGTCACACCTGGCTGTACCTATCTGAAAATAGTCCTCAATCAACAGTCAGTCATTCCCTGACTGACCAAATGAATGATCTGGCTCATTGTTGGCTACATCAACACCATACACGCTACATGTACGAGTATGTTACACAAATAACCCTTACATACGAGAAAGGAACTTATGACGACGTTTCGGTCCGACTTAGACCATTAACTAGCAACACAGTGTGACTAGTTAATGGTCCAAGTCGGACCTAACGTCGTCATAAGTTCCTTTCTCCTATGTGTATTGTTCCCGTCACGGTTTTGTGCCTTTTCATTCTTTCATGATGTATGTTCCTTAATATCGCTGAAGTGTAGACCTTGAAGTGGTTACTAGGGCGAGATTTGATACAAGGTGAAGTTGAATATCAGCTTCAAACTTGTAGAAACCGGGTAGCAACCCTCATCCTTAACAGCGATGAACATTGTGTAAAAAATAGGTGTGAGGGTATAGAAAAAGGGTGGGAGAGGGGAGAATAGGGGGAGAAGGTGAGAAAAGAGTGAGAGAGGAGAAAATTGTGGTAGAGGGAAGAAACGGGATGGATAAACGGGGGTAGAGAAGTGAGAGGAGAAGAGAAGAGCAAGATAAGAGAGGTAAGACGCAAGAGGTGTGTCATTCTCACGGGTGTGCCAGCCAAATATGATAATAATAAATGTATAATATAAATTATTAATAAACGCGACATTGTCTTCACCTACGTGCGTATTATGAAAGCACACAGGACAATGTGTGCGTTCTACACCAGCGCATAAGTCGCTGTGTTGAGCAAAGTGAGTTACGTAACACCACACGAGGTGTGTACCTGGTACCTTCACCTGGACAGTAGCCAGTGAAGCTGTTGGGGAGGAGGGAGAGTGGGGGGAAGTGCTAGATCACCCAAGCTGTCATGTCTATATAAGCCATCCGGCCGCCAACAGTAATAGCCTGGTTGAACGGGTAACCAGTTGTGAAGCCTTGCTACAGGCCGCCCTACAATGGTAGAAAAAAAATTCAGTCACAGGTATATAAGTATATCCCGATGAAATATAAAGCAAATATTACTAGGCATAGTTTTAAACAGATATAAAAATATAGAAGTATTTACTGCACTAATATAAAATATAAAATTACTGGTTACAATAGCACTTAATACAAGGTCACTCTTATACAGTAGTATGTGAGGCTGTTACAAGTGGTCGGTATACTAGGGTAACTATAAGTGGTCGGAATACTACGGTAGCTACAAATGATCAGTATACTACAGTTGTCAGCATATTTCAGATACGGTAGCAGTGATCTCACGGACCTTTCACATACTGTCATGTTAGTATAGTTTGAACTGCCATGACACTGGCCCCGCCGTATGGCTCGCTCCAGCCAGGTCGTACCCTACCTACCTACCTGGTGTCTACCTGGAACGTATTCCGGGGATCAACGTCCCCGCGGCCCGGTCCACGACTAGGCCTTCTGGTGGATCAGGGCCTGATCAACTAGGCTGTTACTGCTGGCCGCACGTAGTCCAACATACGAACCACAGCCCGGTTGATCCTGCACCAACTTTAAGTATCCAGGGGTCTATTGCTAATTCCCCTTATGCCTGGTGGGAGGCTGTTGAGCAATCTTGGGCCCCGGACACTTATTCTTTTATTGTACCAATGGCGCCCCGTAGAGTCACTTTCGTAACCTCAAGGCAGTTACGACATCAAACTGCAGGCTGGGTTTCCTACCACGTATATGCTCAATTAACTAGTATAGCTGTCTCAGTGAGTTATCATTCACTATCACTCAACTTAAGAACCCTCACGACAAATGGTGGCAGCAGTGTACACTTAAATTTACGATTTATATGAGAGTGGAGTGTACTCAACAAGCCGGTGGAGTTACCTCAACCAAGCCAGTTAAGTCACATAGGCACGCCTCTACAGTGCTCCCTTGTGTGTATGCTTAGTGTATTTGTGGCTTATTTACTGACTTCCGAGGAGTTGTTCCGAGTCTTGCAAGTGGAGCGATGGTGAACAATAACTCACTGAGACTGTGGCCTGGTGGCTAAAGCTCCCGCTTCACACACGGAGTGCCCGGGTTCGATTCCCGGCGGGTGGAAACATTTCGACACATTTCCTTACACCTGTTGTCCTGTTCACCTAGCAGCAAATAGGTACCTGGGTGTTAGTCGACTGGTGTGGGTCGCATCCTGGGGGACAAGATTGAGGACCCCAATGGAAATAAGTTAGACAGTCCTCGATGACGCACTGACTTTCATGGGTTATCCTGGTTGGCTAACCCTCCGGGGTTAAAAATCCGAACGAAATCTTATCTTATACTAGCATATTGAGTATATACATGGTAGGAAGCCCAGCCTGCAGTCTGATGTAACTGCCTTGAAGTTACGACGTCGCCAGCGTCATAGCAGTTCAAACTATGCTGATATGACAATATTTGAAAGGTCTGTGGCATCACTGCTACAGTATTTGAAATATACTGATACAGTAACTACAAGTGGTCGGTATACTACCAGTGCTGTAATAGGTACACTTATAATTATCGAGGCGATTTATTAATCTCTACTTGATACTCGGTCCTTCCCACACCCATAGGTAGTTCACTTCTTGACTCTTCTGCCAGCTGCTGCCTGGCTCTAGCTCCTGGCCTTCTCGTGGTTGAGACCCTGTTTTATCATACTCTTAAGGCAAGCTCCTCATCCAGGCAAGGTTGAGCTCTTTCTGCTCTCCGAGCACCACACACACTCTGCGTCACACCACACACTCTTGTAGACAGCCTGTACTGTCTGCACAGAGCTTATGCTGTCTGGCAGCTTTGTTCATATTTCGCGGCATTCAGGTGCTGCCCTCTCCAGGGCTACCCAGGTCAGTGGGACGCTGGTCCCACTCGCACTCACTCAGTGGCCTAGAAGCAGACAACAGGCCTACTCCTCTCTCTCCCTCGTGGGCATGGCCCGCATGGGCCATGTGTACCCACCACGACTTTGCAAATAAAGTAAGAAGCCTCCGAAGACGTTTATCATTGAACCCGCTCCGCTCTGCAAGAACCACCAAATAATCTCATTTCACACCCTGCGTCACACCACACTGCGTCACACCACACTGCGTCACACCACACTGCGTCACACCACACTGCGTTACACCACACTGCGTTACACCACACTGCGTTACACAACTGCGTTACCATGCACACTGACGAAGCTCACTGTGTTAGAACTCTCCATAGTGAGTGCTCAGCAATCCTAAAGCTATATGAAACAGCTGGACCTTGGCTAGCAAATCCATAAGTCGGACTGAGATGCCAATCCAAGGACGAGTGAGAATCTGGTAACTAAATCACCTCTGTTGACTGTGTAGATGTTTCTTTGTCTTAGGAGGATCATGTGCGGCTGAACTAGTAAGGAAGTAATTTGAAGACGCTTAACAGTGTCGTAGTAGTTGGAGAGGGATCGAAGTGGCTTATATCTTGTCTGGCAGTTGATTGTCTGGTGAATGTCGGAGGAAGGAAGTGATATACTCTCACTGGCAGAATAAATCTGGTTGAGTGTGTAACTTGGTCTGGTTGTTGTCTTGGTCTGGTGTTGTTCTTGGTCTGTGTGTATGTGTCATCTTGGTCTGGTGTTGTGTCTTGGTCTGGTGTTTATGTTGTGTTATCTT
>NC_069449.1:36735778-36788278 GCF_026875155.1 Cherax quadricarinatus | reverse complement strand
CCTCCTTCCTTCCTTAGCCTGATTACCTGGTCCTTGACTGTTGTTTTCCTCCTGATGTGGCTGTATAACAGCTTCTGGTCAGATTTAGCTTTTGCTGCTATGTCGTTTTCATATTGTCGTTGGGCCTCCCTTCTTATCTGTGCATATTCATTTTTGGCTCTACGGCTGCTCTCCTTATTCTCCTGGGTCCTTTGCCTTCTATATTTCTTCCATTCCCTAGCACACTTGGTTTTTGCCTCCCTGCTCCTTATGGTGAACCATGGGCTCATCTTGGCATTTTCATTATTCTTGTTACCCTTGGGTACAAACCTCTCCTCAGCCTCCCTGCACATGGTTGTTACATATTCCATCATCTCATTAACTGGCTTCCTTGCCAGTTCTCTGTCCCACTGAACCCCTTTCAAGAAGTTCCTCATTCCTGTGTAGTCCCCTTTCTTGTAGTTTGGCTTCATTCGCCCTGGCCTTCCTGCTTCCCCCTCCACTTGTAGCTCTACTGTGTATTCGAAACTTAAAACCACATGATCGCTGGCCCCAAGGGGTCTTTCATATGTGATGTCCTCAATATCTGCACTACTCAAGGTGAATACTAAGTCCAGTCTTGCTGGTTCATCCTCTCCTCTCTCTCTTGTAGTGTTCCTTACGTGTTGGTACATTAAGTTTTCCAGTACCACCTGTGTGTGTGTGTGTACTCACCTATATGTGGTTGCAAGGGTCAAGTCACAGCTCCTGGCCCCACTTCTTCGCTAGCCGCTACTAAGTCACTCGCTCCCAGCTTCTAGAACTTTATCATATCTCTTGCTTATGTTACTTCACTCTCCAGATTGTTCCACTTCCTGACAACTCTAAGGCTAAAGAAATATTTCCTAACATCCCTGTGGCTCACTGTGGTTTTCAACTTCCGGTTGTGATTCTTTGTTGCTGTGTCCCATCTCTGAAATATTCTTCCCTATCCACCTTGTCAGTTGTCTCAGTATTTTATGTCATTATCATATCATCCTTATCCCTCTTGTTCTGTAGGGTCTAGTGTTATTAGGATGAGTTCCCTTAACCTCTCCTCATAAGACATACCCCTCAGTTCCGTGACTAGTCTTGTTGCAAACTTTTGCACTTCTCCAGTTTCTTAACGTGTGTGACTAGGTGTGGGATCCATACTGGTGCTGCATACTCCAATATGGACCTGACGTACACGGTGTACAGTGTCGTGAATGGCTCCTTACTGAGGTTTGCCAGGCGCCCATATGCTGCAGTAGTTATTTAATTGATGTGCGCCTCAGGGAACGTGCTCACACCAAGATCCTTTTCCTTAAGTGAAATTTGCGGCGTTTGATCCCCTAGCCTTTATTCCGTCTGCGGTCTTCTTTGTCCTTCCCCAATCTTCATGACTTTGCACTTGGTGGTTTTAAACTCCAAGAGCCATTTGTCGGACCAGGCTTGCAGCTTGTCCAGATCCCTTTGTAATCTTACCTGATTCTCGTCCTCTTGTATTTTCCTCATTAGTTTCATATCAGCGAACAGGGACACCTCTGAATCTATTCCTTCCATCATATCATTCACATACATAGGAAACAGCACCGAACCTAGGACTGCCCCTTGTGGAACCCCACTCGACACTTGGGCCCACTCTGACACTTCATCATGTACCAACACTTGTTGTTTTCTCCCTGTCAGGTATTCACTGATCCACTGTATTACTTTCTCTAATATTTCTGCTTGCTGCTCTAATTTTTGAACCCGTCTCTTGTGTGATACTGTCGAAAGCCTTCTTACAGTCCAAGAATATGCAGTCTACCCATCTACTTCTGTAGATTTGTGACACAGGATTTTCATCCCATATCTGAACCCATCTTTTCTATGTGCTCCACCACTCGTCTCCTGATAATCTTCTCCATGACTTTACATACTGTACACGTCAATGACATTGGTCTGTGGTTTAATGCTACCTGTCTATCTGCCTGTGTGTGTGTGTGTTATTTTTTCTACGGTGGTAACCAGTACTAAGGTGAAGGCTAAGCGAGTGTGGACAAACCACTGGAAGAGGAAAGCAGAGAAGACAAAGCGACATGGGTCTTGCGATGGAAGATCTCTGCACAGCTTCCACCACAACAGCAGCAGCACAGTGTCCACCACAACAGAAGGAACACAGCGTCCACCACAACATCAACAGCAGCAGCACAGCGTCCACCACAACAACAGCAGCAGCACAGCGTCCAGCACAACAACAACAGCACAGCGTCCACCACAACGGCAACAGTCACAGCAGCAGCACAGAGTCCACAACAACACACAGCGAGCAGCAACAGAGAAGTCCACAACAACAGCAGCAGCACAGCGTCCACCACAACAACAGCAGCAGCACAGCGTCCAGCACAACAACAACAGCACAGCGTCCACCACAACAGCAACAGCAGCAGTAGCACAGTCCACCACAACAGCAGCAGCACAGAGTCCACAACAACAACAGCAGCAGCACAGAGTCCACCGCAACAGAAGCAACACAGCGTCCACCACAACATCAACAGCAGCAGCAGCAGCACAGAGTCTACAACAACAGCAGCAGCACAGAGTCCGCCACAGCAGCAGCAGCAGCACAACGACCACCACAGCAGCAGCAGCACAGCGTCCACCACAGCTCCATACATTCAACAGCGCCGCCAGTCAGGAAGTGTAATCTTTTAAAGGAACACAGACTTATGGGACACTTTATTAGTCAATATATTCAAATGTAGAAGTCGACCAAAGATGGCGTGTGTGTGTGTGTGTGTGTGTGTGTGTGTGTATTCGCCTAGTTGTACTCACCTAGTTGTGATTGCAGGGGTCGATTCAAAGCTCCTGGCCCCGCCTCTTCACTGGTCCATGAGCTTTATCATACCTCTTCGTAAAGCTATGTATGGATCCTGCCTCCAATACATCACTTCCCTCCCAGACTATTCCACTTCCTGACAACTCTATGACTGAAGAAATACTTCCTAATATTCCTGTGATTCATCTGAGTCTTTAATTAACTTCCAATTGTGACCTTCTTGTTGCTGTGTTCCATTTCTGGAACATCCTGTCTCTGTCCACCTTGTCAATTTCCCTCAGTATTTTATATGTCGTTATCATATATCCCCTATCTCTCCTGTCCTCCAGTGTTGTCAGGTCGATTTCCCCTAACCTCTCCTCGTAGAACATGCCCTTTAGCTCCGGGACTAGTATTGTTGCAAGCCTTTGCACTTTTTTAAATTTCCTTACGTGCTTGGCTAGGTGTGGGTTTCAAACTGGTGCTGCATAGTACAGTATAGGCCTGACGTACACAGTGTACAGGGTCCAGGACGATTTCTTATTGAAATGTCGGAATGCTATTCTTAGGTTTGCTAGGCGTCCGTTTACTGCAGCAGTTATTTGGTTGATGTGCGCTGTAGGAGATGTGTCCGGTGTTATACTCGCCCTATGATCCTTCTCCTTGAGCGAGGTCTGTAGTCTCTGGCCTCCCTAGACTGTACCCCGTCTGTGGTCTCCTTTGTCCTTCCCCAATCTTCATGACTTTGCACTTGGTGGGGTTGACCGTCAGGAGCCAATTTTTGGACCAGGCCTGCAGCCTGTCCAGATCCCTTTCTAGTTCTTCCTGGTCCTCGTCTGATTTAATTCTTCGCATCAACTTCACATTATCTGCAAACAGGGACACTTCGGAGTCTATTCCTTCCGCCATGTCGTTCACATATACCAGAAATAGCACCGGTCCTAGGACTGACCCCTGTGGAACCCTGCTCGTCACAGGCACCCACTCTGACACCTCATCAAGTACCATGACTCACTGATGTCTTTCCGACATGTATTTCCTGATCCATTGCCTGGTCCTCCAGCTTTTGCACTAATCTGTCGTGTGGAACTGTGTCAAATGCCTTCCTACAGTCCAAGAAAACGCAATCTACCCATCCCTCTCTCTCTTGTCTTACTGCTGTCACCCTGTCGGAGAACTCCAGTAGGTTTGTGACACAGGATTTCCCGTCCCTGAAACCTTGCTGGTTACCGTTGATAATCTCATTCCTTTCTAGGTGCTCCACCACTCTTCTCCTGAAAATCTTCTCCATGACTCTGCATGCTATACATGTCAGTGACATGTATAGCATGCTGTCTTCCATACCTCAGGTAGTCGCCCTGTTTCGATAGTTGTTAGTGGTACACATAGTGCAACTGCTCTGTCTCTCAGGACCCATGGAGAGATGTTTTCTGGCCCTATCGCCTTTGAGGTATCTAGCTCGCTTGTATGCATTATGTCCAACATTTGATGGTGTACCCCACCTCTCCATCTTTCTGTAGTCCCTTCTGTCTTCTCAGTGATAACTTTTTGGAATCTCATGTTGAGCTCCTCACATACTTCGTAGTCATTTCTTGTGATCTCCCCTACTTCCTTCCTCAGCCTGATTACGTGGACCTTGATTGTTGTTTTCCTCCTGATGTGGCTGTACAACAGCTTCGGGTCAGATCTGGCTTTCGCTACTGTCATTTTTGTATTGTCGTTGGTCCTCCCTTCTTACGTGTGCATTTTCATTTCTGGCTCTACGACTGCTCTCCTTATTCTCCTGGGTCCTTCGCCTTCTATATGTCTTCCATTCTCTAGCACACTTGGTTTGTGCCTCTCTTCACCTTCGGGTAAACCAAGGGCTCATCCTGGCTTTCTTGTTATTTCTGTTACCCTTGTGTACAAACCTCTCCTCAGCTTCCTTGCATATTGTTGTCACATATTCCACCATTTAGTTTACTGACTTCCCTACCAGTTCTCTGTCCCACTGAACCCTGTGCAGGAAATTCTTCATGCCTGTGTAGTCCCCTTTCTTGTAGTTTGGCTTCATTCGTCCTGCCCTTCCTGCTTCCCTCTCCAGTTGTAACTCTACTATGTATTCGAAGCTCAGAACCACATTGTAACTGGCCCCGAGGGGTCTTTCATATGTGATGTCCTCAATATCAGCACTACCCATGGTGCATACTAGGTCTAGCCTTGCTAGTTCATCATCTCCTCTATCTCTGGTAGTGTCCCTTATGTGTTGGCACATGAAGTTTTTCAGTACCACCTCCATCATCGTAGCCCTCCACGTTTCTGGGCCCCCATGTGGCTCCAGGTTCTCCCAGTCAATTTTCTTATGATTGAAGTCACCCACAATCACGGCTTTGCTCTGCTTGCATGAGCCCTTCTGGCCACTTCAGCCAGTGTGTCAACCATCGCTCTGTTACTCTCATCATACTCTTGCCTTGGCCTCCTGCTGCTCTGTAGTGGATTACACATCACTGCAATTACCACCTTGGGACCTCCAGACTGAAGTGGGACTACATAATAGTCCCACTTCAGCTCATCAAAATCCCATTTGTTTTTGATAAGCTTACGTCTCCCATTTCTTCTTTCTCTGTGTGTGTGTGAGTGCTCATCTATTTGTACTCACCTATTTTTGGTTGCAGGGGTCGAGACTCAGCTCCTGGCTCCGCTTCTTCACTGACCGCTACTGGGTCATCTCTCTCCCTGCTCTATGAGCTTTATCATGCCTCATCTTAAAACTATGTATGATTCCTCTGTGTGTGTGAGTGGGTGGTGAGAGTGAGTGGTGCCAGACTGTGTGTGAGTGGTGAGACTGTGTGAGTGGTGCCAGACAGTGTGTGAGTGGTGCCAGAGAGTGAGTGGTGCCAGACTGTGTGTGAGTGGTGAGACTGTGTGAGTGGTGCCAGTGTGTGAGTGGTCCCAGACTGTGAGTGGTGCCAGTGTGTGAGTGGTGCCAGACAGTGTGTGAGTAGTGCCAGTGTATGAGTGGTGCCAGACAGTGTATGAGTGGTGCCAGACAGTGTGTGAGTGGTGCCAGACAGTGTGTGAGTGGTGCCAGTGTGTGAGTGCTGCCAGATAGTGTGTGAGTGGTGCTAGTGTGTGAGTGGTGCCAGACAGTGTATGAGTGGTGCCAGACAGTGTGTGATTGGTGCCAGACAGTGTGTGAGTGGTGCCAGTGTATGAGTGGTGCCAGACAGTGTATGAGTGGTGCCAGACAGTGTGTGAGTGGTGCCAGACAGTGTGTGAGTGGTGCCAGACAGTGTGTGAGTGCTGCCAGATAGTGTGTGAGTGGTGCTAGTGTGTGAGTGGTGCCAGACAGTGTGCGAGTGATGCCAGTATGTGAGTGGTGCCAGACAGTGTGTGAGTGCTGCCAGTGTGTGAGTGGTGCCAGACAGTGTGTGATTGGTGCCAGACAGTGTGTGAGTGGTGCCAGTGTATGAGTGGTGCCAGACAGTGTATGAGTGGTGCCAGACAGTGTATGAGTGGTGCCAGACAGTGTGTGAGTGGTGCCAGACAGTGTATGAGTGGTGCCGCTTATCAAAATAAAAGTCTAGAAGACTTAACTTACTCTTAGTTGTGGTAGAGCAGCAGACACAATGTTGCTCACTCAGGAAAAGAATTGACGATAAATGTTGATGAAAACCACTGGAGAGACCAGCGGGGAGAATGTAAGTGAGAAGAATGTAGCGGTAACTTAGAGAACTGCCTGAGTAACTGTTCTGGCGGAGGGAGGCAAGAAAATACCTTTATTTCTACAAGTACATGTTCAAGGTATTCAGGTCTAGTTGACATCAATGACATACTGCTATACAGAAAGCCCCTTGTTATGCAGAGCATTTCGGGCAAATTAGGTCAGTTTTGTCCCCAGGATGCGACCCACACCAGTCGACTAACACCCAGGTACCCATTTTACTGTGGGTGAAAAGGGACAACAGGCGCAACGAAACACGCCCAATGTTTCCGCCATTGACGGGAATCGAACCCCTACCCTGAGCGTGTGAAGCGAGAGTTTTGCCTACCAGGCCACGAGCCGCCTTATTATACAGAATCTAATGATTCCAAGTTTTGAACTCTCTCATATATTGTCAGTTTTCACCTTCACAGCCTAAACAATACATTATATCGTCCATCTTGTATGATCCATCAAACATAAACTCTTGTAGTTGTTGAGTTGACTGATATTAAAGATGAATTAGATATTGTGCAACATTTTGGACTCTTTATTGAAGAAACGTTTCGCCACACAGCGGCTTCATCAGTCCAATACAAAGAAGAACGGTGGAAATAGAGAAGAAGTTTGAGGTAATCAGTCCCTCAGTCTGGAGTCAATGTGTTCAGTCCATCAATCTCTATTTCCACCGTTCTTCTTGTATTGGACTAATGAAGCCACTGTGTGGCGAAACGTTGCCTCAATAAACATTCCAAAATGTTGCACAATATCTCATGCTTCAACTTGTCGGTTTCTTAAACCATTTAACACAGAAATATTAAAGATATTTTATGTAAAATATTACAAAACCATCTTACAAAATGAATCACAAATTGGTAATTTCACACTACAATAACAATCTTACTTTATTTTAAGTAAACTACAACAGTGATGAAAATCTGAAGTGTATCAGACGAGGGTCTCAAGCTTGTAAACGAAAGGAAAATATGGAATGGAGTATTTAAGGAACATCTGCTCATGTTAACAGCTGGGTAAACCTTTGTCTAGTTACAGTACCCCAGTATTTAAAGTTTGAAGTTCATCGAACGAGGCGTTCTCGAGTATTACAACCCAGGAGTCCACATGGCCTGTTATCTTGGGTGTAAAGGGAGCAAAATAAACACAGCAGAAAACTTTTGACTTATATTATCCTTCACCAATTTAGAACAGCAGTATGTACACTATATACACTATGTACAGCAATAGGTATTAGTGCACTCCACGGTAAGCAAGGCAGAACAGAAGCCACTAGAGAGCAGACCGTGCTTCAACCAGCTCTAGAATAGGAATGACAAGGGCAGACAGGAGAGTGGTACCCACATAACCTCTGCGATTGCCAAAACCATCTTATCATTGGCTGGAACCTGGGTACTGGTTGAACGACGGGGCCCCATCGTCAACCCTCAGTCTCCTGGTTTGCTGGTTGGGGGAGATAGCCTGTAAATGAGGGTGTGTACATGCGCCGAATAAAGGTTACGTACTCTTTGCATGCCACATCGAGTAATAAACGAAAATCTTGGAGGAAGAAAAAATTCCGGAAGAGCAGCGAGAGGTTGGTAGCCTTTCAAGGGTGTTGCCAGGGTGCTGCCAGGGTGCTGCCAGGGTGCTGCCAGGGTGCTGCCAGGGTGCTACCAGGGTGTTGCCAGGGTGCTCCCAGGGTGCTGCCAGGGTGCCGCCAGGGTGCTGCCAGGGTGCTGCCAGGGTGCCGCCAGAGTGCTGCCAGGGTGTTGCCAGGGTGCTACCTGAAGTGTTTACACCTGCGGTGAGGGAAGCCAGGTGAGGGAGGAGCCAGAGAGGAATGGCAAGGAAGGAGAGGCAAGAGAGGAGAGGTGCGCTCACCAGAGGCTACTCAGTCTAAAATCTGGCATGTATATGTTAACTAATTTATCTCAGAATGGAAGTGTCCTTTGTGCTAAACGAATTAACCTCGAGTTTGCATACCTTTTCCTATTTTCCTCAAATGTCCTGAAAAATCTTTATTTTTGTTGTAGTAAGGTTTTGTTTTTAAATATACATATATGAGATGACCTTTGTATATAAGTTGCATCTAAGGTTGTTAGTCTGTTGAAGAGGACGTCGGTGATGATTGAAACACTATGCAACATATGGGAATCTTTATTGAAGAAACGTTTCGCCACACAGTGGCTTCATCAGTCCCTCAGCCTGGAGTCGATGTGTTCAGTTCATCAATCTTGTAGAAAGTACAGCATAGGGCTGTAGACGTGGCTTATATACTGTAGTCAGGTGAGGGGAAGCAGGAGGAGGCGGGGTCGTAGTGGTACCATCCACTAGTCTAAGTAGGTCCTCGTCCGAAGATTGGACAAGTGTTGAAGAATTCTTTGTAACAATATTCCATGAAGTTGCAGTGTCTGACACGTTCGTGATGGAACCAGGAAGTGCTCACAGGTTCGTGAAGGAACCAGCTGGTGCTCACAGGTCCGTGATGTCTCCAGCTGGTGCTCACAGGTCCGTAATGTCTCCAGCTGGTGCCCATGTCACAGTTAACATCATGTGTCAATCACTCCTAGTGGTTCAGTGGTAGCATTTCGGCTCACAGCCGAAGGATCCGGGATTGAGCCAGCCGTGGGAAGAGCATTGGCAAGTTTTCTTACATCCATTTCCCCTATTCACCTAGCAGTAAGTAGGCACCCAAATGTTTGCCGACCCCAGTTTACCTGGAGTTTACCTGGAGAGAGTTTCGGGGGTCAACGCCCCCGCGGCCCGGTCTGTGACCAGGCCTCCTGGTGGATCAGCGCCTGATCAACCAGGCTGTTGCTGCTGGCTGCACGCAAACCAACGTACGAGCCACAGCCCGGCTGATCAGGAACTGACTTTAGGTGCTTGTCCAGTGCCAGCTTGAAGACTGCCAGGGGTCTGTTGGTAATCCCCCTTATGTGTGCTGGGAGGCAGTTGAACAGTCTCGGGCCCCTGACACTTATTGTATGGTCTCTTAACGTGCTAGTGACACCCCTGCTTTTCATTGGGGGGATGGTGCATCGTCTGCCAAGTCTTTTGCTTTCGTAGTGAGTGATTTTCGTGTGCAAGTTCGGTACTAGTCCCTCTAGGATTTTCCAGGTGTATATAATCATGTATCTCTCCCTCCTGCGTTCCAGGGAATACAGGTTTAGAAACCTCAAGCGCTCCCAGTAATTGAGGTGTTTTATCTCCGTTATGCGCGCCGTGAAAGTTCTCTGTACATTTTCTAGGTCGGCAATTTCACCTGCCTTGAAAGGTGCTGTTAGAGTGCAGCAATATTCCAGCCTAGATAGAACCAGTGACCTGAAGAGTGTCATCATGGGCTTGGCCTCCCTAGTTTTGAAGGTTCTCATTATCCATCCTGTCAACAAATAACACATTAAGACTGTAACCAGATATAATTTAATATGTAAATAGTTCATTGCGGTAGTCAAAATATTACAAAGGCACATAATGGGTCCAAGTCCCAGGACCCATTATGTGTCTTTGTAGTATTTTAACTACCGGGTATGAAATTCATAATAAGTATATTAAACTAACTCTCGAACAAAGTCATACACTCCTTACATAGATTTGTTGCTTTAACGATCTTGTGAATTCTCGTCTCGTATAAGAGCGATGAATTAATGGTATCTACTGTGAACGCCGACCTTGTGTGATGTTGATTCTCATAGTAAAGCTGCACTTGGTCACCACCTGCTGCGACTGTAAAAAAAATATCTTACTCATATATTTTATTCCTTAGCCATCATCATTTTAGTGTATGTGGAAACAAAGACATATCCAGTGTAATGGAATTCTTTATTGACAACGTTTGGCCCACGCACTGAGGACTCTCAAGTGTGTCCTCTGTCCTTCCTAAAGAATCGTTGCTGTATTTTTTTTTTGTGTGTGTGTGTCTGGGAGAGGGAGTAGTAGTAGTAATAATAATAATAATAATAATAATTATTATTATTATTTCTGCAAGTACATGTACAAGGTATACAGTCCTAGCTGACATCAAAGACATACTACTATATAGAAAGACGCTTGTTATGCAGAGCATTTCGGGCATATTAGGTCACTTTTGTCCCCCAGGATGCGACCCACACCAGTCTTAGACATTCTTATCAAACTCTTCCTTCCTGCCCCTCCATCTCACTTTCTCTATAATAATAAAATTATTAAAACAATGTGGCGGTTGTGGGCATTATTAATGTTATATTGTTATAATCATAATTATTATTATTATTATTATTATTATTATTATTATTATTATTATTATTATTATTATTTTAGTTCGACTACTCTTCATGTGTTGTATTATTTACATAGTCATTATAAACCTCGTAGTATTCATAGTACATTCAGTAACCATAGTCAGCGGGCTTGTTATAACTGTGGTTTCCGTGGTTCTCAGACTAACCAGAACCAGGCTCATTCTTCCAATTCGGGGGAATTCGAGCGCCCCAGTCAAACCGTCCCATGGTGACAGTAGGTGATAATGAGTACACCATCCCCGTTCACAATTCCTTTGAAGACTTAAGCAGTCTCGAGAATGACAGTCCCGCTGATGATGTTGCTTCACACGTCTCTGACGTAGATTATTTTCGGGATAAAGTGGAATAAGTCTTTTTTGATGACAATCCACCTTTTTGTTTGCACATAACTTTCAGTGCAACGATAGGCCCTATAGTGCAAACATCTGTTCATAATGCGCCCGTTCATGTGTTCATGGACTCTGGTGCGCAAGTCAATATTATCAGATCTAGTTTGTTTAAGGATAAGCAGTTACGACATGCCCTTCTCGTAGAACCGACTCATGTGTCCTCTCTTAGTGGAGTAGCTGGTTCTCACCTGCGTGTCCGAGGTCGGACTTCCCTAACTTTTTCTATCCAAGGTAGAGACTTGACTGCTTCCTTCCTTGTTGTCGACCAGATTATTTTCCCTGGTGATCTTCTACTGGAATTTGCTTCCATGCGAGACTTACGTATTGTGCTCGACCCTTACCGATGGCATGCCCAAATTGATGACTTGATCGTACCGTTTTGGGGTTACCAACTTGGATCTGAGATCTGCCATACCGCCGCAGAGTACGACGTTCGTATTAAGTCCTTACAGGTCAGTGCATTTTCCAGTAGCGTACCCAAGCGGTCAGGCACTGGTGATCCTGTCACTCCTGTCTGTGTTCCACCTACAACTTCAGGCTTGCAAGATAGTGTCCAGTTACCTCAAGTGTCCGAGGACGCTCTGACTACCTTGAGTGCTGAGCCTATCCCTGCAATGTCTGCTAGCTCTAGTAGTAGTTTCTCCACAGGGGACGCCTTGTCGGAAAACGATTACTTGCAACTAGTAATGCCATCTCTTGTTGATGTCACATGCCGTCTGCAGAAAGACGTTTCTGTCACGGCTAGTGTCCTCACCAGAGTGTCTGTTGTTGTTCCCTAGTGTTCCAGATGGTGATAACGTCCTAGTTGACAGTGATTCCTACAAAGTAAAGGGTTTATTTGTTGAGCCATCCTTACATGTTGTAAGAGATAGTAAGATCCATTTCTTCCTAGCTAACACTTCTGGTCATAGTGTTTGTCTCAGAGCAAATACCAATCTTGTTGACCTTGTTCACTATCCTTACCCTGTTCAGGTAGAGGATGAGTTGTCACCTGACCACTGGGTCAGTGCTATTTCTACCGAGGAGACCTCATCCACTTCACTGGATCAATCCGTTCCACCAGTTGAGGAGAAAGACTTAGCTCCCACTGACTTCCCAGACGAGGTCAAGCGTTTGTTGACTCTGTTGAACAAACGTCGTAAAGCCATTGCTTTACCAGGTCAGAAGATGGGTATAACGAACTTATTGTCCCATTGTATTCCACTTGAATCTGGTACTAGACCTATCTATTTACCTGCATACAGAATGCCTCATTCACAAGTTGCTGTTGCAGAAGAATTGATCAATCAAATGCTTGATGATGGAGTTATTGCACCTAGTAATTCACCCTGGAATGCGCCCTTGATCCTAGTACCTAAGAAGAATGGTACTTGGCTCCCAGTGATTGACTTTAGGAAGGTAAATGCGAAAACTATTCCAGATCGCTTCCCACTTCCTGTACTTGGTGATCTTTTACATAACATCGGAGATAACAAAGTCTTTTCAACCTTGGACTTGTTACAAGGGTTTTGGCAAGTCCCTCTTCACGAGGACAGCCAAGAGCTAACTGCATTCTCCACTCCTACAGGCCATTATCAGTTCCTCCATATGGCCTTTGGGTTACGAACCTCCCCTATCACATTCTCAAGGCTCAAGACTAATGTCTTTAGAGGTCTCATAGGTAATGCACTTATGGTGTACTTACATGGCATAATCGTCATGTCTGAGGACGTGAATATGCACTTGAAAAGACTTGATGTAGTACTTGGTAAGCTTGAAGAAGCCAATTTAAAGATCAAACTGTCTAAATGTCAATTTTTCAGATCAAAAATCAAGTTTCTGGGTCACCTGGTCACTCCTAGAGAGGTTACAACTGACCAAAGTAACTGCAGTACTAAGTTTTCCATTTCCCAAAACTGCTGATGCCATAACATCCTTTGTGGGCTTAGCAGGTTTTTATAGATCTTTCATTGCCAATTTTTCTTCCATAGTATCTCCTCATTTGGACCTTCCGTCAAGAAAGAGCATTCCAAGCTCTGAAAGACAAGCTAACCTCTGCTCCAATTTTGCTAGTTCAACTGGCATAGGTGCCACACTAGCTCAGAGGACTGATGGCAAGTACAATGCAGTTGCATTTGCTAGCCGAGTCCTTACGAAGGCTGAACGTAATTATACAGTAACTGAGCAAGAAGCTTTAGCAATAGCATGGTCTTTAAAGCACTTCTGAGACATTATTTATCAGTACTCTGTTCATGTCTTGACAGACCATGCTCCACTGATACCTTTATTCCAGAACAAACAACCTACTGGAAGATTAGCCAGATGGACCTTGACTATCCAAGAGTTCAATCCTACCTTTGAACACTTACCTGGCAAGTCAAATGTAGTCGCAGATGCTTTATCGCGACATGTTAGTATAGTAACTGCAGACCCTCCATTTACTGCCTAGGATGTAAAGAATGCTCAACGAACAGATCCCATGTGGTCTGGTGTGATTCGATTCCTGCTCCAGGAAGACCTTATTCTGACTGTGAAGCCACCAGCACCCATCAGTGACTTTGTCATGAACCAAGAATTACTGTATTGAACAGCCAAGTTGGGTACTCCAAGCAGACGGGTATACCAGTTAGTAATTCCACAGTCACTAGTGAATGTAGCCTTACAGCTAGTTCACGATGTATCAGGTGTTGCGAACCCTGGTATGGATCGTTCAGTAAAACAAGCCACATTGAAATACTTTTGGCCTCGTATGGCAACTGATATTTCTGAGTATGTCAAGAAATGTAGTGTCTGCATGCAGCATAAAGGTGTATACCACTATTAGCGAACCGTGGGAAAGAGTTGCGCTAGATTTGTTAACTAATTTCCAGTGTTCCTTCCAGGGCAACAAACATCTGTGTGTTATGGTAGACCATTTCACCAGATATAGTGAGTTAGTTCCTATTGCAGATAAGACTGCTGAAACAGTAGCTAAAGCATTTAAAGAATGCATTATCTGCAGGCATACCACCCCTAAGTCCCTAGTAACAGATAATGGAGGTGAATTTTGTAATGAGATTCTTGAAAATTTGTGTACCTTGTACAAGATCTCTAAATCCACCAATGTTCCTCATCATCCTGCCAGCAATGGGTTAGCGGAACGAACCAATAAGAAAGTACTTGATGTCTTGAGAGCCACTATCAATCCCAATAGTGAAACTTGGGATGAAGTTATACCTGATGTGCAGTGTGCCATAAATTCTGCTTACAATGTTTCTATCGGTGACACTCCACATTATGCATTTTACGGTGTAGATAAACGTTTGCCTTACGAGTTGCTATATTCTAACCCGAAACCAAATTACAACCCTGATGATTTCATAGCAACTCATACCAGCTTAGCTCAGTGTTTTTAGAAGAATCCGTGAAACATTTCATAAATCAACAGCAGAATTTACAAATCACTAACACTCAAGCCCAAAGCCGTCCCAAAAAGACATAGGGGTTTGAGGGGTTATGCCCGACTAACATTTAACAAAAAACCGCAATAAACCCAAATTTTATCAAAAAAGTTTTTGGTCCCTTATCGAGTAGGTAGAACATATTAAAAAGGCAAAAGTTTAAGGGTTTGAGAAATTAGTACTGGTTCGTAAAAGAATTGCAAATTAGGGTCATATGAAGGGTTTTTTGTGAAGAAAACGATGTTCCCCAAACCCCAAATAAGGGGCAGACTTGACCCAAACCCCCCTGAAACCTGTAAACTCTACCTCTAATCTCAGAAGATCAACCCGAATGTCTTATTCCCTAAGTACATGACAGGATTGAAAATCCGCAATTATCATTTTTTAACTACCAATTCTACGCCTCAAACATGGGCCCTGGTTTCCAGTTTCAAAGAGTTTGATCCTCCCAAGAGAAGAACCCATTCTGCAAATGTCAATCTCAAACCCTTAGAAGTTGGGGGAAAAAGTAAATAACCTGTAACTTGAATTTTTTACTGTTCGTTACAAATATCAAAATTATTAAAATTCAAGAGTTTTTTTGGTTTTCATGGGTTTTCCCCCCGGAATTTTTTAGATTTTTAAAAGTCTAGAAAAAGAGTGCACCCAAATCTGCCTTTTCCCGCTAAAAACCCTTTTTTCTTTGTATAATTCCTTCCGCAGAATCCCCTAGAAACATGAATACAGATCGGGTCGATCCCAAAAATTTTTTTTTATTATCACTTTTATTGGAATTCAGTGTTTGGAAAAACTCATTTATGATTGTTCATAACATACCTTGTAATTTTTAAAAGTAAGTTTTCTTTTGCTTTCCCTTACAATTTCTCCTTAAAGTTTTGTTATAATGTTCAAAATTTTTTGTGTACTTCGAAAATTGTATAGAAAACAGCCCAAGCCGTAGGCCTGTCGTCTCTAGTTTTTTATTTGCTGTAAAGGGCGGGAAAGACATACGTTAGCGTTGCGGCTTCCCGTAGATAAACCCCGTAACCAGTTACCGTGTCATAGTGACTCCTACCAAAACCGGTTTTGTGGGAAACACCCTTTTTGTTCACTGTTACCCCAAATGACTCTAGCATGATTTTGAAAAGCCGCTCACCCCCTGAGGCACCCGCAAACCCGATCCAAAGTAGAGGGCGTTTTGGACGACGGAGGTTTAGGGGGTGGCCCCCCCCCCATATATTCTATCCAATAACAAAATCCAACGGATTTTTTATTAGCCAATCCATGTTTTTAAACCCCCCATGACATAAACAATGTTCTTTGAGTGTTAAATTTTAAAAGTGTGTGTTGTCCCCTGGTGTAGGGGGGGACGAAGGAAAACTGGGCGAGGGGGGGAGGAGGGGTTGGCCCGAGTGCCGCCCCCTTTCCCCCGTCCGAGCACGGGCCTAGGGAACAGTTTGAGAAGTTTCCCCAGCGTATGGAACCCCCCCGGGAGATGTTTTACCCGGCCCAAAGGGGGGCCCCGGGAGCCTCCGACGGGCCGCCAGGGAGGGGAGCTGGGAGGGCCCGGGAATGAGCGGGGGGGTAGGGGGGGTGAGCTGGAGGCAAATGAGGTGAGCTGGGAAAGGGGAAAAGGGGGTGAGCTGGGAGGCAGGGAGGTGACTGGCAAGCGGGAGAAAAGCTGGGGAGGCCGGGAAAAAAAGGGCTTTGAGGCAGGAAGGTGAGCTTGGGGGGCAAAGAGGTAGCTTTTGGGGGCAGGGAGGTGAGATGGGACAAGGAGGTAGCGGGAAAGGCCCGGGAGTTGAGCTTGGGATTAGGGGGAGATGAGTTGGGGGGCAGGGGGGTGAAACCTTTTTGGGGAAGAGGTGAGCGGAGGCAACCCAGGGGGACCGGGGACAGGGAGGGGAGCTGGGAGGCGGGAGGTAAGCTTTTGAGGCAGAGAGGTGAGCTGGGAGGGAAAAGGGGGACTGGGAGGCAGAGAAAAAGCTGGGAGACAGGGGGGGTGAGCTGGGAGAAAAGGGGGGAGAGCTAGGGGGGCAGGGAGGAGAGCTGGGAGGGAGGGGGGGTGAGGCTGGGGGGCCGGGAGGCGAGCTGGGGGGCAGGGGGGGTGAGCTGGGAGGGAGGGAGAAAGACTGGTAGGCAGGGAGATGAGCTGGGAGGCAGGGGGGGGTGAGTTTGAGGGAGAGAGGTGAGCTGGGAGGGAGGGGGGTGAGATGGGAAAGGGAAGGAGGTGAGCTGGGAGGCAAGGAGGTGAGCCCGGGGGGGTAGGGAGGTGGGGCTGGTAGGCAGAGAGAAAGAACTGGGGGGGCAGGAAAAGGGGACTTTTGGGGGGGCACAGAGGGGGAGCTGGGAAATCAAGGAGGTGAGCTGGAAGGCAGGGAGGTGAGCTGGGAGGCAGGGAGGGGAGCGGGAGGGGAGGAGTGAGTTGGGGGGGAAAAGAAAAAGGGGCTTTTTAGGCAGGGGGAGGTGAATTTGAGGGAGAGAGGTGAAACTTGGGGGGGGCCCAAAGGGGATGAGCTGGGGGAAGGGGGGGAGCTGGTAAAGGGAGGGAGGTGAGTTTGGGGAAAAAGGGAAGGGGAGCTGGGAGGCAGGAAGGGAAACAAAGGGCCCGGGAGGTGGGGCTGGAGGCAGAGAGTGAGCGGGGGGCAAGGGGGTGGTTGGGGAAAGGGGGAGGGGGTGAGCTGGGGGCAAGGGGGTGAGCTGGGGGGCCGAAAAAAGGGGGACTTTTTTGGGGAGAGGGAGCTGGGGGGGAAAAGGGGGGAAAACTTGGGGGGCAGGGAGGTGGGGCTGGGAGGAAGAGAGGGAGCTGGGAGACGGAAAGGTTTAGCTGGGAGGGACGGAGGTGGGCTGGGGGGAGGGAAAGGGGAGCCGGGAGGCCCGGGAGAGGGGCTGGGGGGCAGAGAGGGGAACGGGAGGGGAGGGAGGTGGCTGGGAGGGATTGGGGGTTTAGCTCGGGGGCAGGGAGGTTTAGCTGGGGGGAAAAGAGATTAAAAAGGGGAGGGGAGGGGGGTTAATTTGGGGGCAAGAGGGGAGCTGGGAGGAAAAGGGGGGTGAGTTGGGGGGCAGGGAAGTGAGCTGGGAGGCAGGGGGGGTGAGCTGGGGGGGGGGAGGGGGGAGTTAGGAGACAAGGAGGTATGGGGGGCAGGGAGGTAGCTTTTTGGGAGGAAAGAGAGGTGGCGGGGGGCAAGGAGGTGAAACTGGGAGGGCAGGGGGGAGCTTGGGGGTTTGGGAGAAAAGATTGGGAGGGAGGGAGGGGGGGTGAGTTTGGGGGGCAGGTAAGTGAGCTAGGAGACAGGAAGGGGAAACTTGGGGAGACAGGGAGGGGAGCGGGGGGGCAGAGAGGTGATGGGAAGCAGGGAGGTGGCTGGGGGCACGGGGGGGGTGAGCTGGCAGTTTGGGGGGTGAAGCTGGGGGACGAGAGGGGGAGCTGGGGGCAGGGAGGGGAGGGGGGAGGAATGGAGGTGGGGGCTTTGGGCAGGGGGGGTGGCTTTGAGGCAAAAGAGGGAAAACTGGGAAAACAAGGAGGTGAGCTGGGAGGCAGGGGAGGATAGCGGGGGGGCAGGGGGGTGAGCTGGAGGGAAGAGAGGGAGAGATGGGGGGAAAGGGAGGTGAGCGAGAGGCAGGGAGGGGAGGGAGGCAAGGAGGAAGGGGCTGGGAAGGGAGGGGGTAAACTTTGAGGGCAGAGAGTGAGCTGGGGGGCAAGGGAGGTGAGCGGAAAGGGAAGGGGGAGAGCTGGGGAACAGGGGAGGTGAGTTTGGGGGGAAAAAGGGGGGAGAGCTAGGAGGCAGGGAGGGGAAAACCCGGGAGGCCCGGGAGGTGAGCTGGGAGGCAAAAAAGGCGAGCCGGGGGGGGCAGGGAAAGGGAGTGGGGGCAGGGGGATGAGCCCGGTTTGGCAGGGGATGAGCCCGGGAAAGGGAGGGAGGTGAGCTTTGAGGCAAAGAGGTTGGGGGGAGGGGGGAGGTGAAAATGGGAGGGAGGGAGGGAGAGGGAGGCAAGGAGGTGACTGGGAGGCCCAAAGGGGGTGGGGCTGGTAGGCAGGGAGAAAAGAGCGGGAAAGGGAGGGAGGTGAGGGTTTGAGGCAAGAGGTGAGCTGGGGGGCAGGGAAAGGTGAGATGGGAGGCCCGGGGGGGGTGAGATGGGAGGCAAGGAGGTGAGCTGGGGAGGGCAAGGGGGGTGGGGCTGGGAGGCAGGGAAAGGGGAGTGGTAGGCAGAGAGGTGAGCTGGGAGGGGAAGGGGAAAGGGGAGGGTTTGAGGCACAGAGGTGACTGGGAGTCCCAAGGGGGTAGCTGAAAAGGGAAAGGGAGGTTTAGCGGGGGGCAGGGGGGTGAGGGGGGGAGGCGGGAGGTGAGTTGGGAGGGGGTGAAAGTGAGCTTTCCCGGGAGGGGGGGTGAGGGTTTGGGCAGAAGGGGAGCTGGGGGGGCAAGGAGATGAGCTGCAAAGGGAAAGGGGGGGGGCTGGTAGGCCGGGAGGGAAGGGTGGGAGACAGGAGGGGAGCGGGGGGCAGGGAGGTGAGTAGGAGACAGGGAGGTGGAGCTGGGGGCAGAGAAGTGAGCTGGGAGGGGAAGGGGTGAGCGGAAGGCAGGGGGGTTAGTGTGAGGCCAAAGGGGGTGAGCTGGGGGGGCAGAGGGGGGTGAAGCTTTTAGGGGAGGAGGTGGGGTGGGGGGCAAGGAGGGAAACTGGGACCAGGGAGGTGGGAAAGGGAGGGAAAGAGGAAAGCTGGGGGGAAAAGGAAGGGAGCTGGGAGGGGGGGAGTTTTAGCTGGGAGGGAGGGAGGTAGGCTTGGGGGGCAGGGAGAGGAGTGCGAGGCAAAAGGGTTTAGTTTGGGGGGGGAGGGAGGGGAAGCCTTTAGGCAGAAAAGGGGAGCTGGGAGGGGAAAGGGGGTGAGCTGGGGGCAGAGAGGGAGCGGGGGGGCAGGGGGGGAGCTTTGGGGGAAAGGAAGGGGGGGAAAATAAAGGGGGCAGGGAGGGGGAACTGGGAGGCAGGGGGGTGAGCTGGGGAGGGGAGGGAGTTTAGCTGGGGGCAGGGAGGGGAGCTGGGAGGGATGGAGGGAGGGGGCGGGGGGAGGGGGGGGGAGCTGGGAGGCAGAGGATGAGCTGGGAGGCAGGGTTTAACTTTGGAAAGGGAGAGAGGTGGGCTGGGGGAAGGGGGGACTGGGAGGCAGGGAAAGGGGCTGGGGGGGGCAGGGGGGGTGAGCTGGGGGGGGAGGGAGGTGAGGGTTTGGGGTCAAAAGGGGGTGAAACTGGGAGGGAGGGAGGTGAGCTTTTTGAGGCAGAGGGTGAGCTGGGGGGCAAGGAGGTGAAACGGGGAGGAGGGGGTGGGGGCTGGGATGTAGGGAGAAGGCCCGGGAGGCAGGAGGTGAGCTGGGAGGCAGGAAAAGGTGAGTGGGAGGCAGGGGGGGTGGGGGCTGGGTGACAGGGAGGTGGGCGGGGACAGGGAGGTGGGGCTGAAGGCAGGAAGGTGAGGGTGGGAGCAGGGAGGTGGGCCTGGGAGGCAGGGGGGTGAGATGGGACGAGATGGGAGGCAGGGGGGGGTTAGCTTTGGGGCAAGGAGGGGGACTGGGGAAAGGGAGGGGGGTGAGCTTTTAGGGAAAAGTTTTGAGCTGGGGGGCAAGGAGGAACTGGGAGGCAAGGGGAGGGTGAGCTGGGGGGAAGGGGAGGAGAGCTGGTAGGCAGGGGATTTGGGGTGGGAGCGAGTAGGTGAGCTGGGAAACAGGGAGGGTGAGCGGGGGGGCAGGGTTGAGCTGGGGTTGGGAGTTTAAACTGGGAGGCAGGGAGGGGGCTGGGAGGTGAGCCGGGGAGGAGGGAATAGCTTTGGGGAAAGGGGGAAGAGCGGGGGCAAGAGGTGAGCGGGAGGCAGGGAGTGTGAGCTGGGAGGCAGGGAGGGGAGCTGGGGAGGGGAGTGAGGTGAGCGGGGGGCAAGGGGGGGTGAGCGGGAGGCAGGAAGGTTGGGGTGGGAGACAGGGAGGTGACCCGGGGGGGCAGAGGGGAGCTGGGGAGGACAGAAGGTGATTTGGGAGGCAGGGGGGTGAACCGGGAGGCCGGGAGGGGAGCTGGGAGGGGGGAGGTGACTGGGAGGTAGGGAGGGAGCCTTTGGGGGGCCCGGGGAGGTGAGTGGGAGCCCCGCGAGGTTTAGCTGGGGGGCGAGAGGTGAGCTGGGAAAGGGAGGGGGGGTGAGCGGGAGGTAGGGGGTGAGGGGAGGCAGGGGGGTTTTAGCTGGGAGGTAGGGGGATGATGGGGGGGTGGGAGGAAAAGAGATGAGCTGGGAGGGAAGGAGAAGAGCTTTGGGGGGCAGGGAGGTGAGCGGGAGGCAAAGGGGGGGTTAGTTGGGAGGCAGGGAGGTGGGGAGGGAGGGGAGGGAAGGAGCTAGGAGACAGGAAGGTGAGCTGGGGGACAGGGGGGAGCTGGGAGGGCAGAGAGGTGAGCTGGGAAACAGGGGGGGTGAGCTGGGGAAAGGGGGGGTGGCTGGCAGGTAAGGGGGGGGAAACTTTGGGGGGCAGAGAGGTGGAGGGAGGCAGGGAGGTGAACTGGGAGGAAAGGAGGTTTACTTTTTAGGGGGGGGGAGGTGGCTTTGAGGAGAGAGGTTTAGCTGGGGAAACAAGGGGGGTGAGCTGGGAGGCAGGGGAGGGGGTACTGGGGGGGCAGGGAGGTGAGCTGGGGGGGGGAAAAGAGGAAGATGGGGGAAAAGGGGGTGAGGGTGAGAGGGCAGGGATTTGAGGGAGGCCCGGGGGGTGAGGGGGTAGGCAGGGGATGAGCTGGGAGGCAGGGAGGAGAAAATTTGGGCAGAGAGGTTTAGCTTGGGGTGGGGGAAAGAGGTTTGGGGAGGCAGGGAGGTGAGATGGGAGGCCCAAAGAGGTGAACTGGGAAAACAGGGAGGGGAACGGTAAGGCAGGGGAGATGAGCTGGGAGGGAGGGGGTGACTTTTAGGGAGAGAAGGGGAGCTGGGGGGGGGAGGTGAGCTGGGAGGGAGGGGGGGTGAGCTGGGGGGCAGGGAAGGGGGAGCCCGGGGGGCAAAAGGGGGTGAGTTGGGAGGAAAAGGAGGTTTAACTTTGAGGGGAGGGGGGTGACTTTGAGGCAGAAGGGGGTGGGGAATCAAGGAAAGGGGACGGGGTTTTAAAGAGGAGAGCGGGGGGGGAAAGGGGGGAGAGTGGGAGGCAGGGAGGTGAGCTGGGGGGGGCAGGGAATGGCTGGGGGGCAGTTTAAAATCAAGCTGGGAGGCAAGGGGGGGTGAGCTGGGAGGCAGGGAGGGGAGGGTTTGGGGGAAAAGGGGAGGTGGGGCTGGGGGGCGGAAGGTTTAGCTGGGAGACAGGGAGGGTTTAGCGGGGGGGCAGAGGGGGTGAGCTGGGAGGGGAAAAGAGGGACTGGGGGGAAGGGAGGTGGGGCTGGGGAGGCAGGGAGGTGAAAAGGGGGAAAGGGGGGTGAACGGGGGGAGGGAGGTGAGCTTGGGGGGTTTGGAGGTTTAGCCCGGGGGGAAAAAGAGAGGGTTTAACTGGGAGGCAGGGAGGTTAGCGGGAGACCGGGGATGTGAGTGGAGGGGGCAGGGAGGGTGATCTGGGAAAGGGAGGGAGGTGAGCTGGGGGAGACAGGGAGGCGACTGGGGGGCAGGGGGTGAGCTGGGGGGGCAGGGAAAGCTGTGAGGGCATGGAGGTGAGCTGGGGGCCCGGGAAAGGGGAGCTGGAGACAGGGAGGTGAACTGAGAGACAGGGAAAGAGCTGGGAAAAGGGAGGGGGATCTTGGGGGACAGGGGGGGGAGCTGGGAGGCAGGGGGGTGAGCTGGGGACGGGGGGGTGAAACTTTGGGAGGGAAGGGAAAGGGGAGCTTGGGGGGGGAGGGGGGGGAGCCGGGAGACAGGGAGGTGAGCTGGGAGGGCAGTGAGGTGAGCTGGGAGGCCCGGGGGGAAATGAAAATGGGAGGAAGGGGAGGGGGAGCTGGGAGGCAGGGGGGTGAAACTGGGAGGGAAAGAGGTGAACCCGGGGGGCCGGGAGGGGAGCTGGGAGAAAAGGGAGGTGAGCTGGGAGACAGGGAGGGGGAGTGGGAGGGCAGGGAAAGGTGAGTGGGGGGGCCCGGGAGGGAGCTGGAAGGCAGGGAGGTTTAGTGGGGGGGCAAAGAGGTTTAATGGGAGGGAGGGAGGTGAGCTGGGGGGGACAGGGAGGGACTGGGAGACAGGGAGGTGAGCGGGGAAGGGCAGGGAGGGGAGCTGGAAGGCAGGGAGGTGAGCTGGGGGACCGGGAGGGGGAGCTGGGGGGGACCCGGGAAAGGGAGGGTGGGAGGCAGAAGGTGAGCTGGGGGGCCCGGGGGGGGGAGGGTGGGAACAGGGATGAGGGTTGGGAACAGGGGGTGGGGCTGGGGACAGGGGGGGGTTTAGGGGAGACAGGGAGGTGAGCTGGGGGGAAAAGGGAGGGGGGAGTGGGAACAGGGGGGGAGTTTTGGGGAAAAAGAAGGGAGCTGGGAAAACAGGGAGGTGAGCTTGGGGGGCAGGGGGGGGTGAAACGGGGAGGGGGAGGGAGGGGGAGCTGGGAAGGGAGGGAGGGTGAGCTGGGGGACAAAGGGGGGTGGCTTTGGGGGGCAGGGAGGTGAGCTGGGAGGCAGGGAGGGAGTGGGGGGCAGGGAGGTGGAAAATGGGAGGAAGGGAGGGAGCTGGGAGGCAGGGAGTTTTAGCTGGGAGGCAAAAAAGGTGAAATGGGGGGCAGGTTTGGTGAGGGTGGGAGACAGGGGGGGAGCGAGAGAAGGGGGTGAGCTGGGGGACGGGAGGTGAAACGGAAGGCAGGGAGGGAGCTGGGAGACAGGGAGGGGAGTGGGAGGCCCGGGGAGGTGAGCTGGGAGACAGGGGGTGGGACTGGGAGGCAGGAAAGGTTTAGCTGGGAGGCAGGGGGTGAGCTGGGAGAAAAGGGAGGGACTGGGAAAACAGGGGGTGAGCTGGGGGACAGGGAGGGGAGCTGGGGGACCCGGGGGGTGAGTGGGAGACAAGGGGGGGGGAGCTGGGAGACAGGGAAAGGGGACGGGAAACAAAAAAGGTTTATGGGAGACAGGGAGGTGAGCTGGGAGGCAGGGAGGTGAGCTGGGAAAAGGGAAAGGGGGTGAGTGGGAGGGGGGGGGTGAGCTGGGGGACATGGAGGTGAGCTGGGGAGGCCCTGGGGGTGAGCTGGGAGGCAGGGAGGTGGCTGGGGGGGGGAGGGAGGTGGCTGGGAACCGGGAGGGTGAGCTGGGGGGGCAGGGGGAGGTGACTGGGAGGCAGGGAGGGGGAGCTGAGAGGGCCCGGGAAGGGGAGTGGGAGACAGGGAGGTGAGCTGGGAGACAGGGGGGTGAGCTGGGAGACCCGGGAGGGGAATTGGCAAAAGAGGGGAGGTTAGCTGGGAGGCAGGGAGGGGGAGCTGGGGGGGCAGGGAGGTGAGCTGGGAGGGAGGGAGGTGAGCCCCCCCCCGAGGGCCCGGGAGGTGAGCTGGGAAAAACAGGGAGGTGAGCTGGGAGACAGGGGGTGAGCTGGGAGACGGGAGGTGAGCCCCCGGGAGGGCAGGGGGGTGAAATTGGCGAGAGGGGGGACTGGGGGGGCAGGAAGGGTGAGCTGGGAGGGGAGGGGGTGAGCTGGGAGGGCAGGGAGGTGACTGAGAGGCAGGGAGGTGGCTGGGAGAAAAGGGGGGTGAGTGGGAGACAGGGGGTGAGGCTGGGAGACAGGGAAGTGAGGGTTTGGGGGGCAGGGAAAGGGGAGTTTTGGGAGAGAGGGGGGTGAGTTTGGGGGAAAAGGAAGGGTGGGGCTGGGGGCGGGAGGTGAGCGGGGAAAACGGGAGGTTTAGTTGGCAAAAGGGGAGGTGAGCTGGGAGGCAGGAAGGGGAGTGGGAGGCAGGGAGGTACCCGGGAAAGGGAGGGATGTGAGTGGGAGGCAGGGAGGGGGGCTGGGAGGGAGGGGGGGAGTGGGAGGCAGGGGGGGTGAGTTGGCCCAAAAGGGAGGTAGTTGGGGGGGAAGGAAGGTGAGCTGGGAGGCGGGAGGGGGCTGGGGGACAGGGAGGTTTAGTTGGGGAAGGAGGTGAGCTGGGAGGCAAAGGGAAAGGGGGAGTTAGAGGCAGGGGGGTGAGCCGGGGGGAAGGGGGGTTGGGGCTTGGGGGGCAGGGAGGTGAAACTTGGGGGGCCCGGGAAAGGGAGCTGGGGGCCCGGGAGGTGGCTGGGGGGGCAGGAAGGGGGGAGCGGGGGGCAGGGGGGGTGGCGGGAGGAAGGAAGGTGAGCTGGGAGGCAGGGAGGTGAGCTGGGAGGCAGGGAGGTGAGCTGGGAGGCAGGGAGGTGAGCTGGGAGGCAGGGAGGTGAGCTGGGAGGCAGGGAGGTGAGCTGGGAGGAGGGAAGGTGGGGCTTTGGGGGGGCAGGGAGGTGAGCTGGGAAAGGGAGGGAGGTGGCTGGGAGGGAGGGAAGGGGGAAATGGGGGCAGGGAGGGGAGCGGGGGGGGCAGGGGGGGTGAGCGGGAGGCAGGGAAAGGGGGCTGGGAGACAGGGAGGGAATTTTGGGGAGAGAAGGAGGTGAGCCCGGGGGCAGGAAGGTGAGCTGGGGGCAGGGGGGGTGAGCTGGGGGAGGAGGGAGGTGACGGGAGGCAGGGGGGGGTGGCTTTGGGGGGCCCGGAAAAGGGAGCGGGAAAGGAGGGGAAAGGGGGCTGGGAGGCAGGGGGGGTGAGCTGGGGGGAGGGAGGGGAGCCCGGGGGGCAGGGAGGGAGCTGGGAGGCAGGGGGTGAGCTGGGAGGCAGGGGGGTGGGGGCTGGGGGCAGGGGGGTGAGCTGGGAGGCGGAAGGGGAGCAAAGGGGGCAGGGGGGGTGAGCTGGGAGGCCCGGAAGGGAGTGGGGAGGGAGGGAGGTTTAGGGTTTGGGAGAGAAAGGGGGGTGGAGCTGGGGGGGAGGAAGGTTGGCTGGGAGACAAGGGAGGGGAATTTTGGGAGAGAAGGGGAATCCGCTGGGAGGAAAAGGGAAAGGGGAAACTGGGAGGCAGGGAGGTAGCTGGGGCAGGGAGGTGAGCTGGGAGGCGGGGAGGTGAGCCCGGGGAGGCGGGAGGGGAGCTGGGGGGCAGGAAGGAAGGGAGTAGGAGGGGGGGAGGTGACTGGGGGGCCGGGAGGGTGAGCTGGGGGGGGGCAGGGGGGTGAAACTGGGAGGCAGGAAGGGGGAAAAGGGGGGGCAGGGAGGTGAGCTGGGGGGGGGCAGGGGGGGACTTTGGGGGGGGAGGGAGGGAGCTGGGGGGGCAGGGGGGGTGAGCTGGGAGGGGAGGGAGGTGAGCTTGGGAGGCAGGGAGGGGAGCTGGGAGGCAGGGGGTGGGGCTGGGAGGCAGGGAGGTGAGCGGGAACAGGGAGGTGACTGGGAGGGGGGGGAGGGAGCGGGGGGGCAGGGAGGTGAGCTGGGGGACAGGGAGTGAGCTGGGGCGGGGGGTGAGGGTGGGAGGCGGGGGGTTAAAATGGGAGGCGGGAGGGTGGCGGGAGGGCAGGGGTGAGCGGGAGACAGGGAGGAGGGGCGGGAGGCAGGGAGGGGAAACTGGGAAAGGGAGGGAGGTTTAGGGGGAGGCAGGGAGGTGGCTGGGAGGCAGGGGGGGGTGAGCTGGGGGGCGGGGGGTGGCTGGGGGGGCAGGGGAGGGGAGCTGGGGGGCCGGGAGGTTTAGCTGGGGGGGCAGGGAGGGGAGGGGAGGCAGGGAGGGGAGGGTGGGGGCAGGGAGGTGAGCTGGGAGGCGGGGGTCAGAGGCCCCTGTTAAAAAAAATGTGTAAAACTCTCTGGAACCCAAAAAAAAACATTAAGAACAAAGGGTTTTTTAATGTTAAATTTAAAAATTAACGAAAGTATAAAAAATTTTTTCAGGGCATAAAAAAAAAAACATTTGAAAAAGATAAAAATTATACATCTAAAATTTTTGATTCCAGGACGCCAAGTTTAGCAAGGATTACGCGAAACCTGTGCATGAAAAAACAGTTTATCTTAAAAGACGAAACGTTCAGGACTGCTTTTTCGGTATTAAAAAACCATTTAATTTAAAATGATATTATTTAAAAACAATTTATTGTTTTTGCTCAAAATGTGATTGGGGAAATGTTTTGGGGCAATCGATAAACCCTTTTTAAATTTTAAAAAGGTTTTAAATTTGCTGTGGAATTTAAACACCCCGGGGGGGGGGGCGTTGACCCCCGGAACACTCTCCAGGGAAGTGTGGGTTTGTCCCCCATAATAAAAAGTCCCCTTTACCTTTTCACCCACACTGTTGGGCTTACAGTTTACTTTTCTACCTTAGGGCTGTGTGGACATCCACAAAACCTGCCCCCACCCCCGCCTTTTGTGCACCCCCCCCCCCCTCTAAAAATTTTGTGCAACCCCTGTTTTCCCCTACCACTGTTTCACCAAACCCAAACTCTTACAAATGGGGT
The DNA here is from genome assembly GCF_026875155.1 of Cherax quadricarinatus. Classification (NCBI taxonomy): domain Eukaryota; kingdom Metazoa; phylum Arthropoda; class Malacostraca; order Decapoda; family Parastacidae; genus Cherax; species Cherax quadricarinatus. The sequence continues at coordinate 36,761,388 of NC_069449.1, read as the reverse complement.
GCACCAACCCCCCCTCTAAAAATTTTTTGTGCACCCCCCTCCCACGACCCGTGCACCACCCCAATCTCTTTTCACTGTGTGCACCACCCACCCCCAAAAAATTTTTGTGCACCACTGTCCCCAAACCCCGTGCACCACCCAAGCCTTAAAACTGTGTGCACCCCCCCCCCCTAAAATTGTGTGCACCATAACCCCTCTACCACTGTACCCCCCCTAAGCTCTTACAATGTGTGCACCACCCACACTTAAAATTGTGTGCCCCCCACTTTCTCTTTCCACTGTGCACCACCTAACTCTTACACTTGTGCAACCCCACCCCCCTAAATATTGTGTGCACCCCTGTCTACCCTGTGCACCACCTTAAATCTTTTCCCTGGTGCACCACCCCCCACTCTAATAAAGTGTGCAAAACCACTGGGTCCCCCAATGGGGCACCAACCCAATCTCTTACAAACGGGGTTTCACCACCCCCCACTCTAAAATTGTGGGGCACCACTGTTTTACCCCCTTTTGGGACCACCTAATCCCTTACACTTGTGCACCACCCCCCTCTAATTTTGTGCAAACCCCGGGCCCACCCACTGTTAAAAACCCCCTAAACTCTTACACTGTGTGCACCACCCCCACTCTAATATTGTGTTTTCACCCTGTCTACCACTGTGCCCACCTAATCTCTTACCCTGTGTGCACCACCCCCACTCTAATAAATTTTGTGCACCCCTTTTCTACCACTGTGCCCACCTAATTTCCCCTTTCACTGGTTTGCACCACCCCCCCCCTAATTTTGTGTTTCACCACTGTTACCACTGTGCACCACCTAATCCCCTTTCACTTTTGTCAAACCCCCCACCACTCCCAATTTTTGTGGTTACCATGTCAAAACCCCTGGCACCACCTAATCTTTACCCTGTTTTCACCCCCCCACACTTTTAAAAATTTTTGTGCACCCCTGTTAAACCCCCGGGGGCACCACCTAATCCCCCCCACTTTTGCAAACCCCCCCACCCTTAATATTGTGTGCACCCCCTTCCCCCTGTGCACCCCCTAATCCCCTTTCATGTGTGAAAACCCACCCTCTAAAAAATTGGGGTGCACCAAATGTCAAACCCCTGTGCACCAACCCAATCCCTTAAACTTGGGGCCCCCACCCACCCCCCTAATAATTTTTGCCCCCTGTCTACCACTGTGCACCACCTAATCCCTTACACGTGTGCAAACCCCCCCCCCCTTTAAAAATTTTTGGGGGCACCACTGGGCTCTCTACCAAATGGCGCCAAATTAAAACCTTTACACCTGTGTTTCACCACCCAACTCTTTACTAAGTGTGGGTCATTTCAGCGTCTTTTTCTCAAACCTTTTTACAAATCAAATCTCCACCTCTTGACTGTTTTGTAAACTTTAAAAATAACATTACTATTGCTCAAAAATTTTTTTTCCCTTTCAAGGGGGAAAAGGGAGGGAAATAGAGGAAGATATGGGGAACCATTCTTCTCCCTTTCCATTCTTCTCCCCCAAACCCTTCTTTTCCCCTTTCCATTCCCCTTACCATTATTTTTCTTTGCTTGCTGTGTTTCTTATTTCCCTGCCAATGACGAGTCGAGCACCCAACCCAAGGACTGTTCCCTCCATTACTGCTTCTCTTTGTTTTTTTCTGAGTGGGAAGGGTAGGGAGAGGGGGAGAGCTGGGGAAAAAAATTTGTGAAAGAGGAAGTGAAATGGGGACAGTGTTGAGAGGGTAGCCCAGCTGGAATTGGTGATTGTTAATGCATATTGGAACTTGTTTGCTTAATGCTTTGGGAAACGTTTGGTTAATGCATAGGGAACTTGCCATTTTGTCATTTTTGTTTTCTGCTTCCACAATATTGTTACCCTCCCGGCTACTACACCTGCTTGGCCCCCTACACACCTGTCTCATCAACACACCCCAAAAGAAATAACAGTCTGTCTTAAATTTTTTCTAAAATAGCCCCGAATTATTTGCTGTCTGCTTTTTTATTTTAGAATAATGTTAACTTTGGGTAGCTTCTTTAGCTAAATAATTTCCTATTTTATTTCCGTTATTTGTTTTTTTTTGGCATGTGTACACCCCAAATTTTACCACCTAATTGGGTTTTCAGGGTCGAGGGGTCAGCTCCTGGCCCCCCTCTTATGATCGCTACTGGTCCCCCTCTCTCTCTTTCCCGAGCTTGTCTACCTCTTCTTAAAAAAAGTATGGTTTTTCCCCCCCCCTACTTCACTTGCTGGCACAATTGCTGACAACCCATGATGAAGAAAAAAACTTTCCCAAAGTCCCTGGGACTCGTTGAGTCTTCAGCTTCCCCGTTGTGACCCTTGTCCCCGTGTCCCCTCTCTGGAACATCCTCTTCCCGTCCACCTTGTTTTTTCCCCGCAGTTTTTGTATTGTTATATGTCTCCCCGCCCTTTGTCCCCCAGTGTTCGTCCGATTTCCCCTTAATTTCCCCGTCGACTTCCCCTTTAGCTTGGGACTAGCCTTTTTGCAAACCTTTTTACTTTCTCTAATTTTGAGTGCTTGACCCGGGGTGGGTTTCCCGACTGGTGCTTTCAAAATCCAGTATGGGGCCCAAATACACAGTGACAGTGTCTTTAACGATTCCTTATGGGTTCGGAACGCTATTCCAGGTTTTCCAGGGCCGTTGCGCAGCGGTTTTTTTGGTTGATGTGTGCCTCCTGATGTATCGGTGTTAGGGTCCCCCCAAGGTCTTTCCCCCTAGTGGGTCTTTTTTTTGTCCCCCTACCCTATATTCTGTCTGCGGTCTTTTTTTGCCCCCCCCCAATCTTAAGATTTTGCATTTGGCGGATTGAATTCGAGGACCCATTACTGGCCCCACATGCCCCTCTAGGTCTTTTTGCAGCCCTGCCTCATCCTCGCCGTTTTTAATTCTTCTACAATTCACGTCTTGCGAACGGGACACTTAAGAGTCTATTTTTTCCATAGTCGTTCACATATTCAAAAATGACGGGTCTGAATGACCCCGTGGGACCCCGTCGTAACAGGCCCCCACTGTATACCTTTCGGTCCAGACTCTTGTGCCTCCCTGAGATTCCCTTATCCATTGCGTGCCCTTTCCCTTTTTATGGGGGGGGGCCTGATCCCCCGCTTTGCACTAATCTCTTGGGGGAATGTGTAAAAAGGGCCCTTTCCCCTGAGTCTAGGAAACGAATTACCCAACCCCTCTCTCTCGTGTTTTAAACTTCTGTTCCTTTGTCTAAAACTCCAGGAGGTTTGTGATACAAGATTTGCCTTCCATCCCCCAGGGTTTTTCTTTTATAATCGTTTCCCTTTTCCCAGGTGTTCGACCACTCTCCTCCGATAAATTTTCCCTGACTTTGCACACATAAGTCAACACAGTCGGGGTTTGTGCCTGTTTGTTTCCTTTTTAAATATGGGGGCTACTTAGCTTTTCCATTTCTCAGGGGTTGCCCAGTTTTAAAAGGGTGTGTTGAAGATTGTGGTTAGAGGCACAACAGCATCTCTGCTCCTTCTCTAAGGACCATGGGGGGGGTTGTCCCGGGCCCATCGCCCTTTTAGGTGTCAGGTCATTAAGAGTTCTTCACCTCCTCCTCATTGTTCTTGTATCCAACATTGTTGGATATTCCCCCTTGTGTTCCCTTTGTGCTTTCCCCCCAGCCCCCTTCCTGTCTCTACTTAAAAACTTCCCTTAAACTCCGTTCAGCTCCCCCACATACCTCCGATCATTTCTTGTGAGTTTTTCCACCTTTGCCTTATCTGATACCTGGTTTTGACTGTTGTTTCCTCTGATGGGCTTCAACATTTCGGGCGTCTTGATTCCGAGCTATTCTTTTTAATGTCGGGGCCTCCCCCTTCCTTGCGTACTCATTCCTGGTTGCGATGATCTCCCTATTTTCGTGTTTCCTGCCTTCTACTTTTTCCATTCTCTATTGCATTTGTTTTTGCCCCCTTACACCGTCGGGGTAAACCGGGGCGTTTGGTCTTGTTGTTACTGTTGCCCTTTGGGAATGAACCTTTCCATGCCTCCTTGCATTTTGTTGTACATTTCCTATTCTTTTAGGCTTTTTGCCTTCTCTGTCCCATGGCCCCCCGCATGAAATTTCTTCAACCCATTTCCCCCTTTTTTTAAGTCAGGCTTTTCCCATTTACTCCTGTTATCTTCCACTTGCAGTCTACTATGTTTTAAAACCAAAACCCGTGGTCGTAGTCCTAGGGGCCTATTTTGATATCCAAAATTTTGGGCTGCCGGGTGAACAAAGGTAAATCTTGTGTATGTGTTGTGTGTGTGGTGTGTGTGGTGTGTGTGGTGTGTGTGTGGTGTGTGGTCAGGGGGAAAGCAGGTGTGGAGGTCATCAGCATAACAACACAACAGGTTTGATTCAACCACAATCACCTGACACCGACTAAGTCGCCTCTTTGTCCACCTTTCCTTCCTTCTTAAAACAAACGCGCACAAAAAAATACATACACAGGATCATATAAAATATTCAGAGGATCAGACAGAGTGGCTAGGGGGAGGCTAGTTGAGCTGTGAGGAAGAGAGATGGATGGCAGTTAAAGGCACAAGTGTGACTCAAAAATCTTAGGAAATACTCAATTATCGTCTCAGTTTGATAAACCGAACGAACTATGTGAGAAAGATAGTGGTGGCACAAACACCATACACATATTTAAAAAATAGATATGATCGGATCCTGGAGCTCATGAATCAGTAAAACCGGTCGAAAAGAATTAAAGATCAGGGAAAAGAATTAAAGATCAGGGACAGGAGCTATGAACTGACTCCAGCAAACACAACTTGATGAATGACTGATACCACATAGTGGAAGTTCAGTAAGATATCAGTGGCGACACTGGTCTCCAGAAGTTGTTGGTCATTGTTCGACTTTTTCATATGTGAAGTATGACTACATTAGCTTCTAAAGAAAATGGTCATTTACCCAATGGCAGGCGAAGTTAGTAAAATTTGCCAATTATAAGATAACGAGGCAAGATAATAGTTACTCAGTACATCAGAGCAACAGTCTAGACCTCATCTTGTTTTTTTCCATATGGGGAAATTTGAGGAGATTTATTTCTTAGTTTTTCTGTCACTACTCACAAATTCGCATAAAACAACCGAAGGTGACTCTGTAGGTGTAGGATTTAAATCTTGGCACCACAGTGATCTGCAAATAGGTCAATCTTTTCTTGGTTGCTGGTAGCGTCAGCCCCATCCATTGTGGCTTATTGAGTAAATATTTTTGTCCGTTCTTGGCCAAGGGCTCACCAGATTTTGGATCTCAGTCTTTCTGATACCAATTTTCTTCATGCTCACTCTCACCAAGAAATGGCCAAGCATTAGATTTCATTTACTAACAGGCTTCTCTTCTGGTGTTTGATGATGACCAAGAAGGGACAGGTGAAAAAATTTACTCGACTGCTAGCATCAGCCTATAGTGAGGCCTCACACTAGGTGGCTGTAAACTCTGAATAAAGTACTGGCCAGTTTCTCATCTCCCACAACCTAGTTATGCGAATTGATTCTTCTTATTTTTCTGGGTAAATGTAACTGTGTATATCATTCACTAGGAGGAAAAAAAGAAGGAGCATTGCAGCAGGCCTACTGGCCTATCTTAAACTTGTCAGTATTTTACACCATTTCAACACTACTGTCCCATGCTATGCATGTCCAAGTCACCTACTGGCCTAAGCTAATCAGGTCCAAGTCACAACCACTTAAGAAGGAAGGAAAACTGCATCAGCCCTATTAGCCCAGGCTCGGCAGGTCCAACTCGATGAAAATTAGACACATGTGTAACATCTGGGTATCTTTACTGTAGACGTTTCGCCATCTAGTGACTTTATTAATACAAATTCAAGGACATAATTGGAAGACTGAACTATATACAAAAGATGAGGTAATCAGTCCCTCAGCCTTGAAGCTGGTGTAAAGACCACCGTAGTCGTGAAGAATCTGGAGCAGAGGCGAGGTAGTAGAAGATTCCGTCCGTATAGTATCGCAAAAGCCCGGGCCTTTTTCCCCAATAGGTGGCCCGTGCCTTGCTCCCGTCCGTGGGGAGTGTCTTAGACCATTGTCTGCCATGGGAGGAGGTAAAAGCGGCTCCTAGTCTTCTAGGACCAGCTGTCCCCAGGTCTAGCCCCGTTCCCCGCCCCCATGGTGCTTGGAGGAAGAAGCTAGGCACCTTGGACTGCCACAAACCCCGCCCACATTCGTTCGAAGGGTGTGACAGCTGCATAGTGGCAGAGGATGTCAGGAGGTGCAAAGACAGCAAGCACTACAGGATCCTTTTGGAGTCACACCCCAGGTTTGGGCATTAAGCCCGAGTGTGGGGGAAGCTTCAAGAGAAATGCCTCTTGCTGTGTGTGTTTGTGCTTCTACTACTTCACTTCTCTGATGTAGAAGAGGCAAGAAGGTTGGCGCTTATATACTGGCGTCAGGTGGAAAGAAACGTGTAGCAGACGAAGACATTGTCACTGGCAGGCGGGATTCCCCAGTGGAAGTAGATCATACCCGAGGCACAGGTTAGTAATAGTGAAGAAGGTTATGGAGATGATTCCTCTACATCCAGATTCCATGATGTTACAGTGTCTGACAGGGTGTACATGAATGATATGCAGTAGTATACAATAAATCATGTCCTTGAATTTGCACTGGATAGCAAAACAGGTTCGTAATCATCATATTAGTCATATCTACTCATGTAAATCACAATTTTGATGGACGAGGTCTACATAATGTCTTACGAAATACTGTTAATTTGCTAATTGCTCTCTCACTCTCTCTCTCTCTCTCTCTCTCTCACTCTCTCTCTCCTTCTCTTCCTCATCACTTCTCTCCCACTCTCTCTCTCTTTCTCTCTCTCTCTCCTCTCTCTTCTCTAATAAATATATATATATATTATATATAATATATATATATATAGTATATATATATAAAAATTATCTTATTATTATTATTATTATTATTTTATGAGCACACTGGCCGAATCCCACCAAGGGCAGGGTGGCCCAAAATAGAAAAACTTTCACCATCTCACCTCCATCAAATATCTTGCCAGAAGGGTGCTTTTACACTACGGTTTTTAACTGCAACATTAACACCCCTCCTTCAGAGGTGCAAGCACTGTACTTCCCATCTCCAATACCTCAAGTCAGGCCTGCCGTTTCCCTGAATCCCTTTATAAATGTTACTTGCTCACACACCAATCGCACGTCAAGTATTTACAAACCTTTGTCTCCATTCACACGCTATCAAACACTCAAACGCATGCCCGCAGGAAGTCCAAGGCAAGCCCCTCGCCACACCACAAAACCTCATTTACCCCCTCCCCCAACCTTTCCTAGGCCGACCCCTACCCCCGCCTTCCTTCCAACTACAGACGATACACTTGAAGTCATTCTGTTTTTACCTTCCATCTCTACTCTACAAGCCTGAAACCACCTCTAACAACCCTTCCACAGCCCTCTGGACAACAGTTTTTGGGCAATCCCTGCACCACTCCTAACTCGCAAACTACGAATTCTCTGCATTATAATCACACCAACCATTGCCCTCGAGACATGACATCTCTACAGCCTCCAGTCTGTCTCCTCGCTGCAACATTTGCATCACCCATGCTTCACACCCCATATAAGTGCTTGGTAAACTATACCTCATACATTCCCCTCTTGCCTCCCAAGACAAAGTTCCTTGTCTCCACAGACTCCTAAGTGCACGCGACACGCCTTTCACCTCTCATCAATTAAAGGTTCACCTCATCTATCCATAGACCCATCCGCAGGCACGTCCAAACCCAAATATCTGAATACATTCAACCTCCTCCATACTTCTCACCCTTCCAATCTGATATCCAAACTTCCATCACCTAAATCTTTTTGTTATCCTCATAACCTTACTCTTTCCTGTATTCACCTTTTAATTTTCTTCTTTGGCAACACCCTTACCAAATTCATGCCACCAACCTCTGCACTTCTCTTCAAATCTCCTAAGAAGCACAGTGTCCCAACGTCACACTTCTCCCACTTCCACACTGGTCCACGTCACACTTGGTCCACATCCACACTGGCCCACGTCACACTGGACCACTCCACGCCCCACGTCACACAGGGTCTACGTCACCCTGGTCCAAGTCACAACTGCATACATCACGACCGTCCACGCACACTGGCCCACGTCACACTGACCCACGTCCACACTGTTCCACTCACACAGTACCACGAGTCACACTGGCCCACGTCACACGTGGCCCACGTCACACTGGTCCACGCCACAAGGTCCACGTCCACTGGCCATATCGCACCAATCCACGTCACACTGGTCCACGTCATACTGTTCAACGTCACACTGGTCAACGTCACCCTGGTCCCAAGTCACACTGGCCTAAATCAGCACCGTCCACGTCACACTGGCCCACGTCAACACTGACACACGTCCACACTGGTCCACGTCACACTGGTCCACGTCACACTGGCCCACTTACACTGGCCCACGTCTCACTGGTCCGACTCCACACTGGTCCACGTCACACTGGGCCATATCGCACCCGCATTCCACGTCACACTGGACCACAGTCATACTGGTCCACGTCCACACAACTGGTCCACGTCACACTTACCCACTCACACTGTCCACGCCACACACATCCCACGTCACACTGGTCCACTTCACCACTGGTTCCGTCACCACTGGCCCACGTCACAGCCTGGTCCCACGTCACAATGGGCCCACTTCACACTGGTCCACTCACACTGACCACGTCACACTGGCCTACATCACACCGGTCCCCTCACCACTGGCCCACTGTCACACTGTACCCACGTCACACGGTCCACGTCACACTGGGTTCAAGTCCACTCTCCCACGTCACAACTGGTTCACGTCACACTGGTCCACGTCACAACAGGCTCACGTCACACTGAACTCGACACACTTGCCCCGTCACACTGGTCCACGCATCACACTGGTCCCACGTCACACTGGCCCATATCAACACCGGTTCACGTCACAAATGGTCCACGTCCATGCGGTCCACGTCCACACTGCCTCACGTCACAACTGACCCACGTCCACACTGGTCCACTCAACACTGGTCCACTACCACACTGGTCCACGTCACACTGTCCCACGTCACATGACCCCACGCAAACTGGTCCACGTCACACTACTGCACTACTCCACGCCAACACTGGCCCATCGACAACACTTACCCACGTCAAACTGGTCCACGTCACACTACTCCACGTCACACTGGCCCACGTCACACTGACCCACGTCACACTGTCCCACGTCACACTGGTCCACGTAACACTGGTCCACGTCACACTGGTCCACGTCACACTGATCCACGGCCCACTGGTCCACGTAACACTGATCAACGTCACACTGACCCACGTCACACTGGTCCACGCCACACTGACCCACGTCACACTGAATCACGTCACACTGGTCCACGTCACACTGACCCACGTCACACTGTCCCACGTCACACTGGTCCACGTAACACTGGTCCACGTCACACTGGTCCACGTCACACTGATCCACGGCACACTGGTCCACGTAACACTGATCCACGTCACACTGGCCAACGTCACACTGACCCACGTCACACTGCTCCACGCCACACTGACCCACGTCACACTGAATCACGTCACACTGGTCCACGTCACACTGACCCACGTCACACTTGTCCACGTCACACTGGCCCACGTCACACTGACCCACATCACACTGGTCCACGTCACACTGGTCCACGTCACACTGACCCACGTCACAATATCACCTCTCCAACCCTTTTCTAAAGCTACCTAAAGTTGGTTTGACTGACATTTAATTACAATATTTGACCATTAATCCCCCATGATTGACTACTGTATGACAGGTTGGCACCATAGACAGGTTGGCACCATAGACAGGTTGGCACCATAGACAGGTTGGCACCATAGACAGGTTGGCATCATAGACAGGTTGGCATCATAGACAGGTTGGCACCATAGACAGGTTGGCATCATAAACAGGTTGGCATCATAGACAGGTTAGCACCATAGGTTGGCATCATAGACAGGTTGGCATCAAAGACAGATTGGCACCATATCTCAGTAGTAGTACCAGTTCCTAGTAACCAGTTACCAGTAACCAGTGTACCAGTAGATGACTCACTACCAACCATCTCTGCATGAATCACTGTCTGTATTCATATTGCTGCTGACCACAGCAGTATTTCAAACACCCCCTCACATATGGGTACTGGGGTTAGTCAGTCTTACGAGTGAGAGCAAGGAGGCAGGTCACAGCTGTTTGGCGCTTCCGACACTATCCGTAATATTACGTACTACCAGCCTACGTGAGTATTTCTTTCCCCTTCCACGTGTTCAAACCCCCACATGTAAAGGGGGGGGGGAGTCATCCCTCCCCGAGTTTGTTCTTTTCCCTCCAGTAAGAAAAACCGACCCCTTTGGGTTTTCTGGTGATTCGTTCTGCCCCGGAAGTTCTTATTCTACGTGAAGCCACCAGCCCCCACAGTGACTTTGTCATGAACCAAGAATTACTGTACAAACAGCCGGTTGGGGGTACCCCTACAGAAGGTAACCAGTTAGTAATTCCCAGTCATAGTGAATGTAGCTTACAGTAGTTCACGTGTACCGGGTGTTGCACACCCTGGTATGATCGTTCAGTAAAACAAGCCAGACTGAAATATTTTGGCTCGTAGGCAACTGATATTTCTGATATGTTAAAAATGTAGTGTCTCATAAAAATAAAGGTAATGCTAATGGTCCAAATCCAACCCAAGTATATCCAAACCCCACTACGAAACCTTGGGGAAAGAGTTGCGCTAGATTTTTTAAAATAATTCCAATGTTCCCTCCAAGGCAAAAAAATCTGTGTTTTATGGTAGACCATTTCCCAGATTTTTGAGTTTTTCCTATTGCAGATAAGCTGCCGAGACAGTGGGTTTAAAGCGTTTAAAGAACGCATTATCGCGGTATACCCCCCCTAAGCCCCTAGTAAAATAATGGGGGTAAATTTCTGAATGAGATTCTTGAAAATTTGGGCACCTTGTACAAACTCTAACCCCCCATTGTGCCTCATCCCCTGCCGCAATGGGTTAGCAAAACGAAAAAATAAAAAATATTGATGTTTGAGAGCCACTATAAAACCCAACAGGGGGAAATTTGGGGGTAAAGTTATCCCTGATGTGCAGTGTGTATAAATTTGCTTAAAAGTTTTATGGTGACCCCACATTATGCATTTTTGGGTGAAATAAACGTTGCCTTATGAGTTGTTATTTTCAATCTGAAACCAAATTAAAACCCCTGATGTTTCATAGAAACTCGTCCCGTTGTAAAAGTGTTTTTAGAAGAATCCTAAAACATTTCATAAATCAACAGCAAAATTTTACAAGAGTCGCAAACCTCGAGAAAGCCACCCAAAATCAAAGTGGGTTCGAGAGTTATGTGACAAATTTTAACAAGACGTCTGCAATGCCAAATTGATAAAAGTTTGTTGGTCCTTATCGATAGTTGAAATACACTGGGTAAAAATTTAAAGGGTTTAAAAATGTATGGTCAGTATAAAAAATCGATTTAGATCATAAAAGTTATATGTGATGATAATGATGTTCCAAACCCCAGACTAATTGACAGACTCTGACAATCCCCGACCCTGTACTCTTTTCCTCTGAATCAGTCAGACATCAACCTGAATTCGTTATTCCTACGTACCGACAGGTATTGAAAAACCCTAAGTACATTTGTAATTCCAATTCGATTTCCTCAAATACGCATGAGTTGCATGCTACAGAGTTGATCCCCCAGAGATGACCCCCATTCGCTTTGTCAATCTCCCCTACAGATTTGGGGGTTAAAAATGAAAAACCTGTATAGATGAATAATTACAGTATCAACTTATCAGTATCAAAAAATTTTTTTGTGTGTTCCGTTCTTCCGAATTCTGAGAGTTAACAGTCTAGATTTGAGTGCCCGAATCTGCCTTTTTTTAAAACACTTCTTTCTTTGTATTTTCCTTCCTCAGAACCTTTAGATCACATAAATAAGATCGATCGATAAATTTTTTTTTTTCACTTCTTTTGTAATCTCAACTTGGTTTCATTCGGAGTTGTGCTATATTATACCTTGTATTGCATTACAGTTTCAGTTACGTAGCTTCCTTTCCCAATGTTTATTATGTTTGTTATAATGTTCCGGGGTTTATTTGATTTTTTTAGTCACCCCCCCCCCCCCCCACCAATTTTAACCCCCCCTAGAGCGTCCCCGAGCTCTAGTATGTCCATTTCCCAAAAACCAGTTACCGTAACCAGTGTCCCGTAGATGACTCACTCCCAACCGTTCTGCGGGGACCGGTTGTTTTCCTTTTGCTGCTGACCACAGCAGTATTTCAAAAACCCCCTCACTTGGGTATGGGGTTGCCCAGTCTTACGGTGAGAGCAAGGAGGCGGGTCACGGCTGTTTGGGTTCCACACTATCCGTAATACGACACCACCTAAGGGTATTTCTTTACCCTATCCAGGGTTTTGAACCCCAATGATAATAGACAGGTTGGCATCATAGCGGTTTGGCATCAAAGACAGGTTGGCAATAAAAGGGTTTGGCTCAAGAAGGTTGCACCAAGGTTGGCTTTCATGACAGGTTGGCACAAGACAGGTTGGCATCTAGACGGTTGGCACCATAGACGGGTTTGGCTCATAGACTGTTGGCCCATGACAGGTTGGCATCATAACAGGTTGGCATATAGGTTGGCACCATAGAAGGTTGGCATAAGGGACGGGTTGGACCTAGAGGGGTTGGCTGATAGACAGGTTGGCATGATGACAGGTTGGATCATAGCGGGTTTGGATCATAGACGGAGGCCCCCATAGCGGGTTGGCCCCCGGGAGGGTTTGGACCATAGACGGTTGGCCCTAGACAGGTTTCACTTTCAATTTGGGGTTTTTTTTATGGTCTACCCTTTGCATAACAAAAACAGAACAATAATTTATGAAAATTTTCTCTCCTAGAAAAAGTTACCCATTTTATATGACATAGATTTTTAGAATTATGTGCATTTCCTTGGTATTTTTTAAACATTCTTAGAAAAATATCTGAGTAAAGCTGAGAATTTCAGTAAGACTTAGTGAAGGGTTTATTTTATATTAAAATTACTTCATCCCTTAAAAAAATTTTAAGTTAAATTTTCACAGTTCACAATACATGACAAAGGGCAGAGCATGTGTGTGTCCCATGGCTGCAGGTGGGGTTTTTGTACCACTGGCGCGGTGTGTGTGTCCCACTGGCTGCAGGTGTGTGTGTACCACTGGCTGCAGGTGTCTGTGTACCATGGCTGCATGGTGTGGTACCAGGTGCTGTGTGGGGGTTTACCACGGGCTGCTGTGTGTGTGTACCACGGGCTGATGTGTGTGTACCAGGCTGCAGTGTGTGTGTACCACTGGTGCATGTGGTGTCCACTGGCTGGTGTTGGTGTGTCCCATGGCTGCATGTGTTGTGTACCACGGCTGATGTGGGTACCAGGCGCATGGTGTGTGTAATGGCTGCATGTGTGGTACCTGGTACATGTGTGTTTCCACTGCTGCATGTGTGTTCCCCGGGCTGCAGTGGTGTACCACTGGCTGCATGTGTGTGTTTTCCACGGGGCTGCATGTGTGTGCCCACGGCTGCTGTGTGTGTACCACTGGCTGTGTGGCGTCCCCTGCCGCGTGTGTGTACCATTTGGCTGCAGGTGTGTGACCATGCTGCATTGTGGTACCATGGCTGCTGTGTGTGTACCAGGCTGCTGTGTGTGTACCAGGGCTGAGTGTGTGTGTACCACTGGCGATGTGTGTGTGTCCCACTGGTTCGGTGTGTGTGTACCACTGACTCCCATGTGTGGTGTACCACGGGGGTGCGGGGGTTTTCCCCCTGGCTGCAGATTTTTGGTCCCAGGGCTACTGTGTATGTACCGCGGGCTGCAGGTGTGTGTATCACGGGCTGCATGCGTGTGTCCCTTTGCTGCGGGTGTGTCTGCCACTGGTACAGGTGAGTGTGTCCATGGTATGTGTGGTACCGGCTGAGGTGTGTGCCCCTGGGCAGGTGTGTGTACCATGGCTGAGATGTGTGTACCTAGGGTCATGTGTGTGTCCACTGGCTGCAGGGTGTGCACCACTGGCGCTGTGTGGCACCACTGGCTTCAGGTGTGGTTTACCACGGGGCTGATGTGTGTGTACCACGGCTCCATGTGTTTTTCCCACGGGCTGCAGGGTGTGTCCCTTTTTGGCTCCCCTTGTGTGTACCACTGGTACATGTGGTGTAAACTGGCTCCCTTTTGTGTTACCATGGCTGCATGTGTTGTACAGGGCCCAAGGTTGTTTTACCTTGGCTGCAGGTGTGTGTGCCACTGGTGCAGGTGTGTGTACCATGGTGCAGTGTGTCCCAAACTCGCTGCATGTGCGTGTAATACCGCTGCATGTGTGCGTACCAGGGTAGGTGTTTGTACCACGGGCTGCAGGTGGTACCCGGTTTCATTGTTGTACCAGGTGATGTGTGTGCACAACTGGCGCGGGGTGTGTGTCCCACTGGCTGCTTGTGTGTGTCCCACTGGTTGGGTGTTTTTTCATGGCTGCATGTGTTTTACCACGGTGCTGTGTGTGTACCATGGCTGCATGTGTGTGTATCAATGGCTGCTGTGTGTGTCCAGGGCTGCAGGGTGTGAACCACTGGTACAGGTGTAGTATCTTTTGTCAGGTTGTGTACCACGGTGCATGTGTGTTTACCACTGGGCATGTGGTGTACCACTGGCTGCGGGTGGGTTACCACGGCTGCATTGTGTATCCCTGGCTTGGTGTGTGTACCCGGGCTGATGTGTAGTACCATGGCCGGTTTGGGGTTCCGCGGTGCGGGTGGTGTGCCACTGGCTGCCAGGTGTTGTACCAGGGCTGCAGGTTGGTGTTCAGGCTGTTGTTGTGTACCCTCGCTGCATGGGGTTGTCCCATGGCGCATGTGGGGTCCCAGGCTACAGGGTTTGCCCCACGGGTTGCGGTGTGTACCATGGCTAAGTGTGTGTCACTGGCTGATGCGTGTGCCCCACTTTCTGCAGTGGTGTCCACTGGCTGCATGTGTGTGTACCATGGTTTTCAGGGTTTTTTCCCTGGCTGCAAGTGTGTGTACCATTGGCGCATGTGTGTGTGTACCACGGGGTGCGGGTGGTACCACTGGCTCATGTGTGTGACCACTGGCTGATGGTGTGTACACGCCGCTGTGTGTGTACCACTGGCGCAGGTGTGTTTTTCCCACGGCGCATGTGTATGCACCACTGGCTGCAGTGTGTGTACCACGGGCGCATGTGTGGGTACCACTTTGCTGCATGTGTGTGTACCACTGCCGTTTTGTGAAACACTGGTGCTGTGTGTTGTCCAGGGTTTCAGATGTGTGTATACCTGGCTGGGGTGTGTGTACCACTGGCAGCATGTTTTTGACCACTCGTGCATGTGGTGACCTGGCTGCGGGTGTGTATACCACGGGTTTTTTTGGTGCGTTCCCACTGGCTTTAGGTGTACTCACCAAATTTGTACTCACCAATTTGTGGTTGCGGGGTCGAGACTCAGCTCCTCCCCCCGCCTCTTCACTGTCGTATGGATCCTCTCTTTTCCTGCTTCCTGGCTTTGTATACCTTTCTTAAAACTTGTATTTCCTGCCCCCATACTTCACTTGCTAGGCTATTCCATTGTGAAAAACTCTATGACTGAAAAATATTTTCCTAAGTCCCTGGACTGTCTAGTCTTCAGCTTAGTTGTGCCCCCTTGTCCCTGTGTCCCCCTCTGGGAACTCCTATCTCTGTCCCCCTTGTCTATTCCCCCCGTATTTGAGTGTTTTGCTCCCCCCGACCTTCTGTCCTCCATTCGCTCCGATTTCCCTTAAACCTTTCCCCTACGAATTCCCTGAGCTCTGGGGCTAGCCTTGTTGCAAACCTTTGTACTTTCTCTAAATTCTTGACGTGCTTGACCAGGTGTGGGTTCCAGACTGGTGCTGCATCTATATGGGGCCCAACTACACGTGACTGTCTTTAACGATTCCTTATTAGGTTTCTGACGCTTTCTCAGGTTTCGGCGCCCGTATGCTGCGCGGTTTTTTTGGTTGATGTGGCCTCCGGGGATGTGCTCGGTGTTTTGGTCACCCAAGGGCTTTCTCCCTGAGTCGGGCTTAGTCTTTTTCCACCAGCTATCTCGTCGCGGTCTTCTTTGCCCCCCCCCAATCTTCATGACTTTGCATTTTGGGTGGATTGAATTTGAGAAGCCAGTTCTGGACACATGTCCACCTTCCAGGTCTCTTTGCAGTCCCCCCTCCTCGCCGATTTAAATTTTTCTCACACTTCACGTCATTGCGAAAAGGGGCACTTCAGAGTCTTTCTTCCCTCATGTCGTTCACATATATAAAAAAAGCATGGTCCTAGAACTGACCCCTGTGGGACCCCCCTCGTAACAGGCGCCCATTGAACCCCCCCCAGTACCATGACCTTGCTGCCTCCCGTCAGGTATTCCCCTTTTCCATTTTCAGTGCCCTCCCTTTTTCGGCGCCTGATCCTCCGCTTCTGCACTAAATTTTGTGGGGAACTGGTCAAAGGCTTCCTGCGTCTAGGAAACGCAAAATACCCCCCCCTTTTCTTGTCTTACTTCGTTCCTTTTTAAAAAACCAGGGGGTTTTTTGATACAAGAGCCCTTTCCTGAACCCTGGGTGGTTTTTTTTTAAAATTTTGTTCCTTTCCCGGTGTTAAACCCCTCTCTCTGTAATCTTCTCCAGACTTTGCCCCCCAAACATGTCAGAACACAGGGCTGTAGTTTAGTGCCCCGTTTCTGTTTCCTTTTTTAAATATGGGGACTCATTAGCGGGGCTTCCCCTTTCTCAGGTAGTTTGGGGCCCCCCGTTTCAAAGGGGTGTGTTGAAAATTGTGGTTAGAGGCATGCCGCATCTCTGCTCCTTTTCAAGGGGCCCCTGGGGAGTGTTGTCCGGGCCCCTCGCCTTTGAGGGTCAAGGTCACTTAAGGCTTCTTCACCTCCTCCCCGTTGTTCGTATGTCATCCAAAAACTTGTTGGTATTTCCCTCTTGATGTTCCCTTCTGTGCTGTTTCCCCCGCCCTTCCTGTTTATGTAAAAACTTCCTTAAATCCTGTTCAGCCCCCCCATACCCCCTGACATTTTTTGTGATTCTCCACCCTTTTGTCCTTAAACTGATCACCGGGGCTTTGACTGTTTCTTCCCCCTGATTGGGGTATACAAAAGTTTGGGTCAGTCTTGATTCTCGTGCTATGTCATTTTTTACTGTCGCTGGGTTCCCTCCTTACCCGTGGGGTACTCATTCCTGGTCTGCGACTGATCTCCCCTTTTTTGTGTGTTTTTGCCCCCCTGTACTTCTTTTCCCTTCTCATTTCATTTTGTTTTTGCCCTTACACTCGGGTAAAAACCCGGGGTCGTTCTGGCTTCCCGTTGTTACTGTGCATTGGGAAAAAAAACCTTTCCCCTGCCCTCCTGCATTTTTTTTGTTTTTATATTTCCCTCTTTCATTTACTGGGTTTTCCTGCCTTCTCGTCCCACTGGACCTCCCCCAGGAATTCTTTAAACCCTATGTAGCCCCCCTTTTTATCAGGCTTTTCCCCTTCAACTCCCGTTATTTTCCCCCACTTGCAGCTCTACTTGTATTTAAGCACAGAACCCGTGGTCGAGCTCCAGGGGAATCTATACTTGATGTCCTCAAAGTCTGAGCTGCCCAGGGGGAAACAAAGGGCCCAAATTTTCTGGTTCATCCTCCCCCCTTTACTCGGTAGTTTTCCTTAACATGTTGGTGCAGAGGTTTTTCCCGCACCCGTCCAAAATCCTGGCTCTCCCTGTTTGGGACCCCCATGTGGCTCCAGGTTTTCCCCGTCAATTCCCTGTGGGTTTAAATCCCCCCCAACCCAACTTTGCTTCTGGATGACCTTTTTGCCACTCAGAAGTGGCCCCCCATTCTTGTTTTCTTTTCAATTCCCCTTGGCCCCCTTTCATTTTGTGGTGGATTATAACCCTGCAATGCCATTTGTGTTCCCCCGATGAAGTGTATGCTATGTAGTCTCTTTTCCCCTCTCATCTATGCTTCCCTTTTTTTCGAATTTCCTCTGTTTTTTTACGAGCAGAGCAACCCCCTCCCCCCCTGCCCCTCTATCTTTCCTCATGCTGGTATCCCGGTGGGAAATTGATCTGTTATTTCTCCCTGAGTTTTTTTTCTGTAATGCTATGAGTCTGGGGCTTCTCATTGATTCTTTTCTTGCCATTCCCCATGTTTTTTCGTTATTCCATTCTTTGTGTACCAAATCTTCAACTTTGTTCTATACGTAACTGTGGTGCGGGGGGTGGAAAAAGGGGATCGGTGTGTGGTTGGTTTGGATTGTTCAGTTGCCTTTGGGGGGGTGTGGTGGGGTCCTTCTGCAGGTGTTTCTGGGGGGTGCGCTTTTCCCCCATTTTTATTGGTGGTACCACTGGGGGTGCAGGCGTGTGTACCATGGCTGATGGTGTTACCACTGGCTGTAGGGGTTTTTACCCCTGTTGATATGGTGTACCCCTGGCGCTGTATTGTCCCCTGGCTTAGGTGTTGTTCACTGGTGAGGGGGTTACCATGCACATATGTTTTCCACTGGTTGCGTGTAGCACCCCTGGCTCGGTGGTGTACCCACTGGGTGCATAGTGTGTACCACGGTTGCATGTGTGTGTACCAATGGGTTAGGTGTGTGACCCTGACTGCAGGTGTGTGTCCATGGGTGCAGGGTGTGTCCCTGGGTTCAGGGTGTGTACCAGGGTGCAGGTGGTGTACCCCTGGGTGCAGGTGTGGTACCATGGCGTAGGCGTGGTCCCCTGGGGTTCAGGTTGTGACCACTGGGTGCGGTGTGGTACCATGGCGCGGGTGTGTACCCCTGGCTGCGGGTGTGTACCACTGGCTTTAGGTGGTGTACCATGGTGCGGGGGTGTGCACCACTGGTGCAGGTGGTGTACCACTGGCTTCAGGGGTGTGCCCCCCCCGCTGCAGGGGTGTTTCCACTGGGAGGTGTTACCCTCGCTGCAGGGGGAACTCACCTATTTGTTCACCTATTTTTGGGTTTCAGGGGGCGAGTCCAGCCCTGGCCCCCCCTCTTCGCTGATTGCTACAGGTCCTTCTCTCCCTGCCCCATGAGCTCTATCAACCCCCGCCCCTTAAAAAAAAAGTATGGTTCCTCCCCCACCCCATCATTTCAGGTATTCCATGGCCTGACTACTTATGACTGAAGAAAAAAACTTCCTAACATCCCTTTGATTTACTGAGTCTTTAATTCCAATTGTGCCTTTTGTCTGTGTCCCCCTCTGGGAAAATCCCGTCTTTTTCCCCTCGTCTATTTCCCCGCATATTTTATATGTCGTTTCGTCTCCCCGCCCTCCTGGGGCCCCCAGTGGTCAGGCCGATTTCCCTCAACCTTTCTTTAAGGACAATCCCCCTAGCTCTGGGCATCTTGTTGCAAACCTTTGCACTTTCTCTAATTTCTTGAGTGCTTGACTAGGTGTGGGGTTCCAACTGGGCTGCATATCCCTATGGGGCCGACGTAGAGGGGGTACAGAGTCTTAAACCATTGGCTGCTGTGTGTGTACCACGGGTGCATGTGTGTGTACCCCGGGAGCGTTGTATACCCCTGATGCAGGGTGGTCCCTTGGCGCATGTGTGTGTACCATGGTGCGTGTTGTACCACTGGTGCAGGGGGTGTGTACCCCTGGTTCAGGTTGTTTTACCACTGGCTTGGGGGGAGTGTACCCTGGCTGCAGTGGTGTACCATGGCTTCGTTTTTGTGTACCATGTCTGCAGGTGTGTGTACCCTTGGCTGTATGTGTGTGTACCCCCTGGTGCAGGTTTTGGGTACCCTGCCTGATGTGTTTTTCCACTGGAGCAGGGGGTTGTACCCTGGCTGCCCTGTGTGTGTGTACCCCTGGGTTTCCCGTTGTGTCCACTGGCTGCAGGCTGTGTACCACTGGCTTCGGTGTGTGTACAAGGCTGCAGGGGGGTGTACCCCTGGCGCAGGTGTTGTACATGCTGAGGTGTGTTACCCCGGCTGCAGGTGTACTCACCTAGTTGTATCACCTAGTTGAGGTTTCGGGGGTCGATCCGAGCTCCTGGGCCCCCCCTTCACTGATCGCACTAGGTCCTCTCCCCGAGCCGTGGCTTTTTCTACCCCTTTCTTAAAGCTATTATGGATCCGCCCCACTAATCGCTTTTCCCAAAAATTTCCCCCTTCTGACTATCTGTGGCTGAAAAAATACTTCCCAACATCCCGGGGATTCATCTTTCTTTTGCTTCCAACTGGTCCCCCTTTTTTACTGTTCCAAACCTGGAACATCCCGTTTTTGTCCACCTTGTCAATTCCCCTCAGTTTTTGTATGTCGTTATCATGTCCCCCCCCATCTCTCCTGTCCTCCCGTGTGTCAGGTTTATTTCCTTAACCCTTTCCTCTAGGAATACCCCTTAGCTCTGGGACTTGTTTTGCAAACCTTTGCCCTTTCTCTATTTTTTTTACGTGCTTTGGGTAGGTTGGTTCCAAATGGTGCCGCATACTCCAATTGGGGCCTAAGTTTCGGTGTACAGGGGCCTGAACGTTCCCTTTTTAAGAGTCGGAATGCTGTTCGGGTTTGCTAGGCGCCCATATGCGCAGCAGTTATTTGGTTGATGTGCGTTCAGGGGTCCGGTGTTATACTCACCCCAAAATCTTTTTCCTTGAGGAGGTTTTTGTCTCGGGCCCCCTAGATGTACTCCCTCGCGGCCTTCTTTGCCCTTCCCCCCAAACTTCAGATTTGCATTGGGGGATTGAAAAACCCGGAGCCCAAATTTTGGACCGTTTTGCAGCCTGTCCCAATCCCTTTGTAGTTTTCCTGGTCTTCGTCGAGGGGGATTCTTTCATCAACTTCAGTCATCTGCAAAAAGGGGGCCTCAGGTCTATTTCCCTTTCCGCATGTCGTTTCCCAAAAACCAGAAAACGCACTGGCCAGGACCCGACCCCCCCGGGACCCCCCTGGGCACAGGGGCCCCCTCTGAACCTCGAATCCATGACTCGCTGCGTCTTCCTGACAATTTCCCCGTCCCTTTTAGTGCCTTCCCGTTATCCCCGCTTGGTCCTCCGTTTTTGCACCATTTCTTTTGTGGAACTGTGTCAAAACGCCTTCTTTGCGCCAAGAAAAGCAATTCCCCACCCCCTTTTCTTTGCTTACCTGTCACCATGTCATAGAACTCCAGTAGGTTTTGACACAGGGTTTCCCGTCCCTGAAACCATGCGGTGCTGTTTTATGGATCATTCCTTTCTAGGGTTCCCCCACTTTCTCCTATAATCTTCTCCATATTTTGCATACTATAATGCAGTGACATGGTCTGTGTTTAATGCTTCATTCTGTCTCCTTTTTTTTTTAAAAATTGGGCTCATTTGCTGTTTCCATGCCTAGGCAATCTCCCGTTTTTATAGATGTATTGAATATTTTTGTTAGGGGTACACATAGGCCCCCTGCTCCCCTTTCAATACCCATGGGGAGAGTTTCTGGCCCCCTTGCCCCCCCTTTAGGGATTAGCTCACCAAAGCCCTTTACTTCTTCCTCGGTTTTGTGCACTGTGTCCCCAAATTGGGGGGTGCCCCACCCTCCGTCTTTTGGAGTCCCTTCTTCTCCTCTGTGAACATTCTTTGAAAACTCTTGTTGAGTTCTTCACATACTTTTCCCCGGGCTTTTCCCGTTGTCTCTCCCCCTTCCTTCCTTTGCCCGATTACCTGGTCCTTGACTGTTGTTTTCCTCCTGATGTGGCTGTACAACAGTTTCGGGTCAGATTTGGCTTTCGCTGCTATGTCATTTTCATATTGTCTTTGGGCCTCCCTTCTTATCTGTGCATATTCATTTCTGGCTCTACGACTGTTCTCCTTATTCTCCTGGGTCCTTTGCCTTCTATATTTCTTCCATTCCCTAGCACACTTGGTTTTTGCCTCCCTGCACCTTTGGGTAAAACCATGGGCTCATCCTGGCTTTTTCATTACTCCTGTTACCCTGGGTACAAACCTCTCCTCAGCCTCCTTGCATTTTATTGCTACATATTCCATCATCTCATTAACTGGTTTCCCTGCCAGTTCTCTGTCCCACTGAACCCCGTTCAGGTAGTTCCTCATTCCTGTGTGTCCCCTTTCTTGTAGTTTGGCTTCATTCGTCCTGGCCTTCCTGCTTCTCCCTCCACTTGTAGCTCTACTGTGTATTCGAAGCTTACAACCACATGGTCACTGGCCCCAAGGGGTCTTTCATATGTGATGTCCTCGATATCTGCACTACTGAAGGTGAATACTAAGTCCAGCCTTGCTGGTTCATCCTCTCCTCTCTCTCTTGTAGTGTCCCTTACGTGTTGGTACATGAAGTTCTCCAGTACCACCTCCATCATCTTAGCCCTCCAAGTATCTTGGCCCCATGTGGGTCCAAGTTCTCCCAATCTATCTCCTTGTGGTTAAAGTCACCATGATCAGGAGCTTTGCCCTGCATGCATGAGCTCTTCTGGCCACTCTAGCCAGTGTGTCAACCATCGCTCTATTGCTCTCGTCGTACTCTTGCCTTGGCCTCCTGCTGTTCTGTGGTGGGTTATACATCACTGCTATTACCACCTTGGGACCTCCAGAGTGAAGTGTTCCCACTATGTAATCACTTTCTTCTCCGCTATCTTCTCTCTCCAGCTCATCAAAATTCCAGCGATTTTTGATCAGCAACGCCACTCCTCCACCCCCCCTGTTCCCTCTGTCTTTCCTCAGGATTTGGTATCCCGTTGGAAAGATGGCATCTGTTATCATACCTGTAAGCTTGGTTTCTGTGTGTACCACTGGCTGCAGGTGTGTGTACCACTGGCTGTAGGTGTGTGTACCACTGGCTGCATGTGTGTGCACTACTGGCAGCACGTGTGTGTACCACTGACTGCAGGCGTGTGTACCATTGGCTGCATGTGTGTGTACCACTGGCAGCAGGTGTGTGTACCACTGGCTGCATGTGTGTGTACCACTGGCTGCCAGTGTGTGTACCACTGGCTGCAGGCGTGTGTACCACTGGCTTCAGGTGTGTGTACCACTGGCTGCATGTGGGTGTACCACTGGCTGCCAGTGTGTGTACCACTGGCTGCCAGTGTGTGTACCACTGGCTGCAGGCGTGTGTACCACTGGCTTCAGGTGTGTGTACCACTGGCTGCATGTGGGTGTACCACTGGCTGCAGGTGTGTGTACCACTGACTGCATGTGTGTGTACCACTGGCTTCAGGTGTGTGTACCACTGGCTGCATGTGTGTGTACCACTGGCTTCAGGTGTGTGTACCACTGGCTGCATGTGTGTGTACCACTGGCTTCAGGTGTGTGTACCACTGGCTGCATGTGTGTGTACCACTGACTGCATGTGTGTGTACCACTGGCTTCAGGTGTGTGTACCACTGGCTGCATGTGGGTGTACCACTGACTGCATGTGTGTGTACCACTGGCTTCAGGTGTGTGTACCACTGGCTGCATGTGTGTGTACCACTGACTGCATGTGTGTGTACCACTGGCTTCAGGTGTGTGTACCACTGGCTGCATGTGTGTGTGTACCACTGGATGCAGGTGTGTGTACCACTGGCTGCATGTGGGTGTACCACTGGCTGCATGTGTGTGTGTACCACTGGCTTCAGGTGTGTGTACCACTGGCTGCATGTGTGTGTACCACTGGCTGCAGGTGTGTGTACCACTGGCTGCATGTGGGTGTACCACTGACTGCAGGTGTGTGTACCACTGGCTGCATGTGGGTGTACCACTGACTGCAGGTGTGTGTACCACTGGCTGCATGTGGGTGTACCACTGACTGCAGGTGTGTGTACCACTAGCTTCAGGTATGTGGTGGGGTAGAAGTCACCACCACCACCATTAAACTGAAGAATTATAAATATTGTTGAGATATAGACATAGGCACATACCTGGAGTTCTCCATCAAACATAAATGACCCTTGAGTAGGTTTTCTGAGTTTCGTTGTTTGCGGAAGGTTTGGGCATGGGGAGGGGGAGGCTTTGGTTGGGGGTGGGGGGAGGATGGAGTAAGGGGAAAAATGGGATAAGGGGAGGATGGGGGTAGGGGACGGGGATGATGGATGATTGGATAGGGAAGGAGGCATTCGACTGTTTTTTTGTTTTTATGTAAATATTTAATAACAATGAGTAACAGCATCCGTGATGCATGGTTCCCTTCTTACCATGATACAAGCAGGTTGATTAATTCTGTACAACACCCACCCATACCCCGCCACCCTCTCAGACACACTGACCTGACCCTAGTAATAGATTTCAACACTGTATGAATCCCATTGTGAGTGATGGAAAACAACATTGAAACTCAATTAGCTTTAATTCCCACTTTGTAACTGTCTTACAGAACAGAGGAGCAGAACATTGCACATGTAACCAATATTGCTAAATAAAACAAGAACTTAGACTATATATTAACAGTTATGTTCCAGTAAAATTAAATCTGTGTTATCTATCCCGAAGTTGATTCTTAATGCATGTTGCCACTGAGATCTGTTCATTGTTAATGCATGTTGCCACTGAGATCTGTTCATTGTTAATGCATGTTGCCACTGAGATCTGTACATTGTTAATGCATGTTGCCACTGAGATCTGTACATTGTTAATGCATGTTGCCCCTGAGATCTGTACATTGTTAATGCATGTTGCCACTGAGATCTGTACATTGTTAATGCATGTTGCCACTGAGATCTGTACATTGTTAATGCATGTTGCCACTGAGATCTGTACATTGTTAATGCATGTTGCCACTGAGATCTGTACACTGTTAATGCATGTTGCCACTGAGATCTGTACATTGTTAATGCATGTTGCCACTGAGATCTGTACATTGTTAATGCATGTTGCCACTGAGATCTAAACTTTGCACTGACTAGGATTTATATCTTATGATTTATTCTTGGCCTAGACAGCATTGTATCCCTGTGACTATAATTGACAGTCAACTGACCTCTACAAAGGGCATCATCTTCTCCTTTCCTTTATCTGCTACACATTTCTTACTTGCATTTTTATTTTTCTTTCATTTAATTATTAGATCAAATAGTCGAAAAATATAACAGTAATAGAAGTTTAAAAAAAATTGCTTAATCTTACTAATTTTCTCAGCAAGTGTTAAGGTACACAGGTGTTGAAGCCACACAGGTGTTGAAGCCACACAGGTGTTGAAGCCACACAGGTGTTTAAGCCACACTGACCATACACAATAGCATTTAAACTTAAAAATGTTGACTACCATTTCCCGGAGAGAAAAGTCTATTGCGATATATGCACACTCGTTAGAAGACAAATGCACTACATGTACATCTGTATTTAAATATGTTATCATTATTATTGCTATTATAAATATAGACGTTGTGGGTGCAGATAACTAATAAGTTGTCATCCCCTCAGGCTGCTGTCAGGACCTCGGCTGAAGACGACGACTTTCCCAAGAACTATAGTAGGAAGGCCAGACCGTCGATATGAGCCTCCGCACCACACTTGTACATGCTGTATACTTGCTTTTTCTTACTGGTTTAGTAACACATGCCGGCCTGG
>NC_069449.1:36595778-36730778 GCF_026875155.1 Cherax quadricarinatus | reverse complement strand
TAATAAGCCAAACTTGATGAATAGGCTGAATTTCCTTAAAAATTAAACTTCAAAAGAAAAATACCGAGTGATAGCTAATTTTTTTTCCATAGAACATAAGAACATAAGAAAGGAGGAACACTGCAGCAGGCCTGTTGGCCCATACTAGGCAGGTCCTTTACAATCCATCCCACTAAAACAATATTTGCCCAACCCAATTTTCAATGCTACCTAAGAAATAAGCTTTGATAATTCTATTTATTCATATGCAAGTCCCACTTAAATCCAACCCCTCTCACGCGTGTATTTATCCAATCTAAATTTGAAACTACCCAAGGTTCTAGCCTCAATAACCCTACTAGGCAGACTGTTCCACTCATCAACTACCCTATTTCCAAACCAATACTTTCCTATATCCTTTCTAAATCTAAACCTATCTAATTTGAATCCATTACTGCGGGTTCTCTCTTGGAGAGATATCCTCAAGACCTTATTTATATCCCCTTTGTTAATACCCATCTTCCACTTTTACACTTCGATCATGTCTCCCCTCATTCTTCGTCTTACAAGTGAATGTAATTTAAGGGACTTTAATCTTTCTTCATATGGAAGATTTCTAATGCTATGAATTAATTTTGTCATTCTTCGCTGAATGTTTTCTTACGAATTTATATCCATCCTGTAATATGGAGACCAGAACTGAGCTGCGTAATCTAGGCGAGGCCTTACTAATGATGTATAAAGCTGCAGTATAACCTCCTGACTTCTGTTGCTTACACTTCTTGATATAAATCCCAGTAATCTGTTTGCCTTATTACGTATGCTTAGGCATTGCCATCTTGATGTAAGGTTGCTGCCTACCATAACACCCAAGTCGTTTTTGCAATCTGTATGGCTAATTTCTAAGTTATTTAACTTATATGTGCTTGGGTTATGGACACTCCCGAGCTTCAGAACCTTGCATTTATCTACACTGAACTGCATCTGCCACTTTTCTGACCACGAACTGAGTTTGTCTAAATCCTGAAGTTCCGTGACATCTACGTTTGAATCAATTATCCTACCTATCTTTATGTCATCGGCGAATTTGCTCATATCACTTGTAATTCCCTCATCAAGGTCATTGATGCATATTATAAACAACAACAGTCCTAAGATTGATCCCTGTGGAATGCCACAAGTTACAAATCCCCACTCAGATTTAACCCCATGCTCTCTGCTTCCTATTAGTGAACCATGACTCGATCCATAACAGCACTTTTCCCCCAATGCCATGAGCTGCCACTTTCTTTAACAGTCTTTGGTACGGTACTCTATCAAAAGCCTTACTAAAATCTAAATAAACAATATCGGCCTCAAAAGCTTTACTGAAGAAGGTTAATAAATTAGTTAAGCAGGAACGGCCCCTCATGAATCCATGCTGAGTATCATTAATCAAAATATACTTATCCAGATAGCATCTTATAACACCAGCTATAATTGACTAGTAATTTGCCTACAATTGAGGTCAAGCTTGTCGGGCGGTAATTTGACGGTAACGACTTGTCTCCTGCTTTAAAAATAGGAAATAACATTAGCCATCTTCCACATATCAGACACTACACCTGTATGAAGAGATAAATTAAAAATATTAGTTAGTGGTTCACGGAGTTCCATTTGCATTCCTTAAGAACCCTTGAAAAAAGCTCATCAGGACCTGGCAATTTATTTTGTTTCAGTCGGTCTACTTGTTTCATAACCATTTCACTAGTGACTGTGATGTTACATAATTTATCTTCTTCAGTCCCACTATAAAAATTAATTACCGGGATATTGTTAGTGTGTTCCTGTGTGAAAACCGAGAGAAAATAGTTATTAAAAATCGAGCACATTTCATTCTCCTTGTCAGTAAGATGCCCAAAGTTACTTTTAAGGGAACCTATCTTATCTCTAACTTTTGTTCTATAAATCTGGATAAAACCTTTTGGGTTAGTTTTCGAATCCCTAGCAACTTTAATTTCGTAATCCCGTTTAGCTTTTCTTATTCCCTTTTTAATGTCCCTTTTAATGTCAATATATTGATTCATAAGATGACCCTCACCTCTGTTGATGCACCTATATATTCCTTCCTTTTGCCCTAAAAGATATTTCAGCCTATTGCTCATCCATTTTGGGTCATTTCTATTTGATCTAATTTCTTTATACGGGATAAACGTTCTTTGCAGCATGTATAGTGTTTAGAAAGCTGTCATATTGATAACTCTCTTTGTTACCTCAGTCAATAGATGATAAGTGTTCTCTAAGCCCATTGTAATCTGCTAAGCGAAAATCTGGGACCATTACTGAGTTGTTTCTACTATCATACTTCCATTCAATGCTTAAGGTAATTGATTTGTGGTCGCTTGTGCAGAGTTCCTCTGTAATTTCTAAATTATTAACAACAGTTTCCTTGTTTGCCAGAGCCAAATTAAGCAGGTTATTCTCCCTTGTAGGTTCTGTCACAAACTACTTCAAAAAACAATCCTGAACTACTTCTAAAAAGTCGTTAGATTCTAAATTCACAATCAAAAAAATTCCAATCAATCTGACTAAAGTTAAAGTTACCTAGAATTACTGTTATCGTGCCTTGTGGCCTTAACAATTTCCTCCCAGTCTCCCTTGGTCCCTATCTAAGTCTGGGGGACGGTATATCATGCTTAAAATCAACTTCTCATACCCCTCTGAAAATTCTATCCAGACAGACTATGTATGTGTTATTTTAAACTTTATACCTGTTTTTATGCAACACTTTAAACGATCTCGGACATAGAGTGCCACTCCACCCCCCCTTACCGATACTTCTGTCTGCTTGAAACAGTTTAAAACCCTGAATGGGACATTCAGCAGGCATGTCCCGATTTTTCATATTAAACCACGTCTCAGTTATATCAAAAAACATCAATGTTACCCGCACTTGCAACTAATCTCAATTCGTCCATCTTATTTCTCGTACTAGTGTATTAGTATTAAATATCTTTAGATAACCTCCCTTCTCTTTTTTCTTCCTGCTGATTTCTGTTCCTCTACTATACCTGTTACTGTCCTTGTCACCTAGTGCCACTGGGTTTTCAATATTCACCAATAACTCTACCTCATTCTGCCTATTACCAGTTTCCCTAAAACTCACACTATCGCTGCATTGAGAATTCATTGATTTTCCACAAAAACCCATACCGCTATCTATTTCTAGTTTAAAGACCTAAGAGCTTCCTCCACTGTGTTGGCCAATGCTCCAACACCAAACCTAGATATGTGAACCCCATCCCTGGCATACATGTCATTTCTATCATAGAAGAGGTCCCAGTTGTTTATGAATGTTACTGAATTTTCCTTACAGTGTTTGTCCAGCCAACAATTGACACCAGTTGCCCTGGACAACCATTCATTGCCTACTCCTCTCCTGGGCAATATGCCACATATCACAGAGCTCCTACCCTTCTTCCTAATTGTCTCTATTGCTGTCCCATACCTGCTAATCAGGTCTTCACTCCTACGTCTGCCAACATTGTTGCCTCCAGCACTGAGGCACATAATAGGAGTGCTCCCATTACCTTTCATGATATCGTCTAGGCGGCTAACAATATCCACATCCCAGCCCCAGGAAAACATACCCTCTGCCTCTTCCTGTCCCTAAGACAAAAAGCCCTATCCATAAACTTAACCTGACTGTCCCCAACTAAAACGATGTTCTTACCCTCACTAGCAGAGTTCGTTGTGACGTTCTCGATGGTCTTCATTGGGGTTTCAAGGGATGTCGACTCTCGTCTGCCAATGGTTCCTTGGTGCTCGTTGTGACGTTCCCAGTAGACAGCCCACATTCACCAGGTAGCACCGAAAATGCGTTGGAAGTTTCCACAGTAGTCTTCTGGTTCTTCGTTGTTACTACCACTCCAACAGTCTTCTTGATCTTCAACATCATTCCATGTTGCACGGCCACTGACCAGGTTCCCCTCTTGACATGAGGACTCACAACAGGAGGACTACTACGAATCCTCTTGTTTTCCTCAGTCAATCGCTGTATCTCAAGCTTGGCTACCCTCAATTCCTCTTTAAGCTGCTGGTAAAGTTGCTCAATGGAGGGTATGATGGTTCAGTTCACAGAGAGTACACTAGACACTAGACACACTGAGTTATGTACAGGTCACAACTCTCATGCACTGTACGATCTTTATGGGTTTAGCGCTTCCCCATGAGCGTTACTCAGTATTTGCTGTCCTAGTCAGTTAACTAATTAAAATTATTAAAATTTCATACTCTTATGATTGGCTGTGGTTAGTGATATGTTTTTCTTGTGATTGGTTCAGTGATGGGTTCAGTGACGGGTTCAGTGATGGGCTCAGTGATGGGTTCAGCGATGGGTACAGTGATGGGTTCAGTAATGGGTTCAGTGCTTTCTTGTGAACAATGGGCTTTAAACCTCTCAAGACGAGGAGCTCTTGATTACAGTATTTTGGGCTTCCCTCCCCTTCCTACGGCTACCCTCCCCTTCCTACGGCTACCCTCCCCTTCCTAGGACTACCCTCCCCTTCCTAGGGCTACCCTCCCCTTCCTAGAACTACCCTCCCCTTCCTAGGACTACCCTCCAATTCCCAGCACTACCCTCCTCTTTCCCTCCCAAGGATACCCTCCCCTCCTCCTCTTTACATTAATCCTGATGACCTCTCATTTCCCAGGTCTTCTGTGGCTATTATGGATTTAGCACTTCTTTATTAAAGTATATAATAGTTTGTGAATAATACTCTTGTTGTGAAGGAGACTGAAGAGAATAATTTATGAGGATCACTCGCCTCTGGTAAAGCATTACACTTGTTGGCACACCATCCCTTCAAGAGGTATACCTTTCTTCCTCATGACGGGTTCTTGATCCAAAGAACTGAAGCTATTCTTCCCTTCCTTATAGCAAGCTCGATTGCTTCCCATTTACGCACTGCTATGTGAAACTTACGAGTTTAGCTCTTCCACATAAATACCTGGAGTTTACCTGGAGAAAGTTCCGGGGGTCAACGCCCCCGCGGCCCGGTCTGTGACCAGGCCTCCTGGTGGATCAGAGCCTGATCAACCAGGCTGTTACTGCTGGCTGCACGCAAACCAACGTATGAGCCACAGCCCGGCTGGTCAGGAACCTACTTTAGTTGCTTGTCCAGTGCCAGCTTGAAGACTGCCAGGGGTCTGTTGGTAATCCCCCTTATGTATGCTGGGAGGCAGTTGAACAGTCTCGGGCCCCTGACACTTATTGTATGGTCATGGCTCTGCTTATATAAGTAACATGCAAAGGAAGTGCCTTAATAATAATAATATCTTTCTACAAGTATATGTACAAGGTATGCAGGCTTAGGTGGCATCAATGACACTGCTATACAGAAAGCCCCTTGTTATGTAGAGCATAACAAGGGGCAAATTAGGTCAATTTTGTCCCCAGGATGCGACCCACACCAGTCGACTAACACCCAGGTACCCACTTTACTGATGGATGAACATGGACAACAGGGACAGCAGGTGTCATAAGGAAACACGTCCTAATGTTGCCAGGCGAACCGAGGATCGAGCCCCGGACCTCAGTGTGCGAGCTGAGTGCGCTAGCGATCGAGCTACGGGAGCGGTTATTGATCAGAGGAACTGGAACTATCCTTTCCTTCCTTAAATCTAACTTGATTGCCTCCTGTGAATGTGAACAAGAATGTGAACATTGATAACATGAGTTGACTATTGTCTCAGATGTAGCAGTAACCTGATGTCTTTTACTCTGCTGCCCAGTACTGTATCACCCATACTGGTTTAGCACTTTTTATGAATATAATTAAAAGTTTTTTTTTTTTTTTGAGAAAAAATCCCTATTTTTTATGGGTATACTCTTCTTGACAGGTGTTTCATATCTGGTAAATATTGGAGTGAATTTTCCCCGTCAAGGGAGGTTCCTTGATGCTAGTGAGGGGCTCTTGATCTAGGGAATTGGATCTGTGCTCCAGTTCCCTGAATTGAGCCTGAATACCTTCCATTTCCCCCACATGCGCTGTATAATCCTACGGGTTTAGTGCTCCCCCATAATTACAATATTGGAGTGAATATTTATGTAGTATTGTTGCCAGTATTGCTGGAACTTTACATCTTCCAATTTACCATTGTAAACTGCTAGTGTGATGATTTTATTCTGGGTCGCCTTCCATCGCTGTCACTTACGAGTAACTGTTCACTATTTACGTGACTTGTTAAGTCTTGTAACTGGTTCAACACTTCCTGACTGATTGTACAGTTTATTAAAGTGTTTGTAGGGTTCTTTTCCGTTTTTTCATATCCAGCGTCACATTTTGCTCTCCTCCCGATCAGTTCCATCCTCAAGAAGATTCTATATATGATTCTTGTAATGAAATTAACTACACATGCCAACTTTCAGTTTCCATTTTGCCCTTATCTCTCCTGCATAAGCTGTAAGATATTCGGGTTTAGCGCTTTTTGGTGTGAATATAATAATATTACACTCACGTAAGTTTACGACTCATTATGATAGAATATTAGTTTGATAATATATTCCTGGTCGACTTCCAGTCACTGTCACTTGCGGGAAAAATTGTCTTCACAGACAGTGAGTGACTCAACAGCATCTCCGGGAAAGATGCTCGGCGCTCCTAACACGAGAGGCTTTTGGTCCATAAAAATGGATCTTATCTTGATAAACGAGACTTGTGTAACATTTGGATATCTTCATTCTGGAAACGTATCGCCAGCCAATGGCTTCTTCAGTCCAATACAGAGAAAGGTGGAAGATGAGGAGGAGTTTGAGGCAACAGTCCCTGGGCCTGGAATCGACGTGTTCAGTCCATCAATCGGATCGGATCTTCCCTTCCTTGGATCGAACGTGATGGCCTCCCATTCCCTCAGACACTATATGATCCCTTTGGGTTTAAAGCTTTCCCCTATGAATATATAATGTGAGACTAGCTGGGTCTGCACCATGGTCCAACACATCATAATTGATTGTTCCCTTATTAGAGGACCTTCATTATTGATTTTCATTTTTCAACGTCCAGACGCTCTTGTCCTCACCTCGCTGCTCTCATAAGAGGCACGTAGGTTCCCTCGTCTTTTAATTTATCCCCTATAATCTACTTTGTCCATAATTACTGTCACATTTGCTTTGTCTGTTTCGTAAGGCGAAGTCTACTTTCCTTAATTCATGGTATAACTCAACAAATCTTTGATGTTATACCATGAATTAAGGAAAACTCCTGGACTTCACCTTCCGAAACAGACAAAGCAAATGCGATAGTAATTATAGACAAGGTAGATTATACTGGAAAAATAAGCATATTATTAGAAGACGGGGGAAGTTACGTGACTCTTAAAGGACAGTCTTCCTCCTATGCAGTTTTTTCTATTTATTTATTGAGCGGAAAAGCTTTATTACACTAATTTTGACTTTTCTTATATAACTTTCTCTTCACAAGCCTCTTCCTGCTGTATGATTCATCTAGATTCACTGCTTACATGTGTATACAATAATAATACATAGTTCTGATGCGACTTTTGTCACTCCATCTACTCTCGTAGTACCAACACTGTTTTTTTAATTCTTCAGGTTAATAATCCAATCAAAATTTTCCTTCTCGTCTTTTTCTTCTTCTTTCTCGTTTTCTTTCTCCTTTTCTTTCTTTCTTCTTTATCTTCTTCTTTACTTTCTTCTTCTTCTTCTTCTTCAGCTCACCTGCTGTAGATCACTTACTTTATATTAAGGTCTATCAACTGTAGGCTGGTTATTAAGGCAGCATAATAAGGCTGCATTTCTCCTATACAATAAGAGATCAAAATTAACTCTCTGAGTGTTTATAATTCAGTGAACCAGCTGCTGCCTGACTTGTACGGTTAGTTTAGTGGGTTTAAAACCTATCGATTACACGAGAGGTCATTAATTGCATGTCGTTGTAAACCACCAGTCTACGGTACTTGGATTAAACTCTGAGCATTCTTCTTTCTTCTTCTTAAAGATTCGCCGGTATTCTCCCGGCCCGGGCCTTTTCCAAGTGGTGGCCCGGCCTTGGCTCCCTCTTTAGGGAGTGTCTGAGACCTAAGTCTCCCATGGGAGGAGGCACAAGTACCTCCTCATCTTTGGGACCAACTGTCCCAAGGCCTAGCCACAAGCTAGGCCTCTCTGGTCTGCCATCCGCGCCCCAAGGAGGCAAATGGGAATGACAGTCTTATGAGCTAAAGGCTCGGGCTCTGTTCTCTCTCTGAAGACGTCGTTCTCTTAACTCTGAGCATATACACGCTGAGAGATATACATCTTTCAGTGTAAATGACCTTGGGGAAGTGTATTATGCAGGCCAACCGGATGACGAGTTGCTGAGCTTGGCAGAATCTCAGCGCTCTGGTTGGCCAAAATAACAAGGGCTGGGATTGGCCAAGATGAGACGATTCTGGCACACTGATTGGCAGGTGAGTGGACCACATGATTGGTTCCTGGCAGACGCTGATCTTGTTCCTGTTGATGCAGCTGTAGCATCAATGTTGCTACATAACGTACTCTAATAATGATAATAATAATAATAATAATAATAATAATAATAATAATAATAATAATAATAATAATAATAATAATAATAATAATAATTATTATTATTATTATTATTATTATTATTATTATTATTATTATTATTATTATTATTATTATTATTATTATTATATACATTGATAATTTGACTATTTTTAACACCTAAGAGCTGTCTAATGATTAGTACATAAGAATTTTTTATTATGACAACTTAATTTTGACCAATCTTTTATTATTAAAATGGGATGCTGCTTATTGTGTGGCTAGACTCATCGACACGTCTTGTACCACCTGCTGCCCATGTTAACCTTGCAGTTAACACCTGCTACCCATGTTAACCTTGCAGTTAGTACCTGCTGCCCATGTTAACCTTGCAGTTAGTACCTGCTGCCCATGTTAACCTTGCAGTTAACACCTGCTACCCATGTTAACCTTGCAGTTAGTACCTGCTACCCATGCTAACCTTGCAGTTAGTACCTGCTACCCATGTTAACCTTGCAGTTAACACCTGCTACCCATGTTAACCTTGCAGTTAGTACCTGCTGCCCATGTTAACCTTGCAGTTAGTACCTGCTGCCCATGTTAACCTTGCAGTTAGTACCTGCTGCCCATGTTAACCTTGCAGTTAGTACCTGCTACCCATGTTAACCTTGCAGTTAGTACCTGCTGCCCATGTTAACCTTGCAGTTAGTACCTGCTGCCCATGTTAACCTTGCAGTTAGTACCTGCTACCCATGTTAACCTTGCAGTTAGTACCTGCTACCCATGTTAACCTTGCAGTTAACACCTGCTGCCCATGTTCACCTTGCAGTTAGTACCTGCTGCCCATGTTAACCTTGCAGTTAGTACCTGCTACCCATGTTAACCTTGCAGTTAACACCTGCTGCCCATGTTCACCTTGCAGTTAGTACCTGCTACCCATGTTAACCTTGCAGTTAGTACCTGCTACCCATGTTAACCTTGCAGTTAGCACCTGCTACCCATGTTAACCTTGCAGTTAACACCTGCTGCCCATGTTCACCTTGCAGTTAGTACCTGCTGCCCATGTTAACCTTGCAGTTAGTACCTGCTGCCCATGTTAACCTTGCAGTTAGTACCTGCTACCCATGTTAACCTTGCAGTTAGTACCTGCTACCCATGTTAACCTTGCAGTTAGTACCTGCTGCCCATGTTAACCTTGCAGTTAGTACCTGCTGCCCATGTCAACCTTGCAGTTAGCACCTGCTACCCATGTTAACCTTGCAGTTACCACCTGCTGCCCATGTTAACCTTGCAGTTAGCACCTGCTACCCATGTTAACCTTGCAGTTAGCACCTGCTACCCATGTTAACCTTGCAGTTAACACCTGCTACCCATGTTAACCTTGCAGTTAACACCTGCTACCCATGTTAACCTTGCAGTTAGCACCTGCTACCCATGTTCACCTTGCAGTTAGCACCTGCTACCCATGTTAACCTTGCAGTTAGCACCTGCTACCCATGTTAACCTTGCAGTTAACACCTGCTACCCATGTTCACCTTGCAGTTAGCACCTGCTACCCATGTTAACCTTGCAGTTAACACCTGCTACCCATGTTAACCTTGCAGTTATCACCTGCTACCCATGTTCATCTTGCAGTTAGCACCTGCTACCCATGTTAACCTTGCAGTTAGCACCTGCTACCCATGTTCACCTTGCAGTTAGCACCTGCTACCCATGTTAACCTTGCAGTTAACACCTGCTACCCATGTTAACCTTGCAGTTAGTACCTGCTACCCATGTTAACCTTGCAATTAGCACCTGCTACCCATGTTAACCTTGCAGTTAACACCTGCTACCCATGTTAACCTTGCAGTTAGCACCTGCTACCCATGTTAACCTTGCAGTTAGCACCTGCTACCCATGTTAACCTTGCAGTTAACACCTACCCATGTTCACCTTGCAGTTAGCACCTGCTACCCATGATCACCTTGCAGTTAGCACCTGCTACCCATGTTCACCTTGCAGTTAGCACCTGCTACCCATGTTCACCTTGCAGTTAACACCTGCTACCCATGTTAACCTTGCAGTTAACACCTGCTACCCATGTTCACCTTGCAGTTAGCACCTGCTACCCATGTTCACCTTGCAGTTAACACCTGCTACCCATGTTCACCTTGCAGTTAACACCTGCTACCCATGTTCTCCTTGCAGTTAACACCTGCTACCCATGTTCACCTTGCAGTTAACACCTGCTACCAATGTTCACCTTGCAGTTAACAATTGCTACCCATGTTCACCTTGCAGTTAGCACCTGCTACCCATGTTCACCTTGCAGTTAGCACCTGCTACCCATGTTCACCTTGCAGTTAACACCTGCTACCCATGTTCACCTTGCAATTAGCACCTGCTACCCTTGTTCACCTTGCAGTTAGCACCTGCTATTCTTGTTCACCTTGCAGTTAGCACCTGCTACCCATGTTCACCTTGCAGTTAGCACCTGCTACCCATGTTCACCTTGCAGTTAACACCTGCTACCCATGTTCACCTTGCAGTTAGCACCTGCTACCCATGTTCACCTTGCAGATAGCACCTGCTACCCATGTTCACCTTGCAGTTAACACCTGCTACCCATGTTCACCTTGCAGTTAGCACCTGCTACCCATGTTCACCTTGCAGTTGGCACCTGCTACCCATGTTCACCTTGCAGTTAACACCTGCTGCCCATGTTCACCTTGCAGTTAACACCTGCTACCCATGTTCACCTAGCAGTTAACGCTTGCTACCCATGTTTACCTAGCAGTTAACACTTGCTACCCATGTTTACCTAGCAGTTAACGCTTGCTACCCATGTTTACCTAGCAGTTAACACCTGCTACCCATGGAAATATAAACACAAATGCAGTATAATGTGATCCTTTATTGACAACGTTTCACCCACACAGTGGGCTTTTTCAAGTCACACACGGATCTGATCCGTGTGTGACTTGAAAAAGCCCACTGTGTGGGTGAAACGTTGTCAATAAAGGATCACATTATACTGCATTTGTGTTTATATTTCCATTGTGTCGGTATTTTATACCATTTATTTCCACCTGCTACCCATGTTCACCTAGCAGTTAACGCTTGCTACCCATGTTCACCTAGCAGTTAACACTTGCTACCCATGTTTACCTAGCAGTTAACACTTGCTACCCATGTTCACCTAGCAGTTAACGCTTGCTACCCATGTTCACCTAGCAGTTAACACTTGCTACCCATGTTCACCTAACAGTTAACACTTGCTACCCATGTTCACCTAGCAGTTAACACTTACTACCCATGTTCACCTAGCAGTTAATACTTGCTACCCATGTTCACCTAGAAGTTAACACTTGCTACCCATGTTCACCTAGCAGTTAAATTTTGCTGCCCATGGGTCATCCTGACTTATTTATATACATGAAAACTCATAGTATGCACATCATATCGGGCAAACGTAGACGAGGTTAATGCTAGACAATAAAAATTTACATGTATGAGATGTTGAAAGTACTTAACACTGCATAGTTAAAGAGAGTGATATCGTATAGTTAAGGATTGGAGGGTCTGAACGTTGTGTTGGCGATAATGTATGAATGGAAGTGTTTATTGAGTCTATGGAAACTGGTTACAAATGTTATACTATTAAATATTTACACAGGCAGTCAAAATTAAAGAAATATCAAACCAGGAGGTATATGTATAATTATATACATTGAATGTCAGAACGCAAGTGGTGGAAATAATGTATTAACATTTATATTCACTTTATAGCAACATAAACATCAACTTACATAACCGTTTACATCAGATTAAGGAGATATTTAAGTAAGAAAAACGCACAATAGTAATTCATTTTCTCGTCTTGGCTACCCTTCCCATTTTATTTATTTATTTATTTAATTTATTTATTTTATGTCTTTGCAAATAGTACATTGAGATTTTGTATTTACAATAGTGAGTTGCAATGCAAAGAAAGCCTCTATTATGCCTAGGCATTATGGGCCAACATAACATTATTGACTTACAGTCTACTTAACACTAAGGATTATATCATAGTTGTACAGTAGGATAGTAATTATTTCATAGTTGTACAGTAGAATATTAATTATAAGTGAATCTAATTTGTATAAGACAAAAGATATATTCATATATTCAAAAGTACTTTTTGTGAAAACAATGATTCAATTATATTCCTGTCAACAAGGGATAAAAGGTTCAAAGTGATTGTTGAAGTTATGATGTGGGAGTACATAAGTGAGTATGTGTGTTACTGATTATTTAGCGTTTAGTCTGGGGTGATTAAGTGGCTTTTGAGAAGAGTCTTAAATTGATTTTCAGACTGGGTTACTTTAACATCTTCTGGTAATGAATTCCATATTTTGGGGCACTTTATGTGCATAGAGTTTTTACACAGTGTGATATGGACACGAGGTATATCAAAAAGAGATCTGTGTCTTGTGTTGTGGTCATGTGTCCTGTTTAGGTTGGTGAGGAGAAGTTTGAGTGGGGGGTTTATATTTGCGTGTATTGTTCTGTGTATGTAGTAGGCACATGAATAAGTATGGATGTTCTTAATGGTAAGCAGATTCAGACTTTTGAAAATTGGTGGAATATGCTGGCGGGAGTGGGAATTTGTTATCATTCTTACTTCTGCCTTTTTGCTGTGTTATTAGGGGTTTTAGGTGATTGAATGTTGTTGATCCCCATGCACAAATTCCATATGTAAGATAAGGGTATATGAATGAATGGTACAGTGCCAGGAGAGCTGATTGTGGAATGTAGTATCTTATCTTTGATAGTATGCCTACGGTCTTGGAGATTTTCTTGGTGATTTGTTGTATGTGTGTCTGGAACTTAAGGCTACTGTCAAGGTGGATACCTAGGAATTTTCCCTCAGTAAGTCTTGTGACTGATGATCCGTTTAGCGTTATGTTAATCTGATCATTTGCAGCTTTGTTTCCAAACTGAATGAAATAGGTTTTATCAGTATTCAGGGTAAGTTTATTAGTCATCATCCAGGCAGATATTTTCTGCAATTCGGCATTGACTCTGTTTGCTAGTATGACTGTGTTTGGGTGGAAAAAGACATATGCAGTGTCATCTACAAATAATATGGGTTTGAGTAGCTGTGATGCATTCGGTAGATCATTGATGTAGATGAGAAAGAGGAGTGGTCCAAGGACGCTTCCTTGTGGGACTCCTACTGTGATTGGTTGGGTGGAAGAGTTTGCATCATTTGCATACACATATTGAGTTCTGTTACTAAGGTATGATTTTAGGTAGTTGAGGGAGTGGCCTCTGATACCATAGTGCGTTAATTTGGAATACAGCAGTTCATGGTCGACTGTATCGAAAGCTTCACGTAAATCAATGAAAATGCCCAGCGGGACTTCTCTCTCATCGAGTGCGGTATATATTAGTTCTAGCATGTGTATGATAGCATCATTTGTACTTTTATTATTCCTGAATCCAAACTGAAAAGGGTTTAATATGTTGTGTGAGACGAGGTAGGAATAGATCCGTCTATGAATTAATTTTTCAAAATTTTTAGAGAGCAGTGGTAAGTCAGATATTGGTCTATAGTTATTCAAGTCAGCTTGGTCACCTCCTTTGTGGATCGGAGTGACCCTCGCTATTTTGAGGATTGTTGGGGAGGTAGATGATTCAATGGATTTGTTAAAGAGCATTGCAATAATTGGTGACAATACTTGAGAAGCTTTTTTGTACATAAAAGCAGGCAAGTTGTTTATGTCTCCTGCCTTGTTTTTAAGGGTGTTTATGATGAGCGTAACTTCTATTGGGTTGGTTGGAGCTAGGAATAGCATATTTGGGTAGGTACCTATGAGGTAGTCTGATGGACGAGTGTTTGCGCTTGGTATTTTTTTCGCTAGATTTTTTCCTATGGCGGAGAAGAAAACTTTGAGTCTGTTTGCCGTTTCAGTTGGTGTGAGTAGTCTGCCTTCTCACGTACTAAACGGAATTTCTTCTCTCCCACTTTCTACTCCTTGGAACTCTCCTGTCCTCTGCCTTCCCTATATTTCCAGTCTTTCTAACCTCAACAACTCTCTCCGTTCCTTAGACATCAAACTTACTTTTCCCCAGGCAAACACTCTTCGCACCAATCTAGTTCATACCTCTCCTCCCGATCTAGATGCTCCTGGCGTCTACTCTATTTCCCGTTCCTCTTGTCCTCTTCAGTACTTTGGAGAAACTGGCCATTCTCTTGCTGACAGACTCAGGGAGCACAAAAGTAGTGTTAGGCTTGCCGACACCAACAATGCTCTGTTTTGTCATGTCAGAGATCACAGTCATCCTACTGACTGGTCTTCTGCTAATACTGTCTACCCAACGTCTAACTTTCACAGTCGCTGTCTGGTTGAATCCTCCCTTATACACAACTTTCCTTGTATGAATCTTAGTCCTGGCTTTGTCTCTGTAGACGTCTTCCTTTCCCATTACATTGTAAAATGCTCCAAACTTCAGAACACCCGTGACTTAACCTAAGTAAGTAAGTTTCTTCTTCTTCCTCTTCCCCTTTCCTCTTTCTCCGTTGGGTTTTCTTCCTTCTGCCTTGACTGTTTGGTCTTTTATCATTTATTTATTCCCTCCAACCTCTGTGCTTTTGTTCCTACCCTTTGTGGGCCCCTAGCTCTCTTGCAATGCTCCTCTTTCTTAGTCTTTGACTGACTCCACTACTACTGCCACTACTTCTACCTCTACCACTACCTCTCTACTTCCTTTCCTATTCTCTCTCTTGTCCCATCACTGTCTGCTGGCCTATATATACTGCCTCCTTCTCTCCTTTCTGCGAGGAGTGCAACAGACAAGTGAAGTAGCAGCAGCAGCAACACACACAGCACAAGGCATTCTTGAGCTTCCCCAGTGCTTAGGCTTCGGCCCAAAGCTGGGGTGTGGCTCCAAAAGGATCCTGTAGTGCTTGCTGCCTTTGCACCTCCTGACATCATCTGCTGCTATGCAGCTGCCATACCCTTCGCGCCCAGTGTGGGCAGGGTTTGTGGCAGCCCAAGGAGCCTAGCTTCTCTCTCCGTGCCCCGTGGGGGCGGGAAATGAGGCTAGGCCTGGGCACAGCTGGTCCCAGAAGATGAGGAGGTACTTGTACCTCCTCCCATGGTAGACATTAATCTGAGACACTCCCATGACGGGGAGCCAAGGCCGGGCCACCTGTTGGAAAAAGCCCGGGCTGGGCGATTATACCGGCGAATCTACAGCAACAACAACAGTCTCCTTTCTGTTAGTGTGATTTTGTAAATGGTCCAAGTCAGACCGAAACGTTGTCGCAAGATCCTCTCTCCTATGTGCGGGTTATCTGTGTATTGTGTAAGGAGGTGTTTTTAATATTATTATTGAAGTAGCTGATATATAGGAAACATTTTACATTTTAAGGCAGAGTTCCATGTTACTGGTCTTTTTATTTCCTTGGGGTTCTAAACAGGTTCAGTCGAAATATTGGCATATCAAAGATGTACTTGTTTATTGTATCGTGACTGTATGTTCTATTGCAGCTGTAAAAGAAGATTTTGAGCTTCGGGTTTAATGTTTATGCTGAGAATTCTGTATACATAGTGTGCACAATAGCAAGTATAGATATTTTTTATTTTGAATAAATATTTGAACCTTTGAATACGGAACCTTTGAATCTTGAACCTGAGTAAGAGATCATTCTAGAGCAGGTTTTTGTTGAATAACGACGGCTTAGGGTGATTTGCTCTTATAGATCCCCATGCACAATTACCATAAATGAGGTAAAGATAAATAAGTTAGCAGTGCAAAGTGAAAAATGTTAATTAACACCCTGATCCTTATGATAATATGCAAAGTTTTTATGATAACGCACTTCAAGGAGGAGGGTACCTGGATTATTATTATAAAAAAGAAGCGCTAAACCTACAAGGGTCATATAGCGCAGGAGGGTGCCTGGAGAAAGTGTGGAAGTATGCAACGACAATAGTTCTAAGGCTAAGGGGTATGGGGCGTGAGGAAAGGCTAAAGAAATTGAATCTAACCACCCTGTAGGACAGAAGAACCAAGGGGGCATGTAAGCAACATATAATACTCAGAAGAACTGATAGGACAGACAAGGACATGCTCTTTGAGAGGTGTGAAACAGGTACTCAGGGGCACAGCTGGAAGCTAAAGACACAGATGAGTCATAATGATGTCAGTCTCAAGATGGTTGGGAAGTAGAATGACCTCGATGGATAAGTGGTGGAAGCAGACTCCATATATAATAATAATATATTTACTACAAGTACATATACAAGGTATACAGGCCTAGCTGACATCAATGACATACTAATATATAGAAAACAGCATGTTATGCTGAGCATTTCGGGCAAATTAGTTTTAAGAATAGATGCCATAGAACCCAGGAGACTAGGAGAGAGTGAGTCTGGCAAGCGGCAAGTTGAGAGCTGGGCCAGGAACTGAGACTCGACCCCTTCAGCCTCTTGTAGGTGAGTACATAATATTGTTTGACTAGCTAAGGTTAGCAGGTTAGCGTGTCGGGTGTGGCAGCACTGTATAAAGGAAAACTAGCCATCAGGGAGTGCTAAGGTTAGCAGGTTAGTGTGTGATGTGTGGCAGAACTGTGGAGAGGGAGATTAACCATCAGGGAGTGCTAAGGTTAGCAAGTTAATGTGTGATGTGTGGCAGAACTGTAGAGAGGAAGATTAGCCATCAATGAGTGCTAAGGTTAGCAAGTTAAGGTGATGTATTTCAGCATTGTAGAAAGGGAGACTAGCCATCAGGGAGTGCTAAAGTTAGCAAGTTAGTGTGGTTGATGGGGCAACACTGCAGAAAGTGTAAACAATAACTGTGGAGAAGTGTTAGTAGTGACGGTTGATATAAGTCTTCCTCACACTTTCTCAGTAATGTTGACATGATCAAGTGTTGCAAGTTGAGATGTGAGTGTTGAGCAGCAGTGGTGGTGGACATGAGAGTGATGAGTGCAGCTGAGAGTGACAGGTGACGCTGCTACAACTGCTCGTCTGGACCTCCACTCATCACTAGACACTATATACAACTTCACTAACTTTACAGCAGGGTAATACACAAGTCTTGGCACTAGTAGTTCACTTAAAAGTTCCGAAATTGATTTCTGTTGGTTCTGATTTTTGCTACTTACTAAGTTAAATAAGTTTATTTAGGTAGAGGTACACATAAGTATAATTATCATACCTAGTTTAATATATGCCTAAGTTACCTACGATAACCCCCCAAAAAAGTCAGTGAAAGTGACTTACTACTATTAGGGTCCTTGAAGTTGTTATTGATATCTGAAAATGCCATGATCATAGATTTTTCCACTTTTTTATAATTTGAAATTTTAATTTAAATAATTTTTTGCTATATTCTGCTTCATTATACAATGGATGAGACTGATTTTAGAAATTTTATTATCGTATAATACTGTGATTATTAATATTTAATAGTGTAATAATGTTGAAATTTAAAAGAAAAATGCACATTAAAAAAGTCATACTGCCATTAAATTTTTCAGTGGTGATACATAAGAATATTAGAATAATACCTCGTGATTTTTGTAACTGACAGTTATTACAGCAATTATTTTGTTTATACATGATAACATATACTTGGAAGGTCGTGTACTTGATGGCCTAGTCCCAAACCTGCACACTGCCATAACACCATATTAGGGTGGGAGATATGGGAGTATACCTGGAGAAGGTTTTGGGGGTCAATGCCCCTGCAGCCCAGTCTGAGACCAGGCCTTGTGGTGGATAAGGGTCCAATCAGTCAGGCTGTTACTGTGAACCACAGCCTGGCTGATTAAGTACTGACTTTAGGTCCCTGTCCAGTGCCTTCTTGAAGACAGTCAGGGGTCTATTGGTAATCCCCCTTATGTATGCTAGGAGGCAGTTGAACAGTCTTGGCACCCCTGCTTTTCATTGGGGGAATGTTGCATCGCCTGCCGAGTCTTTTGCTTTTATAGGGAGTGAGTTTCGTGTGCAAGTTTGGTACTAAGTCCTCTAGGATTTTCCAAGTGTATATTATCACATATCTATCTCGCCTACATTCCAGGTCAGCAGTTCAGCCTGCTTTGAAGGGGGCAGTTAGTGTATAGCAGTATTCCAGCCTAGAAAGAACAAGCGATTTGAAGAGAATCATCATGGGCTTGGGGTCCCTGGTTTTGAAGGTTCTCATTATCCATCCTATCATTTTTCTAGCAGATGAGGTAGATACATTGTTGTGGTTTTTGAAGGTGAGATCCTCTGACATTTTCACTCCCAGGTCCTTCACATTATCCCAGTTAATGTAAAAAACAACAACATCATGATCCACAACTAATGTTTTACCAGAGGGTATCAGAAATACAACTGTGACAGGTGTAGAAGTCTTCAAGAGAGAATTTGAAAAGTACACATTTCACTCAAGTGCTGAATCAACTAGATGGTCATGAATATGTGGGCCAATGGATTGCCAGCAGCAACAGTCTTGTTGACTTTAGCAAACACCAGATAAGCAAGGTCCAGGACTAAGGGTGCAGGAGTAGAAAACTCTCAAAAGCTATCAAAAGTATTCATTGGGATCCAAATATTGCAAGTTAATTTTGCAGTGATAGTAAATCTTGAGTTTTCCCTTTAGTAAGTTTATTCTCTTCTCTGAGGATGAGAGTTCCCACCCCTAGGGGAGGTGTTAATGTTACAGTTTTATAACTGTAGTGTAAAACACCCCTCTGGCAAGATAGTGATGGAGTGAATGATGATGAAAGTTTTATCTTTTTCGGGCCACCCTGCCT
Organism: Cherax quadricarinatus; assembly: GCF_026875155.1. Classification (NCBI taxonomy): domain Eukaryota; kingdom Metazoa; phylum Arthropoda; class Malacostraca; order Decapoda; family Parastacidae; genus Cherax; species Cherax quadricarinatus. The sequence continues at coordinate 36,711,477 of NC_069449.1, read as the reverse complement.
TGGTGGGAATCGGCCAGTGTGTTAATAAAATAAATAACACACGCGCGCGTGCACACACACACACACACACATATACATACAATAATACAATAATACATACATACATATATACATATATACATACATACATATATACATACATATATACATACATATATACATACATATATACATACATACATACATATATACATACATATATACATACATATATACATACATGTATACATACATATATACATACATACATATATACATATATACATACATACATATATACATACATATATACATACATATATACATACATATATACATACATATATACATACATACATATATACATACATATATACATACATACATATATACATACATATATACATACATATATACATACATATATACATACATATTTATTATTATTAACACACTTGCCGATTCTCACCAAGGCAGGGTGGCCCAAAAAAGAAAAACTTTCACCATCATTCACTCCATCACAGTCTTGCCAGAAGGGTGCTTTACACACAAGTTTTTAAACTGCAACATTAACACCCCTCCTTCAAAGTGCAGGCACTGTACTTCCCATCTCCAGGACTCAAGTCCGGCCTGCCGGTTTCCCTGAATCCCTTCATAAATGTTACTTTGCTCACACTCCAACAGCACGTCAAGTATTAAAAACCAATTGTCTCCATTCACTCCTATCAAACACGCTCACGCATGCTTGCTGGAAGTCCAAGCCCCTAGCACACAAAACCTCCTTTACCCCCTCCCTCCAACCTTTTCTAGGCCGACCCTTACCCCGCCTTCCTTCCACTACAGACTGATACACTCTTGAAGTCATTCTGTTTTGCTCCATTCTCTCTACATGTCCGAACCACCTCAACAACCCTTCCTTGGCCCTCTGGACAACAGTTTTGGTAATCCCGCACCTCCCTAACTTCCAAACTACGAATTCTCTGCATTATATTCACACCATACATTGCCCTCAGACATGACATCTCCACTGCCTCCAGCCTTCTCCTCGCTGCAACATTCATCACCCATGCTTCACACCCATATAAGAGCGTTGGTAAAACTATACTCTCATACATTCCCCTCTTTGCCTCCAAGGACAAAGTTCTTTGTCTCCACAGACTCCTAAGTGCACAGCTCACCCTTTTCCCCTCATCAATTCTATGATTCACCTCATCTTTCATAGACCCATCCACTGACACGTCCACTTCCAAATGTCTGAATACATTCACCTCCTCCATACTCTCTCCCTCCAATCTAATATCCAATCTTTCATCACCTAATCTTTTTGTTATCCTCATAACGTTACTCTTTCCTGTATTCACTTTTAATTTTCTTCTTTTGCATACCCTACCAAATTCATCTACCAACCTCTGCAACTTCTCTTCAGAATCTCCCAAGAGCACAGTGTCATCAGCAAAGAGCAACTGTAATAACTCCCACTTTATGTATGATTCTTTATCTTTTAACTCCATGCCTCTTGCCAAGACCCTCGCATTTACTTCTCTTACAGCCCCATCTATAAATATATTGAACAACCACGGTGACATCACACATCCTTGTCTAAGGCCTACTTTTACTGGGAAATAATCTCCCTCTTTCCTACATACTCTTACTTGAGCCTCACTATCCTCGTAAAAACTCTTTACTGCTTTCAGTAACCTACCTCCTACACCATACACCTGCAAATCTGCCACATTGCCCCCCTATCCACCCTGTCATATGCCTTTTCCAAATCCATAAATGCCACAAAAACCTCTTTAGCCTTATCTAAATACTACTTATATGTTTCACTGTAAACACTTGGTCCACACACCCCCTACCTTTCCTGAAGCCTCCTTGTTCATCTGCTATCGTATTCTCCGTCTTACTCTTAATTCTTTCAATAATAACTCTACCATACACTTTACCAGGTATACTCAACAGACTTATCCCCCTATAATTTTTGCACTCTCTTTTGTCCCCTTTGCCTTTATACAAAGGAAATATGCATGCTCTCTGCCAATCCCTAGGTACCTTACCCTCTTCCATACATTTATTAAATAATTGCACCAACCACTCCAAAACTATATCCCCACCTGCTTTTAACATTTCTATCTTTATCCCATCAATCCCGGCTGCCTTACCCCCTTTCATTTTACCTACTGCCTCACGAACTTCCCCCACACTCACAACTGGATCTTCCTCACTCCTACAAGATGTTATTCCTCCTTGCCCTATACACGAAATCACAGCTTCCCTATCTACATCAACATTTAATAATTCCTCAAAATATTCCCTCCATCTTCCCAATACCTCTAACTCTCCATTTAATAACTCTCCTCTCCTATTTTTAACTGACAAATCCATTTGTTCTCTAGGCTTCCTTAACGTGTTAATCTCACTCCAAAACTTTTTCTTATTTTCAACAAAATTTGTTGATAACATCTAACCCACTGTCTCATTTGCTCTCTTTTTACATTGCTTCACCACTCTTTTAACCTCTCTTTTTCTCCATATACTCTTCCCTCCTTACATCACTTCTACTTTGTAAAAAGTTCTCATATGCTAACTTTTTCTCCCTTACTACTCTCTTTACATCATCATTCCACCAATCGCTCCTCTTCCCTCCCGCACCCACTTTCCTGTAACCACAAACTTCTGCTGAACACTCTAACACTACATTTTTAAACCTACCCCATACCTCTTTGACCCCATTGCCTATGCTCTCATTAGCCCATCTATCCTCCAATAGCTGTTTATATCTTACCCTAACTGCCTGCTCTTTTAGTTTATAAACCTTCACCTCTCTCTTCCCTGATGCTTCTATTCTCCTTGTATCCCATCTACCTTTTACTCTCAGTGTAGCCACAACTAAAAAGTGATCTGATATATCTGTGGCCCCTCTATAAACATGTACATCCTGAAGTCTACTCAACAGTCTTTTATCTACCAATACATAATCCAACAAACTACTGTCATTTTGCCCTACATCATATCTTGTATACTTATTTATCCTCTTTTTCTTAAAATGTGTATTACCTATAACTAAACCCCTTTCTATACAAAGTTCAATCAAAGGGCTCCCATTATCATTCACACCCGGCACCCCAAACTCACCTACCACACCCTCTCTAAAAGTTTCTCCCACTTTAGCATTCAGGTCCCCCACCACAATTACTCTCTCACTTGGTTCAAAGGATCCTATACATTCATTTAACATCTCCCAAAATCTCTCTCTCTCTCCTCTACATTCTTCTCTTCTCCAGATGCATACACGCTTATTATGACCCACTTTTCGCATCCAACCTTTACTTTAATCCACATAATTCTTGAATTTACACATTCATATTCTCTTTTCTCCTTCCATAACTGATCCTTCAACATTACTGCTTCCCCTTCCTTAGCTCTAACTCTCTCAGATACTCCAGATTTATTCCCATTTGCAGTTTAAAAACTGTAGTGTAAAGCACCCTTCTGGCAAGACAGTGATGGAGTGAATGATGGTGAAAGTTTTTCTTTTTCGGGCCACCCTGCCTTGGTGGGAATCGGCCAGTGTGATAATAATAATAAATACATATATACATACATATATACATACATACATATATACATACATATATACATATATATATACATATATACATACATATATACGTACATATATACATACACACACGCACACACACATGCGTGCACACACGCACACACGCACACGTACACACGCACACACACACACGCATACACACACACACACACACACGCATACACACACACACACACACACACACACACACACACACACACACACACACACACACACACACACACACACACACACACACACACACACACACACACAAGCAGGGATAACAGGGAAGGCACTACAATGGATCAGGGAATACTTGTCAGGAAGGCAGCAGCGAGTCATGGTACTTGGCGTGGTGTCAGAGTGGGCACCTGTGACCAGCAGGGTCCCACATGGGTCAGTCCTAGGACCAGTGCTGTTTCTGGTATTTGTGAACGACATGACGGAAGGAATAGACTCTGAGGTGTCCCTGTTTGCAGATGACGTGAAGTTGATGAGAAGAATTCACTCGATCGAAGACCAGGCAGAACTACAAAGGGATCTGGACAGGCTGCAGACCTGGTCCAGCAATTGGCTCCTGGAGTTCAATACCTCCAAGTGCAAAGTCATGAAGATTGGGGAAGGGCAAAGAAGACTGCAGACGGAGTACAGTCTAGGGGGCCAGAGACTACAAACCTCACTCAAGGAAAAAGATCTTGGGGTGAGTATAACACCAGGCACATTTCCTGAAGCACACATCAACCAAATAACTGTTGCAGCATATGGGCACCTAGCAAACCTCAGAACAGCATTCCGACATCTTAATAAGGAATCATTCAGGACCCTGTACACCATGTACGTTAGGTCCATATTGGAGTATGCGGCACCAGTTTGGAACCCACACCTAGCCAAGCACGTAAAGAAACTAGAGAAAGTGCAAAGGTTTGCAACAAGACTAGTCCCAGAGCTAAGAGGTATGTCCTACGAGGAGAGGTTAAGGGAAATCAACCTGACGACACTGGAGGACAGGAGAGATGGGGGGACATGATAACGACATACAAAATACTGAGAGGAATTGACAAGGTGGACAAAGACAGGATGTTCCAGAGATTGGACACAGTAACAAGGGGACACAGTTGGAAGTTGAAGACGCAGATGAATCACAGGGATGTTAGGAAGTATTTCTTCAGCCACAGAGTAGTCAGTAAGTGGAATAGTTTGGGAAGCGATGTAGTGGAGGCAGGATCCATACATAGCTTTAAGCAGAGGTATGATAAAGCTCACGGCTCAGGGAGAGTGACCTAGTAGCGATCAGTGAAGAGACGGGGCCAGGAGCTCGGACTCGACCCCCGCAACCTCAACTAGGTGAGTACAACTAGGTTAGTACAACTAGGTGAGACACACACACACACACACACACACCACACACACACACACACACACACACACACACACACACACACACACACACACACACACACACACACACACACACACACAGTGGAACCTCTGCTTACAAGTTGAATCTGTTCCATGACCTTGCTCGCATCTGGATTTGCTCATTTGCAGAGTCAATTTTCCTCATTTAAATTTATTGAAATGGAATTAATTTGTTCCAGTGGAATTCCAGGCACAAGAAATTACTTAAATAATTTCCCTAATACCAACTCTCCAGCTTATTTATCTATCACAATTCATGTAATATAACATAATAAACAATATTGATAACATAGAAACATGATATATACACTTGAATGAATAAAATAAATTTCATTATGTATGTGGCTAGTGGTGGTGACAGCGGCCATTGTTGTTGTTGGGGTTTATAGGGCCACAACAACGGCTGTTCCTGCTCCTGACTACGTGTGTAGAGAACGTAGGATAACCCAAAAAAGTCAGACAGAGTGACTTATAAGTGCTACACTCTTAATGCTACACTAACAAAAAAAGGCACGATACTGTGACTGGAAGGATACACAAATAACCCGCACATAGAAGAGAGGACCTTATGACGACGTTTCAGTACACCTTGGAACATTTACAAAGTCACACTAATGAGAAGTAGAGCAGGACGGGTATATATAGGCGGGAAGTGGTAGTGGAAGAAGTAGTAGTAGTAGTAGTAGTAGAAGTAGTAGTAGTAGTAGTAGTGGTAGAAGAAGTAGTGGAGGTGGAAGGAAGTAGTTGTGGGGAAGTATGAAGGAGGAGCCAGTCAAATACTAAGAGAGGGGAGCACTGCAAGGGAGCCATGTGCCCACAGAGGGAGAGCGAGAACACTGAGGTGGGGGGGGTAAATAATAAATAATGAAGGAACAGAAACAAGGCAGAGGAAAGAAAGACAACCCAGAAGAGAAAAAGGAAAGAGGAAAGGGGAAGAGGGAGAAGAAGAAATAGGAGGAATCAGGTTAAGTCACGGGAGTTCTGAACTTTGGAGCATTTTACAATGCAGTGGGAGAGGAAGGCATCTACAGAGACGAAGCCAGGACTAAGATTCATACAAGGAAAGTTGTGTATAAGGGAGGATTTGACCAGATGGCGACTGCTAAAGTTGGAAGTAGGGAAGACAGTTTTAGCTGAAGACCAGTCAATAGGATGGCTGTGATCTCTGACGTGACAGAAAAGAGCATTGTTAGTGTCGGCAGGCCTAACACTATTTTTGTGCTCCCAAAGTCTGTCAGAAAGAGATTGGTCAGTTTCTCCAAAGTATTGAAGAGGACAGGAGGAGCAAGAAATAAAGTAGACACCAGGAACATCAGTAGAGGGAGGAGAGGTATGAACGAGATTAGTGCGAAGAGTGTTAGTCTGGCGGAAATTAAGCTTGATGTCTAAGGAACGGAGAGAGTTGTTGAGATTAGAAAGACCAGAAATGTAGGGAAGGCAGAGGACAGAAGAGTTCCTAGGAGTAGAGAGTTTGGGAGAGAAGAAATTACTTTTAGCACATGAGAGGGCAGAGTCTATGAAATGGGAAGGGTAGCCAAGATGGGAAAACGAATTATGAAGAGTGGAAATTTCTGCTGGAAGGAACTGAGGATCACAGATGCGGAGGGCACAGAGAAAGAGGGAGATAAGAACACTTCTCTTGGCGGGAAGCATGATAAGGAAAGTAGTGAATGTACATGCCACTGTCAGTCAGTCTCGCTCCCGTAATCTTCCTGACTTGTCCACTTTTCGTGGCGCTCTCCTTCCTGCTCTTGATAGTCTGTTTTCTAAGAACCACCACCTTCCGTGCCATTACCAACTTGCCCTTTCTTCTCTTAAATCTAACACTAACATTGTCATACTATCTTCTGACAAAGGTAATTCGGTAATTATCCTTGATCGCAATTACCTCCGTAAAGCTGATGTCTTGCTCTCTGACTCGTGTACCTACACTCCTCTTGTTTCCAACCCTCTTGATCGCATCAAGAGAACTTTCAACAAGAAACTAATGACTCTCTCCGACCTCTGTCCTCCTGACTTTGACCTTGTTCAACGGTTTCGTGTCATCTGTCCCTCTCTTCCTTATTTCTATGGCCTTCCCAAAACTCATAAACCTGATATTCCTCTACGTCCTATCATATCCTCTAGAAGTTCTGTCTCTTATTCTCTTGCTTCTTGGCTGGCGAAAACCCTCACTCCCTTTCTTGGTACTTTTTCTCCTGCCCACCTCCGCCACTCTCAAGACTTCATTGAACGGGTTCGCTCTCTCCCTACCTGTAAGATGCTTAGTCTTGACGTTGAGCCCCTCTTCACCAATGTCCCTCTTGATGATGTCCTTGATTTTCTTAGAGAGAAGGCCCATGAAGGGTTTCTTCATCTCCCTATACCTATTGATGTTTTTCTTGATCTTATCTGCCTCTGTATGGACTCTAATTCCTTTTCCTTCCAAGGGAAATATTATTCTCAAACCTTCGGTGGCGCTATGGGCTCCCCTCTCTCTCCTGTCCTTGCTAATCTTTACATGGAATACTTTGAGACTTCTTCCTACTATCGATGTGCGCCCTTCACTCTGGCTCCGCTATGTAGATGACATCTTTGCTCTGTGGCCTCATGACTCTACTCTCTTCCAACCTTTTCTTGAAGCTCTTAATAATCTTGCCTCTTCCATTAAGTTTAAAGTGGAATGGGAATCTAATTCCTTGCTTCCTTTCCTTGAAGTACATGTCCACCGCTCAGATACAGGTTTTTCCTTTTCTGTTTACTGCAAACCTATGCACAGTGGCATGTACATTCACTACTTTTCGTATCATGCTTCCCCTGTCAAGAGAAGTGTTCTTATCTCCCTCTCTCTCCGTGCCCTCTGCATCTGTGATCCTCGAGTTCCTTCCAGCAGAAATTTCCACTCTTCATAATTCTTTTTCCTGTCTTGGCTACCCTTCCCATTTCATAGACTCTGCCTTCTCACGTGCTAAATGTAATTTCTTCTCTTCCAAACTCTCTACTCTTGGGAACTCTTCTGTCCTCTGCCTTCCCTACATTTCTGGTCTTTCTAATCTCAACAACTCTCTCTGTTCCTTAGACATCAAGCTTACTTTCCGCCAGACTAACACTCTTCGCACTAATCTCGTTCATACCTCTCCTCCCTCTACTGATGTTTCTGGTGTCTACTTTATTTCTACTTTATTTCTTGCTCCTCCTGTACTTCCTTCCACTTCTCTTCTTCTTCTTCTTCTTCTTCTTCTTCTCTGTGCTGCTCTGCTGCTGCTGCGCTGCCGCTGCTGCTGCTGCCGCCGCCGCTGCCGCCGCGCGCCGCCGCCGCCGCCGCCGCCGCGCCGCCGCCGCCGCCGCCGCCGCCGCCGCCGCCGCCGCCGCCGCCGCCTGCCGCCGCGCGCCGCCGCCGCCGCTGCCGCCGCGCCGCCGCCGCCGCCGCCGCCGCGCCCCGCCGCCGCGCCGCCGCCGCCGCCGCCGCGCCGCCGCGCCGCCGCTGCGCCGCCGCCGCCGCATTCCCACCTATTATACCGTCCTGCTCTACTTCTCGTTAGTGTGACTTTGTAAATGTCCCATCGGACCGAACGTCGTCGAAGCTCTCTCTTCATGTGCAGTTTTTGTTAATGCTACACTTAATTGCTGCCTGTTAATACTCACTTTGCACTACTACTCTGTTGTCTGTCACTGCTACCTGCATGATGTCTGCACTGCTGCTGTCATGTGTCTGCCACTGCTGCTTCATGTGTCTGCCACTGCCTGCTCATGTTGTCCTGCCACTGCTGCTCATGTTGTCTGCCACTGCGCTTCATGTGTCTGCCATGCTGCTTCATGTTGTCTGCCACTGCTGCTCATGTTGTCTGCACTGCTGCTTCATGTTGTCTGCCACTGCTGCTCAGATGTCTGCCATGCTGCTTCATGCTGCTGCCACTGCTGCTTCTGAGTCTGCCACTGCTGCTTCATGATGCTGCACTGCTGCTGCATGCATGTCTGCCACTGCTGCTTCTGATGTCTGCCACTGCTGCTTGCATGATGTCTGCCACTGCTGCTTGCTTGTCTGCACTGCTGCTTCATGATGTCTGCACGCTGCTTCATGATGTCTGCCACTGCTGCTTCATGATGTCTGCCACTGCTGCTTCAGATGTCTGCCACTGCTGCTTCATGTGTCTGCACTGCTGCTGCTCTGATGTCTGCCACTGCTGCTCATGTCTGCCACTGCTGCTTCATGATGTCTGCCACTGCTGCTTCATGATGTCTGCCACTGCTGCTTCATGTTCTGCACTGCTGCTTCATGATTCTGCCACTGCTGCTTCATGTTTGTCTGCCATGCTGCTTCATGTTGTCTGCCCTTGCTGCTTCATGTGTCTGCACTGCTCTTCGTGTCGTCTGCCACTGCTGCTTCATGATGTCTGCCCTGCTGCTTCATGTTGTCTGCCACTGCTGCTTCTGTTGTCTGCCACTGCTGCTTCATGATGTCTGCCACTGCTGCTTCATGATGTCTCCACTAGCTGCTTCATGATGTCGCCACGCTTGCTTCATGATGTCCTGCCATTCTGCGCTTCATGTGTGACTGCACTGCTGCTCATGTGTCTGCCAACTGCTGCTTCAGATGTCTGCCACTGCTGCATCATGATGTCTGCCACTGCTGCTTCATGATGTCTGCCACTGCTGTCTCTATGTCTGCCACTGCTGCTTCATGTTGTCTGCCACTGCTAGCTCATGATGTCTGCCACTGCTGCTTCATGATGTCCTGCCACTGCTGCTTCATGATGTCTGCCACTGCTGCTTCATGATGTCTGCCACTGCTGCTTCATGATGTCTGCCACTGCTGCTTCATGATGTCTGCCACTGCTGCTTCATGATGTCTGCCACTGCTGCTTCATGATGTCTGCCACTGCTGCTTCATGATGTCTGCCACTGCTGCTTCATGATGTCTGCCACTGCTGCTTCATGTTGTCTGCCACTGCTGCTTCATGATGTCTGCCACTGCTGCTTCATGATGTCTGCCACTGCTGCTTCATGATGTCTGCCACTGCTGCTTCATGATGTCTGCACACTGCTGCTTCATGATATCTGCCACTGCTGCTTCATGTTGTCTGCCACTAACTACCTCATGATGTTTTGCTCCCACTTTTGCTAGCTTGTTGAAGAGCTTTCCAATATGTGAAGGTTGAGGGGCAGTGCCAATTGGACAGGTATTGGATGGTGACGTCATTTGTTTACTCTTGAACATTGCCAAAGAATCAAACATTTCTGCTACTTTAAGCTCAATTTCAAGGTACTTTTCATCGTGAAACCAATCAAAATCATATCTATTTCTGTAGTATATCTTCCATTCTATCAAATGAGACCAAAAAAACTAGAATACAACCATAGAAACCATACGAAAATATACCCCTAAGGGAGGCTAAGCTGAGAAGTGAACTCCATTATTTATGGTCCGATTTCTTTCATTTTTGGTGTACGCTAAGAAGCATCTTTCCATCATACATTGCCCAAGTTTTAATAAGATAGTCCAACAAACAACTGAGATCCAATTCCCTAGATAAAGAGCAAGAGCCCCTGACCAACATCAAGGAACCTCCCTTGAGGCCCGCTCGCATCTGGAAATTTCACTTCCGTCTGGAAGCAAAACATTGACTGAGCGACTGCTCATATCTGGAAAAACTCGCATGTGGATGCACTGTAAGTAGAGGTTCCACTGTGTGTGTGTGTATTACGTATATATATATATATATATATATATATTAATATATATATATATATATATATATATATATATATATATATATATATATATATATAAGTGGACCCACTAACAACATTTTCATACATACATACATACATACATGGACCCCCAGTTACGATATATTTTTTCCAGAAGCATGTTCAGGTCCATTCTGAACGAATTTGTTCCATAAAGAATATAGAATTAGACCAATCATCAAACCCCAAACATACACTTACATGAACCCCCGGTTAACGATTTTTTCACTCCAAGTAGTCAGGTGCCAGTACTACCGAATTTGTTCCCATAATAATATTGTGAAGTAATTAGTCCATTTCAGACCCCCAAACATACATGTACAAACCACTTACATAAATACACTTACCTAATTGGACACATTTGGAGTAACGTTATGCGGGGTCCACTGTAACCAAAATGCACTTACTTAACCCTTTCAGGTCCAAACCGTAGACTACGTCATGAGCTCGGCTCACTCTGATAAACTGTGAGTGTAAATTTGGCCAGATATGAGAGAATACACTATGGAATGTGTGCACCACAAAAACAAATCCTGCAGCAACACTTATATAATGAAAGAAAAAAAACTGAGCCCTTTTCCGTTAAAACAGCGACTTTGGCAGTATTTTTCGTATATTTTTTATAGATGTATTGTAATTCTTGGTCTCATTGATAGAATGAAGCATATTGCAGAATAAGATAATTTTGAGGTTACTTGCACTGAAATGGCATGAAACTGAGCATCAAATGCGAAATGTTAAATTTTTGCCGATGTTCAAGAGTAATAACAAACGTACCTCACACGCAATACACCCAGCTGTGGGTCTAATATACATGCACAAATGAGGAAAAAATTATACAATTATTACAATTGCAAACAGTAATCTTTCTGTTTTTTTGGTTAATAAAAATTCACTATGTGAATAAAAATCAAATTGGATTTATTGTAAAAGCCAAAACAATAACTAATGAACAGAGGAAATGTTAGTTTGTGCCAGAATACTACATTGTTTATTCTGGACCATATTTAGAAATAGAATATTTTGAACTTTGTGTTAACCCTTTGAGGGTCGACAGGCCCTCTCCGAAACTCGTTCTCAGGGTCGGCCAAATTTAAAAAAAAAAAATATTTTCTCTTATGAAAAGATAGAGAATCTTTTCCCGATCATAAAGACACCAAAAGTTTGAAATTTGATAGAAAACTTACGGAATTATGCTCTCGCAAAGTTAGCGGTCTCGGCGATGTTTACGCATCGGCGATTTTGCCCACTTTGAGCCCCATTTTCGGCCAATTTCACTGTACTAGTCGACAAAAACATGAATATTTCGCTAGAACTCCATTTTTTTCTATCGAATGGGTGCAAGAAACCACCCATTTATGAAATTCAACTATCCAGTACAGTGGTCAGAATTTAGCAATTTTGCCAATTTCACACAAATTTCAAAAGATGCCAATTTCCGAATAGGGTCCAGAATAAACAAGAAAGACATTCCTGGCACTAAAATGACATTCCTCTAGTCATTAGTCACGTCTCAAGGCCCCTCTTATATTCTTTTGCTTTCCACTTTGAATTTTTATTCTCACAAAAAAATAAGATTTACTGTTATGCAGACACTGCATTAGTGTAAAAAATGGTATAAATATTATTTGGTGCACTGTGAAAGAATATTAGACTCACCATTTGACGTGTATTGCACGCTTGGCACGATTTGTTTTTCTTTTGAAGTTTGGTAAAAATCGAACATTTCTGCTACTTGAGCTCAATTTCAAGGCACCTTTCATTGTAAAACCAGTCAAAATCATCTCAATTTCTGTAAAATTCTTCCATTCAAAAAAGAGACCAAGAAAACTAGAATACAACAATAAAACCATAACGAAAATACACTGCAAAGTCGCTGAAATTTTCCAAAAAAATGCTCAAAGTTTTTTTTTTTTCTTATATGCACTGTGTGCTGCAGGGGTTTTTTTTTAGACTGTGCACACTGACCACATAGACCCATTCTTTCATATGAAGGCCTACCGCTTTCTCCCACTAGATTTGAGGCCGCTAGAATTTATGCGTACAGTACTCAAAAACCCCTACCGTAAGACGTACAAATACGACCAAAACCCTCAAAGGGTTAAATTGGCCAAATTACCAATTTCCAGCACTTTATTTTGTAGTTGAAACAGTTGACTTGGCGAATTCTTGTACTCAATCGATAAAATAAAGTAATACTAGTGAAATAGCTAAGAATTTTGGTCCCACTGGAATAATGTAATTGGCCTAAAATGGAGTCAAAGTCGGGAAAATCGCTGATTCGTAAATATCGCTGACACATCAAAATTCACGAGAGCATAATTTCATCAGTTTTCCATCAAATTTCGTACTTTTCATTTTATTACATTCACAAAAAGATTCTCTAACCATTCATAAGAAAAAATAATTTTTTTTTTTTTTTAAATTCTTGGACACTGGGGCACCACTTCAGATTTTGGCCTTGGACCCTGAAAGGGTTAATCCATTTCTGAGAGCTCAACGTTAGGCGAAATTATCGTTAGCCGAATTAATTTTCCCCATAAGAAATAATGGAAATCAAATTAATCCGTTCCTGACACCCCAAAGTATGAACAAAAAAAAATTTTTACCACATGAAATATTAATTTTAATACACACAAACTGAAGAAGACATGCACAGTTACATGACACTTACCTTTATTGAAGATCTGGTGATGATTGATGGGATGGGAGGAGGGGAGACTGTAGATGGTGTTAATGTTTAGAAGGGGAATCCCCTTCCATTAGGACTTGAGGTAGCAAGTCCTTTTCCGGGGCTACTTCCCTTCTTCTTTTAATGCCACTAGACCAGCTTGAGAGTCACTGACCTCTGTCGCACAACATATCTGTCCATAGAGGCCTGTACCTCCCGTTCCTTTATGACTTCCCTAAAGTGTTTCACAACATTGTCAGCGTAATAGTCACCAGCACGGCTTGCAATAGCTGTGTGAGGGTGATTTTCATCAAAAAAGGTTTGCACTTTAAGCCACATTGCACACATCTCCTTAATCTTTGAAGTAGACAACTTCTTCAATTTCTCTATCCCCTCCACCGGAGCAGTTTCCTCAGGTGTGGTCTCTTGCTGTTGAAGATGATCCAGCAGCTCATCAGTGGTTAGTTCGTCATTGTCCTCCTCCACCAACTCTTCCACATCCTCCCCACTAACCTTCAACCCCAAGGACTTCCCCAATGCCACAATGGATTCCTCAACTGGCATAGGATTCCCAGGGTTAGCCTCAAACCCTTCAAAATCCCTTTTGTCTACACATTCTGGCCACAGTTTCTTCCAAGCAGAGTTCAAGGTCCTCTTAGTCACTTCCTCCCAAGCCTTACCTATAATGAGGAAATGGTATGGTGATACCGACAAGATGTGGAAAAAGACACTTATGTACAGTTCAGGACATTTATTAAAGGAAACGTTTCGCCACGAGTGGCTTCTTCAGTCCTAATACAGAGAAAACTAAGAAAACACACATCCTGGGAACTGGTGTTACTTGATGCCAGCAGGTCCCTCTCTTGCCTCACCTCCTTAGTTCCATTACTACTACTACTACTACTACTACTACCACCTCTACCCACGCATCGCCTCACCTGACTCCCGCCACTATATATATATGTGTGTTTTCTTAGTTTTCTCTGTATTAGGACTGAAGAAGCCACTCGTGGCGAAACGTTTCCTTTAATAAATGTCCTGAACTGTACATAAGTGTCTTTTTCCACATCTTACCTATAATGTTTACACAATTGAGGATGCTAAAGTGATCTCTCCAAAACTCTCTTAGAGTCAATTGAGTTTCTGAGGTCACTACAAAGCACCTTTCAAACATAGCTTTTGTGCACAGTTTCTTGAAGTTGGAAATGACCTGCTGGTCCATGGGCAGCAGGAGAGGAGTGGTATTAGGAGGCAAAAACTTGACCTTAATGAAGCTCATTTCCGCAGAAAGTCGCTCTGCCACGTCTGAAGGATGACCAGGAGCATTGTCTAATACCAGGAGGCACTTAAGGTCTAATTTCTTTTCAATTAGGTAATTTTTCACAGTGGGGGCAAATGCATGGTGTAACCAGTCATAGAAAAAATCCCTAGTGACCCATGCCTTACTGTTTGCCCTCCATGGCACACACAAATTAGCCTTGAGGACATTGTTTTTCCTGAACACTCTGGGAGTTTCAGAGTGATACACCAATAAAGGCTTCACTTTGCAATCACCACTAGCATTAGCACACATCAACAGAGTAAGCCTGTCTTTCATAGGCTTATGTCCTGGGAGTGCCTTTTCCTCCTGAGTAATGTAGGTCCTGCTTGGCATTTTCTTCCAAAACAGGCCTGTTTTGTCACAATTAAACATTTGTTAAGGTTTCAGTCCTTCACTGTCTATGTACTCCTTGAATTCATGCACATATTTTTCAGCCGCTTTGTGGTCTGAACTGGCAGCCTCACCATGCCTTATCACACTATGTATGCCACTACGATTCTTAAATCTCTCAAACCAACCTTTGCTGGCCTTAAATTCACTCACATCACCACTAGTTGCAGGTATTTTTCTAATTAAATCCTCATGCAACTTCCTAGCCTTTTCACATATGATCGCTTGAGAGATGCTGTCTCCTGCTATCTGTTTTTCATTTATCCACACCAATAACAGTCTCTCAACATCTTCTATCACTTGCGATCTCTGTTTCGAAAGCAAAGTTGCACCTTTGGCAAGAACAGCTTCCTTGCTTGCCGTTTTCTTGGCTACAATAGTAGCAATGGTTGATTGGGGTTTTGTGTACAACCTGGCCAGCTAGGAGACACGCACTCCACTTTCATACTTAGCAATGATCTCTTTCTTCATATCCATAGTAATTCTCACCCTTTTTGCTGTAGGGTTGGCACTAGAAGCTTTCTTGGGGCCCATGGTGACTTATTTTGCAGGTGCAGTCACTAAAAAGGCTGTGATAGTATGAAATGTTCCGATTGTATGCTTGGAAGCGACTGCAGTGGCTGGCTTATAAACACTGGCACCCACAGAACAAGTGAGGCGGGCTCAGGCCGCACGTGGACGCGTCTTGAACGAATTGCGTTGAGCGAGTTTTTTAGCGCTAGCCGAGGCAAAATTTTTGCTTTAAAATGTATCGCTAGGCGGATTTAACGTTATGCGATGCGTTCGTTAGGCAAGGGTCCACTGTATTGCTCACCTATTGTGGTTGCATGTTGTCAGATTCTGATCTCTGCATCACTGTTAGATACTGGTCACTCACTCTTGCAAGCTATTACCAGAATTAGAGTAGAAATAGCATAGATAAGGTGGAGACAGGGTTGACGAGAGTGTGAGGAGGGAAGCGGTTTAGCGAGGGGTAATGTCAGACACTTGTAGAAGTTGAGAGAAGCTAAATTTTGCAACCTAGTTACTTTTCGTATTTTATAAGTAGATTGATAAGTGTTAGAATTGCTATTGGTAAGTTTCAGAATTACTGCTATTACTACTGGTATTTATTAGCAGTATGAATACTTAGAAGTGAGGGCACACACACACACACACACACACACACACATACACGAATAGGATGGGAATAGGATGGGAAAAACCAAACTACAAAAGGGGGAACTACTCAAGCATGAGGAACTTCCTCCAAGACATTCAGTGGGAGAGGGAACTGACAGGAAAACCAGTACAAGAAATGATGGACTATGTGGCAACAAAATGCAAGGAGGCAGAGGAGAGGTTTGTTCCCAAGGGAAACAGAAATAATGGGAAGAACAGAACGAGTCCTTGGTTCACCCAAAGGTATAGGGAGGCAAAAACTAGGTGTACTTGAGAATGGAAAAGGTACGGAAGACAGAGAACTCAGGAAAATAAAGAGATAGCTGAAGAGCCAGAAACGAATATGCACAGATAAGAAGGGAGGCTCAGCGACAATATGAAAATGACTTAGCATCGAAAGTCAAGTCTGACCCGAAGCTGTTGTATAGCCACATCAGGAGGAAAACAACAGTCAAGGACCAGGTAATCAGACTGAGGAAGGGTGATGGGGAGCTCACAAGAAACGACCGAGAGGTATGTGAGGAGCTCAACACGAGTTTTAAAGAAGTATTTACAGTGGAAACCAGTAGGGTAGGACTCCAGGAAATCAGAACAGGGGGGTACACCAACAAGTGCTGGATGAGGTACACATAACCAAGGAGGAGGTGAAGAAGCTGCTATGTGAACTTGACACCTCAAAGGCTGTGGGACCAGACAACATCTCTCCGTGGGTCCTTAGAGAGGGAGCAGAGATGCTGTGTGTGCCATTAACAAAGATCTTCAACACATTCATTGAAACTGGGCAGCTCCCTGAGGTATGGAAGATGGCAAATGTAGTCCCAATTTTTAAAAAGGGAGACAGGCATGAGGCACTAAACCTGTACCACTAACGTGTATAGTATGCAGAGTCATGGAGAAGATCATCAGGAGGAGAGTGGTGGAGCACCTGGAAAGAAACAAGTGTATAATTGACAACCAGCACGGTTTCAGGGAAGGAAAATCCTGTGTCACAAACCTACTGGAATTTTATGACAAGGTGACAGAAGTAAGACAAGAGAGAGAGGGGTGGATCGACTGCATTTTTTTGGACTGCAAGAAGGCCTTCGACACAGTTCCTCACAAGAGGTTACTGCAAAAGCTAGAGGATCAGGCACACATAACAGGAAAGGCACTGCAATGGATCAGAGAATACCTGACAGGGAGACAACAACGAGTCATGGTACATGACGAGGTGTCAGAGTGGGCGCCTGTGACAAGCGGGGTTCCACAGGGGTCAGTCCTAGGACCTGTGCTGTTTTTGGTATATGTGAATGACATAACAGAAGGGATAGACTCAGAAGTGTCCTTGTTTGCAGATGATGTGAAGTTAATGAGAAGAATCAAATCGGACGAGGATCAGGCAGGACTACAAAGAGACCTGGACAGGCTACAAGCCTGGTCCAGCAACTGGCTCCTTGAGTTTAACCCTGCCAAATGCAAAGTCATGAAGATTGGGGAAGGGCAAAGAAGACCGCAGAAACAATGTAGTCTAGATGGCCAAAGACTGCAAACCTCACTCAAGGAAAAAGATCTTGCACTAAGTATAACACTGAGCATATCTCCTGAGGCGCACATCAATCAGATAACTGCTGCAGCATACGGGCGTCTGGCAAACCTACGGATAGCATTCCGATACCTCAGTAAGGAATCGTTCAAGACTCTGTATACCATTTACGTCAGGCCCATACTGGAGTATGCAGCACCAGTTTGGAATCGTTCAAGACTCTGTATACCATTTACGTCAGGCCCATACTGGAGTATGCAGCACCAGTTTGGAATCCACACCTAGTCAAGCACGTCAAGAAATTAGAGAAAGTGCAAAGGTTTGCAACAAGACTAGTCCCAGAGCTAAGGGGATTGTCCTACAAAGAAAAATTGAGGGAAATCGGCCTGACGACACTGGAGGACAGGAGGGTCAGGGGAGACACGATAAAGACATATAAAATACTGCGCGGAATAGACAAGGTGAACAAAGACGAGATGTTCCAGAGATGGGACACAGAAACAAGAGGTCACAATTGAAAGTTGAAGACTCAGATGAATCAAAGGGATGTTAGGAAGTATTTCTTCAGTCATAGAGTAGTCAGGCCGTGGAATAGCCTAGAAAGTGACGTAGTGGAGGCGGGAACCATACATAGTTTTAAGGCGAGGTATGATAAAGCTCATGGAGCAGGGAGAGAGAGGACCTAGTAGCAATCAGTGAAGAGGCGGGGCCAGGAGCTATGAATCGACCCCTGCAACCACAAATAGGTGAGTACACGAGAGTGGAGTAACAGTCACCCCTCAACCGCATACCACCTACCTCCCCTATCCACCACTGGACATCCGGTCCAAGCCCTCCCCCTCTCTCTCTCTCTCTCTCTCTTTCTCTCTCTCTCTCTCTCTCTCTCTCTCGCTCTCTCTCTCGCTCTCTCTCTCGCTCTCTCTCTCGCTCTCTCTCTTGCTCTCTCTCTCTCTGCCTCTCTCTCCTTCTCTCTCTCTCTCTCTAATAACTGCTCTCCTCTCTCTCTCTCTCTCTCTCTCTCTCTCTCTCTCTCTCTCTCTCTCTCTCTCTCTCTCTCTCTCTCACTCTCTCCTCTCTCCTCTCTCTCTCTCTCTCTCTCTCTCCTCTCTCTCTCTCTCCTCCGTTCCCCTTCTAACACACATCTTCCATTCATCTTCCCTTCCCTCCCTTGGCCTCCCCTAACTCCCCTCCCTCCCCACTCATTATCCCTAACCTTCTTCCCAGCATTCTCTCTCCCTCCCTCCCTCCCTCTCACACACAAGCTCCTTTTTGTGGTAAAAAAAAAATGAATAGATAAATAAATATGGGTAACCCAAGAGGGCGGAGACCCAGGGGTCTGGAGGTCGAACCCAGGAGGGAGGAACCTGGGAGGGAAGAATGGGAGGTAGAGCTCACAAAAATGGAGGAAGAGTGGGGAAGGAAGCTAGCTGAGCTTGGCAGGGTAATGGAGGAGAGTATAGCTGAAGAGAGCAGGAAGTGGGGACTACAAGTCTTAGCAGCAGAAGATAAGATAAAGTACTTAGAAGAGGAGCTAAGAAAACTGAAACAGAATAGAGAGACAAATGACAGCACAGGAATGACATCGGGGACTTCTATACCAGGCACAGATTAGGGGGCCGTAGGGATTCAGGAAAAGATGAGTACAGGAAGACCAATCGTGAAGCCTGTAGTCAATGCAGGAGACAAGACTTATGCAGAGACTAACAGTCAACTACAGTGGCAGGGAACAGATGAGCAGGGAAGACAGTCCACTGAGCATAGGGGCTGCAGCAAGGGCAGGGGTTGAAGGCAGGAACGTCTCGATGGAAGGAGATAAAACACCTCTGAGGACGCAAAGAGAGAGAGAGTGGGAGGAGGAGGGGGAGGGGTCAGTGTTTGTCTATGGGATCCAAGAAGTTGAAGGGGAAACCTATGATGAAAGAATCCAGGGGGAGAAGAAAGCGATCAAAGGTATCTTGAAAGCAATAGGAGAGGGAGACATGACCCAGGTGGCAAATTTTTGGAGAATTGGGTGGTTTGCTCGCAGAAGGAGACAGCCTGTCAAAGTAGTCTTCAAGACAGAATCGGCTCGAACCAGGGTCCTGCAGGAAAAAGCACGACTGAGGGACAAAGCAGAGTATCGGAGCGTGTACCTCGATCGCGATAGAACACAGGAGGAAAGGACGAGACTGAGAGAGAGGGTACAGAAATGAAAGGAGGAATGGGAGGCATTGGTGAGGACGAGCAGAACCCAGACTCGGGTGCAATTGAACAACCTCAACCAAAACCCACACACTGTTCCCTCTGCCCCCACCCCCCCAACCACAAACTCCACCTCTACAGCAGCCCCTTTTGGGCACTCTACCCCCACTCCTCCACCACAAACCCCACCCACACTGTGAAAACCCCAATGCAGCTGAACACACACTGAACACCCACACACTGTTCCCTCTGCCCCAACCCCCCTCATCACAAACCCCACTGCCACAGCACTCCCTAGGGGCACTCTGCCCTCACTCCCCCCCACCACAAACCCCACCCACACCACAAACCCCCATAACCCCCCCAGGGCTCCCACCCCCAACCCCTATATTCTCCCAGGTCCACCATGATAGACAAGAAGCTGAAGGTGTGGTACACAAACGCAGATGGAATAGCAAATAAATATGAAGAACAGCATGAAAGAATCAACGAGAAGTCCTCGGACATCATAGCAGTCACAGAAACGAAACTCACTGAGACAATAACATACGCAGTCTTCCAACCGGGATATCAGATCCTGAGGAAAGATAGAAAGTGCAGAGGGGGAGGAGTGTTTGCACTGCTCATAAAAAACAGATGGAGTTTCGAGGAAATGGAGGGCATGGACAAGATTGGAGAAAGGAACTACATAGGCACAATTCAATCTGGGGAACATAGGGTAGTCATTGCTGTGATGTATAACCCACCACAGAACTGCAGGAGGCCAAGAGAGGAATATGATGAGAACAACAGAGCGATGGTGGACACACTGGCTGAGGTGGCATGAAGAGCTCAAACGTGCAGAGCAATGTTACTAGTTATGGGTGATTTCAACCACAGGGAGATCGATTGGGAAAACCTGGAGCCTCATGGTGGCCCCGAAACATGGAGAGCCAAGATGATGGATGTGATACTGGAAAACCTCGTGCATCAACACATCAGGGACACTACCAGAGAGCGAGGGGAGGACGAACCAGCAAGACTGGACCTTGTGTTCACCCTGAGTAGCTCAGACGTTGATGACATCACATATGAGAGGCCCCTCAGAGCTAGTGACCATGTAGTCCTGAGGTTTGATTACATAGTAGAGTACACAGGTAGGAGGAATTTCCTGAGGGAGGTGCAGTGGGACAGTGAAATGGTAGGAAAGACAGTAAATGAAATGATGGAGTATGTAACAACAAAATGCAAGGAGGTAGAGGAAAGGTTTCTTCCCAAGGGCAACAGAAACAATGGGAAGACCAAAGTGAGTCCTTGGTTTACCCAAAGGTACAGGGAGGCAAAAACTAAGTGCATTAGAGAATGGAAGAGGTATAGAAGGCAAAGGACCCAGGAAAACAAGGATATCAGTTGAAGAGCCAGAAACGAATATACACAGATAAGGAGGGAGGCCCAGAGACAGTACGAAAATGACATAGCATCAAAAGCCAAGTCTGACCCGAAACTGCTGTTTAGCCACATTAGGAGAAAGACAACAGTCAAAGACCAGGTGATCAGGCTGAGGAAAGAAGGTGGGGAACTCACAAGAAACGATCAAGAGGTATGCGAGGAGCTCAACAGGAGATTTAAGGAAGTATTCACAGTGGAGACAGGAAGGACTCTGGGAAGACAGGACAGAGGACACCAACAGGGAATAGACCAACAGGTGCTGGACGATATGCACACAACTGAGGAGGAGGTGAAGAAGCTGCTAAGTAACCTTGATACCTCAAAGGCAATGAGACTGGACAACATCTCCCCGTGGGTCCTCAGGGAGGGAGCAGATATACTGTGTGTGCCATTAACCACAATCTTCAACACATCCCATGAAACTGGGCAACTACCTGAGGTATGGAAGACCACAAATGTAGTTCCCATTTTTAAAAGAGGAGACAGAAAAGAGGCACTAAATTACAGACCAGTGTCACTGACCTGTATAGTATGGAAAGTCATGGAGAAGATTATCGGGAGGAGAGTGGTGGAGCACCTGGAACGGAACGAGATTACAGTGGTCCCTCAATAATTGTCGGGCTCAATAGTCGTCCTTTTCGGAAATCGTCATGTTATTTCCGTCCAAACATTGGCTCGCAAATGGTCGGTTGACTCGCTAATCGTCGTTTGTCCTGGACGCGTACTCACGGCTCTGAGCCATGTCAGCCTCCCTTCCCAGCCAGTGTGCCATTGTTTACCAGTGAGCAACGGTCCCCTCACTTGTTCATACGAAATATTTCATAATACAATATTCCATTTATTTTAGTTCTTGCAAGTGCTAAATAAGCTACCATGGCTCCAAAGAAAGCTCCTAGCGCTGAGCCTTTGGTAAAGAAGGTGACAAATACAATTGAATTTAAGAAAAACATCTTTGAACAATATGAAAGTGGCGTACGTGTGGCCGAACTGGCCAGGATGTACTATAACAAATCCCGACAACCATGTCTTCCTCATGGCCAAAAAAAAAGGAAATAAAGGGGAAGTGTTGTTGCAAAGGGGGTAAATATCTGAAAAAAAATGAGATCACCATTTCCGAAGATTTTGAGAAGTTTTATTGGTGTGGATAAACGAGAAAAATTTACGGAATATCTTAAAGTCGATATTTGTGAAAAGGCTTGGCAGTTCATGACGATCTGAAAAGAAATTCCCTGCAATAGATTTTTGAAAGGGGTAGGATAAAAAATTTTGGGAAACATCCCCCTGAGAAGGATGTTGAAAAGCCATATTGCAACTTTACAGTAAAAAGGTTTGGGCCCCTTTTTTTGGGGGAAATTTTTTAAAGAGAGCCAGAAACAGGCTTCTGGACATTTTTTTTGCGAGACGGGACTCCTGACTCTCAAGCTGTCCAGGGCAAAAAGAAACAAGAAGAGAAGTACCCCCAGAAAAAGATTTGGTACCTAGGTGTTAGGAAGGGATTCCCTTCCAAACAAAACTAATCCAATCTTCCCCTCCAGTCTTCCAACACAAAAAGAATCCCCAATTTAAAGGTAAGTGTTACGCTTTTAATGTTTCTTTCATCATGTCCCATTGTATTTTTTATGTACTCACAAATTTTTAATGTAAAAAAAATTTTTTGTTTTAATACTTCGGGGTGTCAGGAACAGATAATTGTATTTACTTATTTCTTATGGGGGGAAAATTTATTTGAAAAATCGTCTATTTTGATAAACGTCACACTTCCCGAACGGAAATTAAAGCGATAAACAAGGGGCCACTGTATAAACGATAACCAGCATGGTTCTGGAAGGCAAAATTTTTTCCAAACTTTTGGGCAACATTCTCAAAACAGGGGAATTTGATTCTTTTTTTTTGGGCGAAAAGCCTTAACACAAGGGAATGCAAAAAAAGAAATTTGGGCATTTTTAAAAGGGAAGGGGCCCCCAAGTTTCCCCCAAGGGGACAAAAAGGCATTACGGGATGAAGGATCAAGTGGGGGCAACCTGTGCGAGGGGGTTCCCCCAGGGGTGGTCCTAGGGCCAGTGCATTTCTGGTAATTGAATGACATGATGGAAGGGATAGACTCAGAGGGGTCCCCCGTTCGCAGATGATTGATGTTAATGAGGGGAATTAAACAGAAGAGGAACCGGCGGACTTCAAGAGACCTGACAGGGTGGACACGTGGTCCACAACGGCTTCTTGAATTCAACCCTGCCAAATGCAAAGCATGAAGACGGAGAAAGCAAAGAAGACCCAGACAGAGTATAGACTAGGGGCCAAGGACTGCAAAAACCCCCTAAGGGGAAAAAATCTTGGGGTGAACCCTAAAACCCGAGCATGTTCCGGAGGCACACATCAACCCGAAAACTCTGCACAAGGGCCTGGGGAAACCGAAATAGCATTCTGATACCTTAGTAAGGAATCATTCAAGACACTGTACACTGTGTACATCAGGCCCATACTGCAGCTCCAGTTTGGAACCCACACCTGGGCAAACACGTCAAGAAATTAGAGAAAGTGCAAAGGTTTGCAACAAGGCTAGCTCCGGAGCTCAGGGGTATGTCCTATGAAGAAAGGTTGAGGGAAATTGGACTGACGACATTGGAGGACAGGCTTGTCAGGGGAGACATGTTAATGACATATAAAATACTGCATGGAATAGATAAGGTAGACAGAGACAGGTTGTTCCAGAGAGGGACACAGAAACAAGGGGTCACAATTGGAAGCTGAAGACTCAGACGAGTCATAGGGATGTTAGGAAGTATTTCTTCAGTCATAGAGTCGTCAGGAAGTGGAATAGCCTAACAAGTGATGTAGTGGAGGCAGGAACCATACATAGCTTTAAGACGAGGTATGACAAAGCTCTGGAGGCAGAGAGAGAGAGGACCTAATAGCAATCAGTGAAGAGGCGGGGTCAGGAGCTGTGTCTCGACCCCTGCAACCACAATTAGGTGAGTAACACACACACACACACCACACACACACAAAAAGAAACCGCAGACGGAGTACAGTCTAGGGGGCCAGAGACTACAAACCTCACTCAAGGAAAAAGATCTTGGGATGAGTATAACACCAGGCACATCTCCTGAAGCGCACATCAACCAAATAACTGCTGCAGCATATGGGCGCCTAGCAAACCTCAGAACAGCATTCCGACATCTTAATAAGGAATCATTCAGAACCCTGTACACCGTGTATGTTAGGCCCATATTGGAGTATGCGGCACCAGTTTGGAACCCACACCTAGCCAAGCACGTAAAGAAACTAGAGAAAGTGCAAAGGTTTGCAACAAGACTAGTCCCAGAGCTAAGAGGTATGTCTACGAGGAGAGGTTAAGGGAAATCAACCTGACGACACTGGAGGACAGGAGAGATAGGGGGGACATGATAACGACATACAAAATACTGAGAGGAATTGACAAGGTGGACAAAGACAGGATGTTCCAGAGATTGGACACAGTAACAAGGGGACACAGTTGGAAGCTGAAGACACAGATGAATCATAGGGATGTTAGGAAGTATTTCTTCAGTCACAGAGTAGTCAGTAAGTGGAATAGTTTGGGAAGCGATGTAGTGGAGGCAGGATCCATACATAGCTTTAAGCAGAGGTATGATAAAGCTCACGGCTCAGGGAGAGTGACCTAGTAGCGATCAATGAAGAGGCGGGGCCAGGAGCTCGGACTCGACCCCCGCAACCTCAACTAGGTGAGTACACACACACACACACACACACACACACACACACACACACACACACACACACACCACACAAACACAAACCCACACACCACACACAACACACACCTATATATATACATACATATACAGCCTCTCCTCTTTTACCAATGACTCGGACTTACAAAGGGCTCACTGACCAGTATGCATTCCTAAATAATGTATGTAAGGGCTGATTTCTTCTATTCTGTTTATTATAATATACAGTACACTACTGTATAAGCATTTAAAAATATACCAGAAATGTTATAAATGGTGCAAAGGTGACATTAAAATAATACCAAAGATGGTTGACACATACCCACTACCATTATGGTATGCTCCTCACTTAGCGATGAATTCGTTTACAGATGTGGTCTTAAGAATGGAACTCCGTCGTTAAGTGAGGAGAGACTGTATATATAGGGTTTGCTGTTATCCGTGGTTTTGGTATCTGCAGCAGGTCCTTAGAACATATCCCCTGTGGATACGGGGGTCTTGATGTACAGTACATGGCTACCATGATGCTATTACATTAACAAGCAAGAGAAACAAAGAATTTAAGGTGGGGTAAATATTTTTTTTTTTTTTTTTTTTTTGCATTTTTTATACTGATATTAAATTTATAATAGTTAACGGTAGCATATTAGCTTTCTGTTTTCTCTGCACGGAATGCCATGCCCATTTTCTCTAGGAGGAATAGACAGCATGCTGCGTCAAATGCCAGTGTCATACACCAACTTCCACCAGGCGTTATTAAGTAAGTTTATTCAGTAACTAAGTTTTTATTTAGGATTTGGGTACATAATATATAGTATATCTCTAGATAAACATGCAGTGCTATCTACAGTGTAAGGTGAAATAAGAAATAAATTTTTTTGTATGTCTTGAGCACATAACTACTTTTTCTGTATGTTCTTCAATTTGCTTAACACAGTTTTACATAACACACCATTTTCAGGAACATAACTACCATGTTATTTAAGGGTCTACTGTAGTTCAGATTAACCCATAAACGGTCCAAATGTATATATGTATATGTTTTTACCGCTAGTGCCCCAAACGTATATACATATATGTTTTATTTGTCATACGTACATTCAACATTGCCACGATAAGCCTGAGTCACCTAGACATGAGAGAATGGGTGTGTGCACTCACTGTACGCTATATTAAAATAGTTGGGGATGCCTGGGTACCATATGCTCTTTTTTCCTATTAAAAAAAAAAGATTTTTTTTCTTTCAAAAAAGTTGGGGCACTACGGGAGAGAACATATATATACATTTGGACCGTTTACGGGTTAAGAATTATATTTTGATTTTCTTGATAATTACCAATAATCTTAAATTTGTATACATTACTGTGTTTGTATATAAAACACTATGATACTGTATACTGTACATGATATTCAAGGCAGTACAGTTTCCGTTTTTATGCTTAACTCAAAATTCCGAGTTCATTGCAGTACGTGTAATGCTTAGTAATTTTCCTCCAGATAACGAGAATCATGGATCCCACTGCTACGGATTACGAGGACGACTCTAACATCAAGGTGGAAGTGAAAGAAGAACCAGAATACATTTATGTTGATGAATCAGTGAGCATTGTTATTATTGATTTTAATGGTATACTGTATTTGAGATTTTTTTTAACCTGCTGTTAATACCTTGAAAGGCCTATAGGACTACAAAAAATGTAAACAATACTTGTAATCCTTATAGAGAATAAACTTTGATTTGATTTGATTTGTATCATCATTAGATATCAATAATGTGGTGCTTGTTCTAGTATCTGCATAGCTGCCCACAGTGTGTGAAACTTATCTCTCTAGCTTATAGTCCAGTTTGACAGAGAGCAACATGGGAGCCCATAGGCCCCATGGTGCTAAACTAAGGCACTGTATATGCTAATGTTTAACCAAAATTTTAAGGTTTTTGTTACTTAAAAAATTAAAACACCTGTATCTTATTTATGTCAAAAATAGATTCTTTAACTCTTTGACTGTTTCGTTCGTATATATGCGTCTTATGAGCCACCGTGTTTGACATATATGTATATACGTACTCAAAAATTCTTGCAGCTTCAAATCAAGCTGGTAGGCCCACATGTGAGAGAATGGGTCTGTGTGGTCAGTGTGCACCATATAAAAAAAGTCCTGCAGCACGCAGTGCATAATGAGAAAAAACTCTGACCGTGTTTTTTAATTAAAATGCCGACTTTGTGGTGTATTTTTGTATAGTATTTATGGTTGCGTTCTCGTTTTCTTGGTCTCATTTGATAGAATGGAAAACATATTATAGAAATAGAGGTGATTTTAATTGGTTGTACTATGAAATGAACCTTGAAATGTAGCTCAAAGTTGGGGAAATGTTTGATTTTTGCTGATGTTCAAAAGTAAACAAATGACAGCATTGTCCAATAAATGTACAACTAGCCATTCTGATATGCAGTCATGAATTGGTTGACATTATTTATACAATTATTACAGTATTGCAGTAGTCTGCACAACAGTAAATCTTCTATTTTTTGTTTGATTAAAAATTCAAAATAGAAAGCAAGAGGGGCCTGAAGATGTGACTGATGAACAAAGAAAATGTTATTTTAGAGCCAGGAATGTCTGCATTGTTCATTCTGGACCCTATTTTGAAATTGTCATATTTTATAATTTTCGTGAAATTGGCCAAAGTGCAAATTTCTGACCACATTATTGGGTAGTTGAAATCGGTAAATGGGCAGTTTCTTGTACTCAATCGATAGAACAAATGGAGTTCTAAAGAAATAGCTATGAATTTTGTCAATTGGAACAATGGAATTAGCCGAAAATAGGGCTCAAAGTGGGCGAAATTGCCAATTCATAAATATTGCCGAGGTCGCTAACTTCACGAGAGTGTAATTCCATAAGTTTTCCATCAAATTTCATTCTTTTGGTGTCATTACCATTGGGAAAAGATTCTCTATCGTTTCATAAGAAAAAATATTTTTTTTTTTTTTTTTTTTTTTTTTTTTTTTCAAAATTTTTCGACACCAGGAGACACCTCAGGATTTGGGGTTACGACAGTCAAAGGGTTAACTAAAAGTGCTCCTGATCCTAATAGACAGTGGTTTTGTTTCATTTTTGTATGTAGAAGAGTTGTTTTCACATTCATATGTCATGTGAAAAGGAGAGCAACTGTCTTAGAATGAAAAATTCTCCTAATGATTATAAAGAAGACAAAATCAAGTGAAGGTGTATGATGATCTACAGGAAAACTATCATCATAGTGAAGTAAAGGACTAAAGTGTGCACTGGGGTACCACCGACTAATGTTCACACTCATGCATATGATGTATGCACTGTCATCAGACCCACGAAGTGCATCCAAAGGTTCCAAAAATATCTTTGGAATGTTTGCTTCTATCAATTCAGACATGATTGATATTGTATTGGAATACACGGACAGGTACCTCAATGAGCATAAAGAAAAAGCATGCACAAAAGTAAAGCAAAAAACACTGATACATGAAATAAAATTATTTATTAGACTTGTGATGTTTGAAGTGATCCTTGGCAGCAACACTGAAATTGGATGATTTGTGACATGATGGTAATAGTATTTATTAGTTCAGAAAGACCATATCTCCATGGGAAAGTGAAGAAGAATCCTTCCTCTATAAGCCATGTGTGCCGTAAGAGGTGACTAAAATGCCGGGGGCAAGGAGCTAGTAATCCCTTCTCCTGTATTAATTATTAAATGTAAAAAGAAGAAAAACTTTTTTTCTTCTTTTTACTAGTCACCGTACCTTCGTGGGAGACAGTCATCATGCTAAAAAAAAAAGGGCATGTCTGTATGTCATTTCAGATTCTTCTGGCCATCATATGATTTGATGACAGGCACTCATACTAACTGCTCATTACAAAGCTGCTCTCATTAAATAATTTTTTTTTAAAGTTTTTATTGGATGTTTTGAAAATTATTCTATAATGGTGAGTGCTAGTATAGATGAAATATTATTCTTTTAGGGGAAAAATATTAATTTGGGCAATAGATGAATAATTATTATTATTATAATCAAAACAAAGCACTAAACCTACTAGGGTCATATACATGAATAATAAATCCAAGAAATATGGGGTAAAGATATACACAGTGACCATCTTCTCAACAATGTTTGTGAGCACGTAACATTATGCAGTCATCCCACAAATTCATGGGCTTCCATGTTGGTTGGCTTCAGTTATCCAATATTTTTATTGATGGGCAGTGCACAAATAGATTCAGTTATCCAAAGTATAAGTAAATTCTTATTCAGTGGATAAATTGCACTGAAGCTAATTTATGAATGCTTGAGATGCCTTTTATATTACTTGCCATGCTAATTTTTCTCTTTTCCAGGTATGTCGGGTAAAACTGGAAGAGAGGGATGATGATGTTATATTGGTAAGTTGCTTTTTACATGCTGGTACAAATTTTCACAATAAACTTCAAGAAAATACTAATGGTTGCAGTAAGGAAATATTTATTGGATATAAAGATTTTTAGTAGAATGAATATTGTTATTTCTTCCAAAACATTGCATATGTTGATTTGTTAAACACAGCTATAAATGAACTGAAAAGTGGTATGGCTTCCTGTGATAAGGAATGCTAGCTATAAATGAACTGAAAAGTGGTATGGTTTCCTGTGATAAGGGATGCAGTGACTTCCAAGCGACATTAACATATTCATTAGACAAATCTGTACCAATATGGGTTCCTGTATAAATGTCATTTCTGTGGCTTTTGTCATTGTGCAAAGTTTAGTTGCATTCTGTAACTAAAAATACAGTAATTTTATAATTTTAGAACGAAGTTGCACAATTTAAGAATTTAAATTAAATATTGGTATGAGATTGGTAGACATCAACCATCCAGGGACATACTACTTTCCAGTCATATAAGTAAATTGGAAGCCTGTTAAATATTTTGCACTCAGGTTGCTGGTCTTTTATTTTGTCTCATAAAAGGCCTAAGATGGTAAATTATTGAAACTTTCCTTACATTCAGCATACACTTATCTTTACTTTCCTGTGTGTTTCTTAATCACTTCACTGGCTGTGCTGTAGTAGTATGGCTTTGAGGTCACTGGGTATACCGTAGTACTACAGCATGAGCTCAGCTCAGATAAGCTGTGAGCAGTAAATTTGGGCCTAGATATGAGAGAATGGGTCTATGCAGTAAGTGTGTGTGAAGGCTTACTCAGCCCTGTACAATAACTTCAGAAGTAATTACTCAGGCTGCCGTCCTCAGGAAAATTATTGAATAGAAAGAAGAAATAATAATTCAAAGATAGAACTATTTATTATCACTTAAAACAACAAAACATGATAGGTATATCCTATTTGAAAGCAAAAATGAAGAAATGAATGGCTAATAACATTTGATCAAGAATTAGCTACAATGGCTGTCTGGTGTTGGTGCATGTTGTTGAAACCGATAGCGTGCTGATGATAAGGGGAGAGGAAGAGTCGCAGTGTTTGTGACCATCCATGGGCTAGTACTTCCACAGGACATGCCGTGATTCATTCGAGACAGAAAGCGGTCTTTACCCTGCAATATGTGGAGTTACGTCTGCACTTTCATACAGGTGCACAGTAGTTCAATACAATGAGAGTCTCTGACGTTAGTCCTTCTCCTGTCTACTCGTGAATTTGCCAGTGCCTCTCTGAATCCAACTGAAAATAGACAGGTACCACTGCTTAAATAATCACTCTTCATGTAGAGTTCACATATTCAAAAGACTGTATTATTAAACAGTCAACTGAGCAAGACGAAAGGACTCAAGTTTCATTCAGTGGTCAAGTGACTTTCATCATAAATCCAAGTAAATCAAGGCTAGGCTAAGTATTTCATCAGGTTGGAGCTGGAGTCTTTGATTTATGTTTAACCAGAGCCCCACAGTCATTCGGGGGGGGGAAATAGAAGACGGGGCGAATGGGATAGCGAGCTTAGACTGACCTTACCTTAACAAGTAGTCGGCAGACAACTATCAATTCAGGCTGTAGGTGAGAAAAGGCGGGAAAAACGGGAGCGTGAGTTACCCTACCTTAACTAAAGCCGCAGTGAATACTGATACTATAAATTTCCTTATACTAGCTATGAACTTCTTCCTACAGTGTGCACCATATAAAAAAAATCCTGCACCACACAGTGCATAATGAGAAAAAACTGCGACAGTGTTTTCGGTTTAAAACAGCGACTTTGGGGTGTATTTTCATATGGTTTTTGTGGTTGTATTCTCGATTTCTTGGTCTCATTTGAAGGAATAGAAAATATATTACAGAAACTGAGCTCAAAGTAGCAGAAATGTTCGATTTTAGCTGATATTCAAGAGTAAACAAATCACATCACTCTTCCAATACACGTCCAACTGGTGGGTGTAATATCTGTTCACGAATGTAATAATAATAATAATACAGTGATACCTCGCATGTCTGGCCTGACATTATCTGAACCTCACCAATATCTGAACAGGCCCTGAGAAAGGGCAAAATTCTAAAATTATTACTGAAAAATCCGAACAGCCATTCGGATATGGCAGGAGGCTGAATCAAACTTGATGCGCACTTTAGTGTACCGATTGGCCACTAGGAGCCGCTCTCTTCACCACCCCTGCTACCCACTGTTCTCAGTCCCATTATTGGTCCTTACTGAACAGGTGCGCATAATGGCAGTGCAGTCAGGAAGTGAGTTTGTGGCCTTTGTGGGGGTTCCACTCTTCCTTTTAGCATTGTTACTGCTGCGTTTTGTACTAGCTATCTTGTATATGGCACCAAAGAAGAACAGGAATGTGCTTACTCTAGAAAAAAGGAGGGAAATATTGTCGCACATGGATGCAGGTTGGTCCAACACGCGACTTATGGCTGAATATAATTTGGCAAAGTCGATCGTCTGTGAAATCAAGAAGGCTCGCGATAAGATTATGGCCTACACAAGTGAGTTTTCTGCTGCCTCAAAAACTGGAAAAAGTGCTGAAAGAAAAGTATTGGCAAAGCCACAGAGCTTGGAACTCGATCAGTGCACGATGAAGTGGTACCTACAACAACGTGGTAGTGATATGATGGTTTGTGGTGCCAAACTTAAAAGGGACTGCAGAATGGCTGCAATAGCTGCAATCTCTGATGGATGCAGAGATGGCAGAATCAGTGTTGCACCTGGAACATTCCGAAAGTGATGACAATGACGAACCCATTGCCTCCAAGACCAAAAACTTCAGCAGCAAGGGCAGATGTTGAAACACTTTTGGAGTATTTGAAGCGTCACTGTCTATAGCCCATTTGATAAATTATAGTCCTGTGGTCCATGAAATATGGGAGGCTGTTATTCGAGCCCAGAGTGTCTGGTCCCACCGCCAGACGACATTGGACTCATTTTTTAAACCTACAACGCCATTGCCGATGGCAGTATGACGGAGTATGGATGGCGATGTGATGGTACGGATGCGCATATTTTTCCCTCACGTATCTGGAAGCTCCGTGTTTCCGAACTGGTCTCAGCCAACATAGTTCAGATATGAGAGGTATCACTGTAATAATATCTTTATTTCTACAAGTACGTGTATGAGGTATACAGGCCTATTGACATCAGTGACATACTACCATATAGAAAGCAGCTTATTATGCAGAGCATTTCGGGCAAATTACGCCAGTTTTGTCCCAGGATGTGACCCACACCAGTCGACTAACACCCAGGTACCCATTATACTAATGGGTGAACATGGACAGCAGGTGTCTTAAGGAAAACACGTCCTAATGTTTTCCAGCCGTACTGGAGATTCGATCTCTGGACCTCGGTGTGTAAGCTGAGTGTTGTAGCGATTGAGCTGATATTATTTATACAATTATTACAATATTGCATAATAGTAAATCTTTTATTTTTTGTGTAAATAAAAAACTGTGTGAATTAAAAATCAAAATGGAATTCATGTGTAAAGCCTGGAAATATAACTGATGAACAGAAAATTTTTTATTTTAGTGCCAGGAATGCCTGCATTGTTTTTTTCTGGAGCCTATTTTGAAATTTGTGTGAAATTGGCCAAATTACCAATTTCTGATCACTTCATTGGGTAGTTGACATAGATGATTGGGCGATTTCTTATTCTCAATCAGTAAAATGGAAAACATACTAGTGAAATAGCTAAGAATTTGGTTGACTGGAACAATGTAATTGGCCTAAAATAGGACTCATATTGGGCAAAGTCGCCACTGTGTAAATATCACAGATACACAAAATTTGTGAAAGCTTAACTTTGTCAGTTTTCCTTCAGATTTCGTACTTTTTGTTTTATTACCTTCAGAAGAAGATTCTCTACCATATTAGAAGAAAAATCATTTTTTTTTTTTTTTTTTTTTTTAAATTCTTGGCCAGTGGACAAGTTTCAGATCAGGGGTCTGGACAGTGAAGGGTTAATATTGTAGTTCTTCTTCTTGTAATACTTCCTCTCAAATTTATGAGGCTAGGTCTGAGATCAGGCAGAGAGTGTAATGATCCCAGCAGATAATGTCAGATATGGTGAACAAAAAAAAAAATACAGTTGTCTCATTTATAATGTTTTCTTAATTAAAACTCCACAGAAGTTTCATATATAAAAGATTGTAACTGATAATAAATATTAGAAGTGTATTCATTCTGTTGTAAGATATTGTTATGACTTTCCTTGCTTTCGAATAATTGTTGAGGTGGTTCGGACATGTAGAGGGAATGGAGCGAAACAGAATGACTTCAGGAGTGTATCAGTCTGTAGTGGAAGGAAGGCGGGGTAGGGGTCGGCCTAGGAAAGGTTGGAGGGACGGGGTAAAGGAGGTTTTGTGTGCGAGGGGCTTGGACTTCCAGCGGGCATGCGTGAGCATGTTTGATAGGAGTGAATGGAGACAAATGGTTTTTAATACTTGACGTGCTGTTGGAGTGTGAGCAAAGTAACATTTATGAAGGAATTCAGGGAAACCAGCAGGCCGGACTTGAGTCCTGGAGATGGGAAGTACAGTGTCTGCACTCTGAAGGAGGGGTGTTAATGTCGCAGTTTAAAAACTGTAGTGTAAAGTATCCTTGGTGGGAATTGGCCAGTGTGTGAATAAAAAAATAAAATTTTATTTAATTATGTGATGCTGGGATTAAGAGAAATTTGCACTTTTGTTAGTTAGTGCCAATAGCCATTGTAATTAAGAGCTGAGTGCAACATTACTCATTGTCACTCAGATGACTGTGTACACATCAGCAAGTGTTTAGTGTTATCATTAACTTTCGTGTACACATCAGCAAGTGTTTAGTGTTATCATTAACTTTCGTGTTGACATAAGGCTCATGTAGGAAAGATGGTGAGTTTTTCATATGTTTACATCAGTCTACAGGACATTTTACAAGAATTTGATAAATCACATATTTTCATTCTTCATACATTATGTAAAACTGTTTATTTAAGCTTGTAAATCATTTGTGTTTGTGAATGTATTTAAAATGCTCATGCGTAATTTATTATATGTACTGTATGTACAGTATTAATTAAATATTTTTTTCTTTACACAGCCAAAAGATGAAGAAGAGGTTGAAAAGGTAGTAGCAGATGTTGGCCTGTTTGCCATCCAACCAGTTACATTCCGAATTGTGCCTGCACGCAGTCGAAGCCGAAGACGCAGGAAACCTAAATCAAGCACTATTGGGCCAACTAGAAAGATTCTACCTAGGCCACAGATACAAGTTTCTAACCTAAATATTACCAGTGCTCCCTTGCCTATTTCTCATTTGCAACCTACTCCACAGTGCCCTCCAAAACAGTTGCCTGAGCCAGTACCAGAGCAGCAGTCATCTGGCACTCAAAACATTTCTCTTAGCACAGCTGCTTTACCTCAAGTAACAGCCAATACTGCAGGAATTGGGCGTAAAATTTTACCCAGACCACACAATGCGACTCCCTTAATCCGAGCACAGAGCCAGGCTGTATCCTTACAACAACTTCATTCTGTTAATACATCCACTGCACATCAAACTATACCTCTTAATCAAATTCAGTCTATTAGTCCAGCAAGTAACTGCAATATTATGCCCATACACCAGTTGCAATCTCCTTTGACAAATACAAATCATGCTGCTCTTTCTGTCCCACAGCTTAAATCTACAGGATCAGGCCATAGTCAGAAAACTATTGTTATTACTCCTCAGAAGTCAGCTGCTGCTACAATTAATAAGCCTGTTCCTATACCACAGCTGAAATCAGTTCCAGCTGTCTCTAATTCCTTGACTATCTCCACTCCTCTTGTTCACTCTACCTCTTCTGATGGTACAAACATCGGACAGATTCCACAAAAACAATTGACCCATTCAAGTCATGGACGTAAGCTTCTTCCACGTCCACAGCAGCCACCCATCCGACCATCTTCTGGAATGGTTATTCATCCTCAGCAACAATCTTTATCACTTCAGCACCTTCAGAGCATCACCCCTGTCAGCATGCATCAGACTGTTCCTCTCCAGCAGGTACAGTCTATCTCAACTTCTAGCTCACAGCAAACCCTGAATATTCATCAGATGCAAAATATTTCTTCAGTCTCTACATCACAGAATATTCCTGTCCAGCAGATTCAGACTCTAAATACAGGAAATTCTCAACAAAATGTAGCACTTCATTCTTTGCAAAATGGTGCATCAGTAACCACACATCAGTCACTTTCCCTTCAACCACTGCCAGCTATACCATCTGTGAGCTCTCATCAACATCTGCCTGTGCAACAGTTTCAAACACTACAAAGTGGAAACTCTCACCAGACCATGCCTATACAGCAGATACATGCTTTGCCAT
This sequence comes from Cherax quadricarinatus, assembly GCF_026875155.1. NCBI lineage: Eukaryota > Metazoa > Arthropoda > Malacostraca > Decapoda > Parastacidae > Cherax > Cherax quadricarinatus. The sequence goes on along the minus strand of NC_069449.1, from coordinate 36,675,530 downwards.
CTGGAAACTCGCAGCAGTCTACCTCGGTGCACCAAGTACCAACAGTACCCTCTGGAAATTCACAAACTATCCCAGTACATCAAGTATCAACCATACCATCTGCAAATTCACAACAAACTATCCCGGTGCATCAAGTATCGACAATACCATCTGGAAACTCTCAGCAAACTATTCCAGTGCACCAGGTGTCAACTATACCAGCTGCAAATCCACAACAAGCTATCCACGTGCATCAAGTATCAGGCATACAATCTGGAAATCCACAACGGCATATGCCTCTTCACCCTTTGCAAACTTTAACTTCTGGAAGTTCTCAACAAAATATGCATCTACAGAATTTACAAACCATAACAACCAGAAGCTCACCTCAGAATATATCAGTGCAGCAACTGCAAACAGTTTCACCAGGAAATTCACATCAAATTTTGCCCATGCAACAAATCCAAGCAATTCCTTCTGTAAATAATTGTCAGGTTACACCAATCCAACAAGTCCAATCCATTACTGCAGGAAGCACAGAACAAGCAGTCTCTCTTCAACAGTTACGCACTATAGTTCCAGTCAGTCAACAGCAGACAGGGTCTCTACAGCAGATGCAAACTATCCAGCCTGCTTGTCCACAGCAAGGTATATCTCTTCAGCAGCTACAGTCCATGTCACCTGCTTCTGCACAACAAATTTTGCCCATTCAACAGTACAATAACAGTCACTCATCTGTGCCTCTGCAGCAAATACAGACTCTTCCTCATGGCAGTAATCAACAAGCTGTGCCCTTGCATCAGTTAAAATCTGTAAATCCTGGCATTTCACAGCATGCTTCATCTTTGCAGCAGCTCCAGTCAATACCTCAAGCAGGTGGACATCAAAATCTTTCTATCCAGCAGTTGCAAACAGTGAACCAGAGTAATGTACAGACCAACCTTCCCCTCCAACAACTTCAAACGTCTTTACCATCTGCCACAACACATCAGACACCTCTCCAGTACATACAGCCTGTTACTTCAACGGCCAACCAAAACATGCCCCTTCATCAGCAGCTACAATCCATTCATCATAATGATTCAAGTCAGAGTATGGAATTTCAATCCATTGCTTCTTCAAGTCAGAACCAAGCTGCTGTGCATATTCAACAACAGATGCAGCTGGCACCTCCCATGCATTGTATAGCACAAGGTAAAACTCAATTGAAAATGCCAATACAACCAATTAAGACTAATAACACAGTTGCAAAAAATAAATTGAGAAAATTACGCCAGAATTCAGGATCTCATTCAACCTTTAAAAATAGACCTATTCTGAAGGTAGGATCTGTGACTTCATATGCAGTTGAGCATAATATAAAACTTTGTGAAAAGAAAATTTTCATTCCAAGATCCAGTGACAAAGCTTCTTCTGTTCCTCTGTATGCCACTGCACCAACCCCAGGCCGCAAAATATTGCCACGTCCACTGTTACCAACCACGTCATCAAACTCTGACATTCAGGCAATCAGATTAGAGAATTTGAAGCATATCACATCTACAGCCAATTATAAGATCTTGCCCAAGAAACCATTACAATCTGTGGATATTTCAGTACAAAATTCTATGTCAATACCTGAGCTTCAGGCAACAACTTCTAGCCTTACCCACAAAACTATTCCTATTCAGCAACTGCAGTCATCTTCACATCAAACAGCCATATCTGGAGTAGATGGTAAAAACATGATTTCTCAAATACCTTTGTCATCTGCTAATGCTGCTTGTAATTATGTTCCATTCTGTGGACAAAAGTCTGATACTTCTGTAAGTAATATTTATATTGAAATTGGTACTCAGTTATCAGGGAAACTGTTAACGTCTTCGAAACATTTTTCTCTGATCAGTCCAAAAACAGAAACTGGCCCAGAGACTCAGTTTGAGTCCTCATCACTTTCTGAGTCTGGATCACCAACTGAGGACATTAATGAGCTTTCACCTGTTGTAGAGCAAGACTCCACATCACCTGATACAATTAGTGAACGTATTACATCACCACAAAATGACACTGCAACCATTTATGATTGCAGTAAAGATTCGTCGTATTCCCAACTTGAGGTAGCTACACCAAGAACACTGGCTGTCCCTCAGGAAACTTCAGATCAGTCTAGTTCCATTGCCACTCAACAAAATTACAACAAAATGATTATGAATGAATCTTCTAAATCCCAGATACACCTTCAACCATCCAGTGCTGCTTCTAATGAACCTTGTGTTTCATCACAGGAGCAGTGTTCTTCATATTCTTTCCCTGATGATTGTGCTTCAGAAGGAAAGTCCAAAGAGCACTTGTCATCCAGTGGTGAACAGATTGAGACTAACACTACACTTAATTCTGTGCATAATGACCAATTCAGTAGTTCTGTTGTATCAAGTACATACCACCACCATCCTCAAGAGCATGCTTCTCTTGATAGAGATGACTCTTCATCTATTGTTGAAGATGAGGGTGATTCATCTGCAAATGAATCTAAAGATACTCTGCAAGAAGAATGTAATAACTCATTAGCTGCATCAGCCTGTAGCCTTCAGCTTGAAGATAAACCTTGTCATGGATCTAATGTTGGCTTTGTGAGCGAGCATCATTTTGAATCCCGAGACACGACAGATGATTCTGTTTCATCGATGCAGCAACGTTGTCTTACTTCTGATGTATCACGGGAGCTTGGATCTTCGCATTCTGACCCTTATTATTCTGCACCTGCTAATTATGCATCATCTTCAAAGCCATTGTATAGTACTGCAGCCAATGGAGTTGGATCTCTATCTACTCATTCTCAAGGCCATTCTATTCCATGTATCATTGATAAATCACAGACTTCCCCTCAGGATAGATATACACTTCTTAAGGCTTCAGATATTAGTGTGCCTGTGCAACCAGTGTCATCTGTGTTATATTCAAATACAAATGTTCCTGTAAATTATGATAGTGCAGCAGAAGTTAAATCAGAACTTGGAGAACAATATGCAGTTAAGTGTACCACTGAAAATGCAGTGCCTAGTCATGAATTACAATATACTGTTCCTTGCACAACCAACCCAACATTATCTTACCTCACACAAGATCAATTCTCCAGCCCTGAAAATCTGTCACTTGTGCAGGAGCAGTGCTCTTCCTCAGGTTCTGAAAAACATACTCTACCAGTCTCTCACCTTCATATTTTATCTACTTCTGAGCATAACTTGCCATTTCAACATATTACTTCAACCACTTATAGTACAACGTGCAGCTATAACCCAGCACCAGAAGCTGAAGGCAGCAACAATAGTTATTGGATCAACACTCGTAAGTCGCAACATCCAAAGGCCATGGATGAAGTGAGCTTCAGTTACCCTCAAAGTGAGAACAGTGTAAGTTAATATTAACTTTTTATGTATTTCAATCGTTTCACTCTTTTTTTTTAACAGCACTTGTTTGTAAGTTACTTTCCTTTCTTTGCACAGTTTATCATTCCCCTCTACCTGAGCTAGTCTTCCCATTTTTCTGAGATACCTTCCCTACTCTGCCTGATCTACATCTTTTCTATTCAGCCTCTCTTCTGCCTCAGTCAGTTTTCTTAATTTATTCACCTTAATTTATCTGCAGTGTTCTGTTTTGAGCTAGACTTGTTTTGTTCTTTGCCCAGTTCAAGAAAGATGTACCCCACACAGAGTAAGTCCTCACTTAACATCGTTGATAGGGTCTTGGAAATTGTGACTCTAAGTGAAATGACATATAACAAAACCACACCTCACTTTTCATCGTCAAATCTCTTTAAAACTTCTAGTTTTGTTTCTAATGTCACACTTCTCTGTTTTATTTGTAGCCACGGACATCAGGGGTGCACAGTGCACCTTTAATACTCATTACAACAGAGTTAAATCAAGGAATAAATGTTGGTAAAGGAAAAATATTAAGGAGCACCTCCTACCATCATGTAGTTCAAAATCAAACAATAACAGATATGGCAGGCTCGATGAGCACTTTAGTATGGCATTGTTTATTGTTGTGCACTTGTATGATTATCATATACTTTACAAATTTTTATTTTACTGTCTCCACAAAGATAGTGGCCCTGGCCAGAAATTAATTTTTTCCCCACCAACTTTATAATGAATAGACGTTGAATAAAACAACATTATTTGAGGACCTACTGTATCTCATAAACAAAGCTCTCTCTACCTCAGTTCACTCAAAAAGAATGGTACAGAGTGCAGCATAAGTTTCTAATGAAGTTAAATATCAACGTTGATGATTTGAGGCTCATCAGAGAAAGCATTCAGTAGTTATTGCATATATCTATCCCAGTTTCTTCAAAAATAGCCAATTGGCACTATACAGCCCCAAAGAAGTTTGAGGTTTCTTCTAAGTAAGATACATCAGCTTTAAAAGTTTAAAGCCAGTTAGAAGATGTATTCACTAGTTGTTGCACAGAAACCAATATTCCTACTTAACAAAATTTACTAATTAACACTTAAGTGCCCCAATAACAATGGGTACCTGCTTCTGAGCAAAATGTTAGATTCTATATTTTCATGTTATTGCACAGTTTTTATACAGGTACTCCTCACTTAAACCTGCCTGTTTAACGACCACTCAGACTTATGACCAACTCTCCAACCAGTGTACTGGATGTGAATTTTACTTTTTTATTGTTTTTAATGCCTAGTTCTATTTTTAAAACAGTATCTAAAGATGGTTGACACAAGCCCACTACCAGTACAGTATGCTTGAAATGTCAGTAAAGGGTGACTCCTTGCTTAACAACCAGTTCGCTTACTGGCCTACTCTTAGGAACGGAACTTGAGTGTTAAGTGAGGAGTACAGTACCTGTATTGGTCTTAATCATCATCATAGCCTGATCCTGGTCTCGATCTCATTACGTTTGGTCTTGGTACTTTTAGTCTCGGTATGTTTAGTCTCTGTCTTGCTCTTGATATGTTTGGTCTTGACTGCATCTCTGATGTATGTGCATATACTGAACTATAGAGTAAGTCCTCACTTAGTGTCATCTTGGAAACTGCAACTTTAAGCAGAACAACATATAATGAGACCAATTTTATCATACGCTAATTGATATTTACTTCAGGGGTGCATGGTGCACCTTTAGCACTCATTGCAACAGTGTTAAATCAAGGAATAAATGTTTGCAAACTGAAGATTAAGGAGCACCTCCTACTACCACACAGTTCAAAAATGAACATGCAAACTCTACACAGACAGTGGCCTTGGCCAGGAATCAATTGTTTTCTCATTATTGTTATAACAAAACAGCATAGAACAAAACGATGTTAAGTGAGGACTTACTGCATGTGCAGTAATAGCTCTGCTGTAGAATACAGCCTTTCCTCACTTAGCTATGTACTCGTTTACCGAAGCCTTGGACTTATGACGGGGTTCCTGACCAGTATTCATACATAAATAATGTATATTAGAGCTGATTTCCTCTATTCTGTTTATTTCAGTATACAGTACAGTACTGTATAAACATTTAAAAATGTACCAGAAATGTTATAAATGATGCAAAGGTGACATTAACCCTTCAACTGTTTTGGTCGTATATATACGTCTTACGAGCCAGTGTTTCGGACATATATATACTCAATAATTCTAGCTGTTTCAAATCAAGCAGGAGAAAGCTGGTAGGCCCACATGTGAGAGAATGGGTCTGTGTGGTCAGTGTGCACCACATAAAAAAAATCCTGTAGCACGGCGTGCATAATGAGAAAAAAAAACTGACCATTTTTTTGGATTAAAATGCCGACTTTGAGGTGTATTTTCGTATAGTATTTATCATTGTATTCTCATTTTCATGGTCTCACTTGATAAAATGGAAAACACTATTGCAGAAATAGAGATGATTTTGATTAGTTTCACGATGAAAATAACCTTGAAATTGAGCTCAAAGTAGCAGAAATGTTCGATTTTTACCTATGTTCAAGAGTAAGCAAATCACACCACACGTCCAATACACATCAACTGGGGAGTCTGATATTCTTTCACTAGTGCACTGATGTTATTTATACCATTTTTACAATAATGCAGTAGTCTGCATAACAGTAAATTTTGTATTTTTTATATGAATTAAAAATCGAAATAGAAAGCAATAGTAATATAAGAGGGGCCTAGAGACGTGACTGATGAACAGAGGATATGTTATTTTAGTGCCAAGAATGTCTACAGTGTTTGTTCTGGACCCTATTTTGAAATTGGCATCTTTTTTAATTTGCATGAAATTGGCCAAATTGCCAATTTCGGACCATTTTATTGGGTAGTACAGATCGGTAAATGGGCAGTTTCTTGTACTCACTTGATAGAAAAAATGGAGTACTAAAGAAATAGCTATGAGTTTGGTCAACTGGAACAATGGAATTGGCCAAAAACAGGGCTCAAAGTCAGCGAAATCGCCGATGCGTATATGTCGCCGAGACCGCTAATCTCGCGGGAGCGTAATTCCGTGAGTTTTCAACCAAATTTCATACTTTTGGTGTCATTACAATCGGGAAAAGATTCTCTATCATTTCATAAGAAAATTTTTTTTTTTTTTTTCCAGAAATTTTGCGACATAGAATGACAGTTTTAGAAAGGGGCTTGCGACAGTCAAAGGGTTAAAACAACACCAGAGATGGTTGACACAAACTCACTACCATTATAGTACGTTCCTCACTTAGTGATGAATTCATTTAACGATGTGATCTTAGGAGTGGAACTCCATTGTTAAGTGAGGAGAGGCTGTACATACACATGCCTACATATATAAAAACATGTACATTTAAGGTATAGGTATAGGTATAGGTAGTAGGTTGGCAGACAGCAACCATTCGGGAAGGTACTATCATCCTACCAAGTGAGTGTAAAAAGGAAGCCTGTACAGTAGGGCCCCACTTATACGGCAGGTTAGGTTCCAGGCTACTGCCATAAAGTGGAAATCGCCGTAAAGTGGAACACCTTTTTTTCCACTTATCAATGCATATAAATACTAGAAAACAAGTTTACACTAACATATATTAAGTTATCAATAGAACTAGGCATTAAAAAAAACAATAAAAAGGTAAAATACACATATAGTACACTCATTACTTACCTTACAATATTTATAGTCTTAATCTAGGATGAGATGAGTAGTATTTATTGTAAGAAATCAAGTGTGGTATTTATGGTAGCCAGCCAGGCTACCATACCAGGCCACCCACCCAAACTTAATATTTTACGACATTTAAGCGTCCCAGAGCAATAAAATACATATACAGTTCACTCATTACTTACCTTAACCCTTTGACTGTCGAAAGGCCCAATCCTGAAGTGTCTCCTGGTGTCGCAAAATATTCAAAAAAAAAAAAATATTTTTTCTTATGAAAATGTTAAGATTATTTTTCTGATTGTTTTAGTCCCCCCCAAAAAATTTCCCATCAGTACTTACCGAGATATAGAGTCCTGAAGTTTGCTGAAATTGATCTGCGAGCGGCAACAGCGGCGACTGCCGCTCACCCGGTAAACTTTGATTTACTTGTATTCGATGGTTTCTTGTTTTTTTCACTATTTTATTTTTTCACATAACTTTTGTGGCCCGTGAGACCAAATTATTGTGCAATGTTCAAATATACACTCGTTGAATGTAACACAATTATAGCAAAAACACTCGTATCATTATAATGTTGCTAAAACTTGTTTACACAAACAAACAATGTAAACAAATGTTTATTACGATTGTTTTATAATATATATACATATGGTAAACATGAGGAAATTAAATCTTCATCAGAGTACAAAACAAATTCTGGCCACAAAATAGAGCGAAACACCAACGTCAAAGACCTGGGAGTGATTATGTCGGAGGATCTCACCTTCAAGGACCATAACATTGTATCAATCGCATCTGCTAGAAAAATGACGGGATGGATAATGAGAACCTTCAAAACTAGGGAGGCCAAGCCCATGATGACACTCTTCAGGTCACTTGTTCTATCTAGGCTGGAATATTGCTGCACTCTAACAGCACCTTTCAAGGCAGGTGAAATTGCCGACCTAGAAAATGTACAGAGAACTTTCACGGCGCGCATAACGGAGATAAAACACCTCAATTACTGGGAGTGCTTGAGGTTTCTAAACCTGTATTCCCTGGAACGCAGGAGGGAGAGATACATGATTATATACACCTGGAAAATCCTAGAGGGACTAGTACCGAACTTGCACACGAAAATCACTCACTACGAAAGCAAAAGACTTGGCAGACGATGCACCATCCCCCCAATGAAAAGCAGGGGTGTCACTAGCACGTTAAGAGACCATACAATAAGTGTCAGGGGCCCGAGACTGTTCAACTGCCTCCCAGCACACATAAAGGGGATTACCAACAGACCCCTGGCAGTCTTCAAGCTGGCACTGGACAAGCATCTAAAGTCAGTTCCTGATCAGCCGGGCTGTGGCTCGTACGTTGGTTTGCGTGCAGCCAGCAGCAACAGCCTGGTTGATCAGGGGCTGATCCACCAGGAGGCCTGGTCACAGACCGGGCCGCGGGGGCGTTGACCCCCGAAACTCTCTCCAGGTAAACTCCAGGTATGTACAATCACTGGACACTTTTCTAGAAGTGCTGCAGCTTGTGGAATTCTTTGAAGCATGGGTATAAGCACAATGGTGTCTTACACTCCTCACACATAAAACGAGTATCTCTGCGTTTTTGTGGGCGTTTTGTGGTATGTCCACAGACAAAACACCTCTTCTGAGCATTTTTCTTGGCAGTAGTAACAGGCAGTGGTATGGGGTAGTGATCACCAGGCCTCAGACGAGAGGACATGTGTTGATAATTTCGTGGGCGCTGGTCTATTGCAGGTGTTGTTTCTTGGTACTTGAATATTATTTGTCTGATGACTGACAAACAAAATTAACCATATTTGGGTTTCTTCTTGGTCTTCAACTTATACATATTATAAGCATTCAGCATGGAAATGTCAAGAAGATGGAAAAACAGTTTTATGTACCACTTATAACTCTTGCAAACACAGTCAGCAAACCCAATCTGCATGTCACATTTGTCCACTAAGCGCATATTGAGGTTGTAATCCATCACAGCTGCAGGTTTTACAATGGGTTCATTGGTCTCTCTATTCTGCTTGCCAGTGTCTACCATTTTGTGTCGGTGAACTGATGTCAGCAGTGTGACATCACGTTTGTCATGCCACCGAAATGCCATGATGTCATTGGCAGCAAACACCTGCACTTCACCTCTACGACTGCCAGCATCGAACCTAGGCATATGTTTACGATTTCTACGCACTGTGCCACACACATCTGTCATGTTCACTTGCAAGAAATCACTGAGTATAGGGCTTGTGTACCAGTTGTCAGTATATAAAATATGCCCCTTACCAAGATATGGCTCCATCATTGTTCTAACCACATCACCAGAGATACCCAGTAACTTTCTGGTATCTTCCATTGTTTTACCGCTAGTGTACACAATTATATCCAAAACCAGACCAGTTTTGCAATCACACAGAACAAATAACTTTATACCAAAGCGTTTTCCTCTTGCTTGGTATAATACTGCTTGAATGAAGAGTCTTCCTTTGAACAAAAATCAAAGACTCGTCAATAACAAGCTTCCTGAAGGGATAAAAATACATACAGCACTTTTGTTTCGGGTACATAAACACACGTCTGATCTTATATAACCTGTCGCTTCTGTCAGGCCTGGTTTTGTTTGAAAAGTGTAACATACGTAACAGTAACACAAATCTATTCACTGGTATAATGTTACTGAAAGCAGGGGTTGAAATCAGGCGGTCTGTCGCCCAGTATGTGTTGACACTATGCTTATACACATGTGGCATAAGCATTATTGTGGCAAAGAACAGATACATCTCTGCCACAGTTGTGTCCTTCCACTGGTGTAGGCGTGATCTTGGTGACAGAATAGTGTTTGCCATAGTGTACTCATAGTATGTATTGCTTTCCCTGACAATAATGTCCATCAGGGGTTCATCGAGGAACAACTGAAAGCATTCCAGTTCAGTGGGATTGTTCCCAAGTGTACATGATGGCCGTATTCCACTTTGTCCTCCATCAGAGTCATGGGGACTGGGAACAAACTCGTCATCTTGCTGCCAATCCCAGATGCGGTCAGCTGGTGCGTTCTGGATATTGTAATGTGGTTGTGGTTGTGCAGGTTGTGGTTGTGATTGTGGGAATGTGGGGTCGGGTGAGGCTGGTTGTAGTTGTGCAGAGTCAGCAGCGCGGGTAGTAGCGTGGCCTGCTGCTGGTGTCACATGACTCATGCCACCATCACTATCACCACCACCACCTGCTGCCTCACTTGCATCATTGATACCCATCGTAACAATATCGTCATCTTCACTATCAGGACGTGGTGTAGGGCCATGGGATGTGCTCCGAGATGTACTCCTTCCTCTTGGAAAAGCATATGGCACACTACCAGACCGCATGCGACGTCGTATATACTGCCGCTTCACTGGGGAATATTCACCCTCACTGTCACAACTAGAACTGCTTTCAATAACCTTGAAATCACTATCACTATCACTTGCACTGCTCACATCTGAGTCTTGTACACGGGCAAATAGTTTCTTCTTTCGTCCTGGTACAGGTGAACATGAATGAGCCGGCCCAGCACCAGAGGTGGAAGGTTGTGGGTCATCTGGGTTTTCATCACTAATTATGTTATCCTGGGTAATTTTTTCGGTCACATCCGCTTCAAAACCAGGGAATTCACTTTCACTGACACTATCATCACTGTTTGAGCTATCACTTTGGAACAAAAGACCTCCAATCCGCCGAGGAGTGAGGAACTTCTTACCGCGAGGCATGGTGAAAATGGACTACCAAGATGGCGTTTCCACAATGCACCACTGAGTCCCAGATTTTTTTCACAGGGTGCACACCGACCACTGAGACCCATTCTCTCTCGTGTAGGCCTACCAGCCCTCTCCCGCTTGATTTGAAGCCGCTAGAATTTATGCATATAGATACGTCAAACACGGTATCTCCCATGACGTATACAGTGGACCCCCGCATAGCGACCTTAATCCGTGCAAGAGGGCTGGTTATTATGCGAAATGTTCGGTATGCGAATGAATTTTCCCCATAAGAAATAATGGAAATCAAATTAATCCGTGCAAGACACCCAAAAGTATGAAAAAAAAAAATTTTACCACATGAAATGTTAATTTTAATACACACAAACTGAAAAAGGCATGCACAATTACATGACACTTACTTTTATTGAAGATCTGGTGATGATTGATGGGATGGGAGGAGGGGAGAGAGAGTGTTAGTATTTAGAAGGGGAATCCCCTTCCATTAAGACTTGAGGTGTCGAGTCCTTTTCTAGGGTTACTTCCCTTCTTCTTTTAATGCCACTAGGACCAGCTTCAGAGTCACTGGACTTCTTTCGCACAACATATCTGTCCATAGTGGCCTGTACCTCTCGTTCCTTTATGACTTCCCTAAAGTGTTTCACAACATTGTCAGTGTAATAATCACCAGCATGGCTTGCAATAGCTGTGTGAGGGTGATTTTCATCCATGAAGGTTTGCACTTCAAGCCACTTTGCACACATTTCCTTAATCTTTGTAGTAGGCAACTTCTTCAATTTCTCTCTCCCCTCCTCTGAACCAGTTTCCTCAGGTCTGGCCTCTTGCTGTTGAAGTTGATCTATCAGCTCATCAGTGGTTAGTTCTTCATTGTCCTCCTCCACCAACTCTTCCACATCATCCCCACTAACCTCCAACCCTAAGGACTTTCCCAATGCCACAATGGATTCCTCAACTGGCATAATCCTCTCAGGGTTAGCCTCAAACCCTTCAAAATCCCTTTTGTCTACACATTCTGGCCACAGTTTCTTCCAAGCAGAGTTCAAGTCTTCTTAGTCACTCCCTCCCAAGCCTTACCTATAAGGTTTACACAATTGAGGATATTAAAGTGATCTCTCCAAAAGTCTCTTAGAGTCAGTTGAGTTTCTGAGGTCACTACAAAGCACCTTTCAAACAGAGCTTTTGTGTACAGTTTTTTGAAGTTTGCAATAACCTGCTGGTCCATGGGCTGCAGGAGAGGAGTGGTATTAGGAGGCAAAAACTTCACCTTAATGAATTTCATGTCCCCATAAAGTCGCTCTGCCACGTCTGTAGGATGACCAGGGGCATTGTCTAACACCAGGAGGCACTTAAGTTCTAATTTCTTTTCAGTTAGGTAATCTTTCACATTGGGGGCAAATGCATAGTGTACCAGTCATAGAAAAAGTCCCTAGTGACCCATGCCTTACTGTTTGCCCTTCACAGCACACACAAATTCTCCTTGAGGACATTCTTTTGCCTGAACGGTCTGGGAGTTTCAGAGTGATACACTAATAAAGGCTTCACTTTGCAATCACCAGTAGCATTGGAACACATCAACAAAGTAAGCCTGTCTTTCATAGGCTTATGTCCTGGGAGTGCCTTTTCCTCCTGAGTAATGTAGGTCCTGCTTGGCATTTTCTTCCAAAACAGGCCTGTTTCATCACAATTAAACACTTGTTCAGGTTTCAGTCCTTCAGTTTTCTATGTACTCTTGAATTCCTGCACATATTTTTCAGCTGCTTTGTGGTCCGAACTGGCAGCCTCACCATGCCTTATCACACTATGTATGCCACTACGCTTCTTAAATCTCTCAAACCAACCTTTGCTGGCCTTAAATTCACTCACATCATCACTAGTTGCAGGCATTTTTTTAATTAAATCCTGATGCAACTTCCTAGCCTTTTCGCTTATGATCGCTTGAGAGACGCTATCTCCTGCTAGCTGTTTTTCATTTATCCACACCAATAAGAGTCTCTCAACATCTTCCATCACTTGCGATCTTTGTTTCGAAAACACAGTTAAACCTTTGGCAAGAACAGCTTCCTTGATTGCCTTTCTGTTGCCCACAATAGTAGAGATGGTTGATTTGGGTTTCTTGTACAACCTGACCAGGTCGGCGACACGCACTCCACTTTCATACTTATCAATGATCTCTTTCTTCATCTCTATTGGAATTCTCACCCTTATTGCTGTAGGGTTGGAACTAGAAGCTTTCTTGGGGCCCATGGTCACTTATTTTCCAGATAAAGCACCGAAAACACTGTAATAATACGAAATATTCCGATTGTATGCTTGGATGTTACCGCGGAGGCTGGCTGGTAAACAATGCCACCGGCGGAACATATGAGGCTGGCTCAGGCCGCACATTGGACGCGTCTCAGACGAAGGGCAGTGAGCAGGTTTTTGGGTGGTATGCGAGGCAAAATTTTAGCGATCAAAGCGTCCGGTATGCTGATTGTACGGTATGCGATGCGTACGGTATGCGGGGGTCCACTGTATATACGACCGCAACAATCAAAGGGTTAAAATATTTGTAATCTTAATGTAGGGTCAGAAGTGAGTAAATGAGATAAAATGTGTAAATGAGAGAGAGAAAAAGAATCAGTACATGAGAGAGGACACTCATGGAGTTATGTAAATAAACCAGGTGAACGCCAGTTTTGTAAACAAACCAAGCATACACGTCTGGTTTGTGTACAAGTTGTCTCTACGTTGATACGGTAGAATAAATAAAGAGGAACACACTCATTCTCATATAACACCATTTTTTAGAAGAAATGACGCTCTGAGTGAAGGCATACGAAAGGAATAATTTTCTACAGTTACGCCCAGTAACACATTTTCTCTTATATGTATTGGACTAGAGAAAACTTCATTCTTGCCATCACTTGTATAAGCTGTCTTGCTACCACATCTCATATTTATGTTTATTTATTCTACTGTGGAGTGTATTTATCATCTTTATATGTTATATGTTGTTTAATATATTTATAGATGGGGTTGTAAGAGAAGTAAATGCGAGGGTCTTGGCAAGAGGCGTGGAGTTAAAAGATAAAGAATCACACATAAAGTGGGAGTTGTCACAGTTGCTCTTTGCTGATGACACTGTGCTCTTGGGAGATTCTGAAGAGAAGTTGCAGAGGTTGGTGGATGAATTAGGTAGGGTATGCAAAAGAAGAAAATTAAAAGTGAATACAGGAAAGAGTAAGGTTATGAGGATAACAAAAAGATTAGGTGATGAAAGATTGGATATTAGATTGGAGGGAGAGAGTATGGAGGAGGTGAATGTATTCAGATATTTGGGAGTGGACGTGTCAGTGGATGGGTCTATGAAAGATGAGGTGAATCATAGAATTGATGAGGGGAAAAGGGTGAGCGGTGCACTTAGGAGTCTGTGGAGACAAAGAACTTTGTCCTTGGAGGCAAAGAGGGGAATGTATGAGAGTATAGTTTTACCAACGCTCTTATATGGGTGTGAAGCATGGGTGATGAATGTTGCAGCGAGGAGAAGGCTGGAGGCAGTGGAGATGTCATGTCTGAGGGCAATGTTGTGGTGTGAATATAATGCAGAGAATTCGTAGTTTGGAAGTTAGGAGGAGGTGCGGGATTACCAAAACTGTTGTCCAGAGGGCCGAGGAAGGGTTGTTGAGGTGGTTCGGACATGTAGAGAGCATTGAGCGAAACAGAATGACTTCAAGAGTGTATCAGTCTGTAGTGGAAGGAAGGCGGGGGTAGGGGTCGGCTAGGAAAGGTTTGGAGGGAGGGGGTAAAGGTTTTGTGTGCGAGGGGCTGGGACTTCCAGCGGCATGCGTGAGCATGTTTTGATAGGAGTGAATGGAGACAAATGGTTTTTAATACTTGATGTGCTGTTGGAGTGTGAGCAAAGTAACATTTATGAAGGGATTCAGGGAAACTGGCAGGCTGGACTTGAGTCCTGGAGATGGGAAGTACAGTGTCTGCACTCTGAAGGAGGGGTGTTAATGTTGCAGTTTAAAAACTGTAGTGTAAACCACCCTTCTGGCAAGACAGTGATGGAGTGAATGATGGTGAAAGTTTTTCTTTTTCGGGCCACCCTGCCTTGGTGGGAATCGGCCAGTGTGTTAATAAAAAAATAAATAAAAAATGTTACGTAAAGTGTTTATTATATAATTTTGAAAACATATCATAGATGGATTAATGAAAATGTGCATATTAACATAATATACAACATTTAATGAGACTTTGTGATTATTATCATTACTAATTAGCGTCTCGAGACATAAGACACTTATTGATTTTAATGTGTTCCTGCATGCCAACACAGTGTGTAAGTTTATTTAGGTACATGTATACACAAGTATAATTATCAGAGTATATATAAAATATGAAATAACTTTTAAAAACACTTGAAATTTTGGAGTTTCCAGACATAATGGAGAGACATGGTGCTTACTGAGCTCACGGAGAATGTAAACAAGTCGGGTGGAGCCCGGTGACCGTATTAGAAAGTCAGGTGGGGGGAGCCTTATAGCAAGTTTTGGTCATAATTTGAAATGTCTGTATTAGCGGAACACCATAAAGCAAAACGCCGTAAAGCAGGGCCCTGCTGTATTTGTTTTACATGATGGTAGGATTGCTGGTGTCTTTTTTACTATCTCATAAACATGCAAGATTTCAGGTATGTCTTGCTACTTCTACTTACACTTAGGTCACACTACACATACATGTACACGTTTATGTATACACACTCATCTGAGTTTTCTTTGATTTTAGCTTAGTACTTGTTCTTATTTCTTTTCCTTTCATATCCATGGGGAAGTGGAATAAGAATCTTTCCTTCGTAAGCCATGTGTGTTGTAAAAGTCAACTAAAATGCTGAGAACAATGGGCTAGTAACCCCTTTTCCCGTATAGCTTATTAAAAAGGAAGAAAACCATTAAGGCTATAGGAGGGTGGGTGCAGGAGGAAAGAGGAATGATTGGTGGAATGATGAAGTAAAAGGAGTGATAAGAGAGAAAAAGGTAGTTTATGAGAGATTTTTACAAAGCAGAAGTGTTATAAGAAGAGCAGAGCACAGTGGACCCCCGGTATTCGATGGCATCAGTATTCGATAAATCCGGTATTCGATGCATTATATCGCAAAAATTTTGCCTCGGTATCCGATTGAAAACCCGGTATTCGATGCGATTCGTACGAGACGTGTCCATGTGTGGCCTGAACTGCCCAGTGTGTGCCAGTGTTTACAAGCCAGCCAGTGTGTGTGCATCTAAGGATACATTCGGTACATTCCATATTATCCATATTATCACTGTTTTTGGTGCTTGTTTCTGCAAAATAAGTCACCATGGGCCCCAAGAAAGCTTCTAGTGCCAACCCTTCAAGAAAAAAGGTGCTAATAACTATTGAAATGAAGAAAGAGATAATTGCAAAGTACGAAAGTGGAGTGCGTGTGTCGGAGCTGGTCAGGTCGTATAGTAAATCCCAATCAACCATCTCTACTATAGTGACCAGAAAAATGGCAATCAAGGAAGCTGTTCTTGCAAAAGGTGCAACTGTGATTACGAAACAGCGACCGCAAGTGTTAGAAAATGTTGAGAGACTGTTATTGGTGTGGATAAATGAAAAACAGATAGCAGGAGATAGCATCTCTCAAGCGATCATTTGTGAAAAGGCTAGGAAGTTGCATGACAATTTGGTAAAGAAATTGCCTGCCACTAGTGCTGATGTGAGTGAATTTAAGGCCAGCAAAGGTTGGTTTGAAAGATTTAAGAATCGTAGTGGCATACATAGTGTGATTAGGCATGGTGAGGCTGCCAGTTCGGACCAAAAAGCAGCTGAAAAATATGTGAAGGAATTTAAGGATTACATAGACAGTGAAGACTTGAAACCTGAACAAGTGTTTAATTGTGACAAAACAGGCCTGTTTTGGAAGAAAATGCCAAGCAGGACCTACATTACTCAGGAGGAAAAGGCACTCCCAGGACATAAGCCTATGAAAGACAGGCTTACTCTGTTGATGTGTGCCAATGATAGTGGTGATTGCAAAGTGAAGCCTTTATTGGTGTATCACTCTAAAACTCCCAGTGTTCAAGAAAAACAATGTCCTCAAGGCTAATTTGTGTGCTGTAGAGGGCAAACAGTAAGGCATGGGTCACTAGGAACTTTTTCTATGACTGGTTACACCATGCATTTACCCCCACTGTGAGAAATTACCTAATTGAAAAGAAATTACACCTTAAGTGCCTCCTGGTATTAGACAGTGCCCCTGGTCATCCTACAGACTTGGCAGAGTGAGTTTCTGGGGACATGAGCTTCATTAAGGTCAAGTTTTTGTCTCCTAATACCACTCCTCTCCTGCAGCCCATGGACCAGCAGGTCATTTCCAACTTCAGGAAACTGTACACAAAAGCTATGTTTCAAAAGTGTTTTATAGTGACCACAGAAACTCAACTGACTCTAAAAGCGTTTTGGAAGGATCACTTTAATATCCTCAATTGTATAAACCTTATAGGTATGGCTTGGGAGAGAGTGACTAAGAGGACCTTGAACTCTGCTTGGAAAAAACTGTGGCCAGAATGTGTAGACAAAAGGGTTTGAAGGGTTTGAGGTTAACCCTGAGAAGCCTATGCCAGTTGAGGAATCCATTGTGGCATTGGGGAAGTCCTTGGGGTTGGAGGTTAGTGGGGAGGATGTGGAAGAGTTGGTGGAGGAGGACAATGAAGAACTAACCACTGATGAGCCGCTAGATCATCTTGAACAGCAAGAGGCCAGACCTGAGGAAACTGCTTCGGAGGAGGGGATAGAGAAATTGAAGAAGTTGCCTACTTCAAAGATTAAGGAAATGTGTGCAGTGTGGCTTAAAGTGCAAACCTTTTTTGATGAAAATCACCCTAACACAGCTATTGCAAGCCGTGCTGGTGACTATTACACTGACAATGTTGTGAAACACTTTAGGAATGTCATAAAGGAACGGGAGGTACAGGCCACTATGGACAGATATGTTGTGCGACAGAAGTCCAGTGACTCTGAAGCTGGTCCTAGTGGCATTAAAAGAAGAAGGGAAGTAACCCTGGAAAAGGACTTGCTACCTCAAGTCCTAATGGAAGGGGATTCCCCTTCTAAACACTAACACCTCTCCCCTCCTCCCATCCCATCAATCATCACCAGATCTTCATTAAAGGTAAGTGTCAATTATTCTATTGTTATTGTTGTTATTGTAATTATTCTATTGCATTAAACTTAATATTTCATGTGGTAAAAATTTTTTTTTCATACTTTTGGGTGTCTTGCTCAGATTAATTTGATTTCCATTATTTCTTATGAGGAAAATTGATTCGCTTTTCGATATTTTCAGTATTCGATGAGCTCTCAGGAATGGATTAATATCGAATACCGGGGGTCCACTGCATGTGGAGAGTAAAAGAAAGGTGAAGAGAATGGTGAGAGAGTGCAAAAGGAGAGCAGATGATAGAATAGGAGAGGCAGCACAGTCAAGAAATTTTGCTGAAAATAAGAAAAAATTTTGGAGTGAGATAAGTTAAGAAAGCCTAGGGAATGAATGGATTTGTCAGTTAAAAACAGAGTAGGGAAGTTAGTAGATGGGGAGCTGGAGGTATTGGGTAGATGGGAATATTTTGAGGTACTTTTAAATGTCGATGAAGAAAGGGAGGCGGTAATTTCATGCACTGGTTAGGGAGGTATAACATCTTTTAGGAGTGAAGAAGAACAGGATGTGAGTGTGGGGGAGGTTCATAAGGCATTACATAAACTGTAAGGGGGTAAAGCATCTGGAACTGATGGGATCATGACAGAAATGTTAGAAGCAGGGGGGAGATAGTGTTGGAGTGGTTGGTATTTTTGTTTAATAAATGTATGAAACCTAGGTAGTAGGTTGGTAGACAGCAACCACCCAGGGAGGTACTACCGTCCTGCCAAATGAGTGTAAAACGAAAGCCTGTACAGTGGACCCCCGGTTAACGAACTTTTTTCATTCCAGTAGTATGTTCAGGTGCCAGTACTGACCGAATTTTTTCCCATAAGGAATATTGTGAAGTAGATTAGTCCATTTCAGACCCCCAAACATACACATACAAACGCACTTACATAAATACACTTACATAATTGGTCGCATTTGGAGGTGATCGTTAAGCGGGGGTCCACTGTATTTGTTTTACATGATGGTAGGATTGCTGGTGTCTTTTTTATGTCTCATAAACATGCAAGATTTCAAGTATGTCTTGCTACTTCTTCTTACACTTAGGTCACACTGCACATACATGTACAAGCTTATATATACACACCCCTCTGGGTTTTCTTTTATTTTCTTTCTAGTTTTTGTTCTTGTTTATTTCCTCTTATCTCTATGGGGAAGTGGAACAGAATTCTTCCTCCTTAAGCCATGCGTGTCGTAAGAGGTGACTTAAATGCCGGGAGCAAGGGGCTAGTAACCCCTTCTCCTGTATATATTACTAAATGTAAAAGGAGAAACTTTTGTTTTTCCTTTTGGGCCACTCTGCCTTGGTGGGATATGGCCGGTGTGTTGAAAGAAAGAAGAAATGTATGAAAGAGGGGAAGGTACTTAGGGATTGGCAGAGAGTTTGTATAGTTCCTTTATATAAAGGGAAGGGGGACAAAAGAGATTGTAAAAATTATAGGGGAATAAGTTTATTGAGTATACCAGGTAAAGCGTATGGTAGGGCTATTATTGAAAGAATTAGAGGTAAGACAGAGAGTAGGATTGCAGATGAGCAAGGAGACTTTAGAGTGAGTAGGGGATGTGTAGCTCGAGTGTTTACAGTGAAGCATATATGTGAATAGTATTTAGTTAAAGGTAGGGAATTTCCCATTGCATTTATGGATTTAGAAAAGGCATATGATAGAGTGGATAGGGAAGCAATGTGGCAGATGTTGCAAATGTATGGAATAGGTAGTAAGTTACTAAATGCTGTAAAGAGTTTTTATGAGGATACTGAGGCTCAGGTTAGGGTATGTAGGAGAGAGAGAGAGAGATTACTTCCCAGTAAAAGTAGGTTTTAGACAGGGATGTGTAATGTCACCATGGTTGTTTAATATATTTATAGATTGAAACTGTAAAAAAAGTAAATGCTAGGGTGTTGGGGAGAGGGGTGGGATTAAATTATGGGGAATCAAATACAAGATGGAATTGACAGTTACTTTTTGCTGATGATACTGTGCTTCTGGGAGATTCTAAAGAAAAGTTGCGAAGGTTAGTGGATGAGTTTGGGAGGGTGTGTAAAGGTAGAAAGTTGAAAGTGAACATAGATCAGAGTAAGGTGATGAGGGTATCAAATGATTTAGATAAAGAAAAATTGGATGTCACATTGGAGAGAGGGAGTATGGAAGAAGTGAATGTTTTCAGATATTTGGGAGTTGACTTGTCAGCAGATGGGTTTATAAAAGATGAGGTTTACCATAGAATTGATGAAGGAAAAAAGGTGAGTCGTGCATTGAGGTCTCTGTGGAGACAAAAAACGTTATCCATGGAGGCAAAGAAGGAAATGTAGAAAAGTTTAGTGGTACCAACAGTTTTATATGGGTGTGAGGCTTTGGTTGAAATGCTGCAGTGAGGAGGCGGCTGGAGGCAGTGGAGATGTCCTGTCTAAGGGCAATGTGTGGTGTAAATATTATGCAGAGTGTGGAAATTAGGAGGAGGTGTGGAGTTACTAAAAGTACTAGTTAGAGGGCTGAAGAGGGGTTGTTGAGGTGATTTGGTTATTTAGAACGGATCAAAGTAGAATGACTTGGAGAGCATATAAATCTGTAAGGGAAGGAAGGCGGGGTAGGGATCATCCTCGAAAAGGTTGGAGGGAGGTGGTACAGGAGGTTTTGTGGGTGAGGGGCTTGGACTTCCAGCAAGCATTTGTGACCATGTTAGATAGGAGTGAATGGAGATGAATGGTTTTTGGGGCCTAACGAGCTGTTGGAGTGTGAGCAGGGTAATATTTTGTAAAAGGATTCAGGGAAACTGGTTAGCTGGACTTGAGTCCTGGAAATGGGAAGTACAGTGCCTACACTTTAAAGGAGGGGTTTGGGATATTGGCAGTTTGGAGGTTGACTTTTAAACTATCATATTTGAGAGCTTCTGCAAAGACAGTGATTATGTATGAGTGAGGTGAAAGTGTTGAATGATGATGAAAGTATTTTCTTTTTGAGTTACCCTGCCTCGGTGGGAGATGACCGACGTGTTAAAAAAACATATAAGATTTTTTTAATTATAATCCTACAATTTTTTTTGTTTTTGTTTTTAACAAGTTGGCCATCTCCCACCGAGGGAGGGTGACCCAAAAAGAAAGAAAATCCCCCAAAAAGAAAATACTTTCATCATCATTCAACACTTTCACCTCACTCACACATAATCACTGTTTTTGCAGAGGTGCTCAGGATACAACAGTTTAGAAGCATATACATATAAAGATACACAATGTATCCCTCCAAACTGCCAATATCCCAAACCCCTCCTTTAAAGTGCAGGCATTATACTGTATTATGTTCTATATTATATATTCATTATATATTCTAATTATATACAGTGGACCCTCAACCAGCAATATTAATCCGTTCCTGAGAGCTCATCGTTAGTCAAAATTATCATTAGTCAAGTTAATTTTCCCCATAAGAAATAATGGAAATCAAATTAATCCGTGCAAGACACCCAAAAGTATTGAAAAAAAAAAAAATTTTACCACATGAAATATTAATTTTAATACACACAAACTGAAGATTACATGCACAGTTACATGACACTTACCTTTATTGAAGATCTGGTGATGACTGATGGGATGGGAGGAGGGGAGAGCGTTGATCTTCTTAGTGTTTAGAAGGGGAATCCCCTTCCATTAGCACTTGAGGCAGCAAGTCTTTTTCTTGGGTTACTTCCCTTGTTCGTTTAATGCCACTAGGACCAGCTTCAGAGTCACTGGACTTCTGTCGCACAACATATCTGTCCATAGATACCTGTACCTCTCGTTCCTTTATGACTTTCTTAAAGTGGTTCACAACATTGTCAGTGTACAGGTTGCCAACACGGCTTGCAGTAGCTGTGTCAGGGTGATTTTCATCAAAAAAGGTTTGCACTTCAATCCACTTTGCACACATTTCCTTTATCTTAGAAGTAGGCAACTTCTTCAATTTCTCTCTCCCCTCCTCCGAAGCAGTTTCCTCAGGTTCTGCCCTCTTGCTGTTCAAGATGATCTAGCAGCTCATCAGTGGTTAGTTCTTCACTGTCCTCCACCACCAACTCTTCCACATCCTCCCCACTAACCTCCAACCCCAAGGACTTCCCCAATGCCACAATGGATTCCTCAACTGGCATAGGATTCTCAGGGTTAGCCTCAAACCTTCAAAATCCCTTTTGTCTACACATTCTGGCCACAGTTTTTCCAAGCAGAGTTCAATGTCCTCTTAGTCACTTCCTCCCAAGCCTTACCTATAATGTTTACCAAATTGAGGATGGTAAAATGATCTTTCCAAAACTCTCTTAGAGTCAGTTGAGTTTCTGAGGTCATTACAAAGCACCTTTCAAACATAGCTTTTGTGTACAGTTTCTTGAAGTTGGAAATAACCTGCTGGTCCATGGGCTGCAGGAGAGGAGTGGTATTAGGAGGCAAAAACTTCACCTTAATGAAGCTCATGTCCCTAGAAAGTCGCTCTGCCAAGTCTGAAGGATGACCAGGAGCATTGTCTAATACCAGGAGGCACTTAAGGTCTAATTTTTTTTCAATTAGGTAATTTTTCACATTGGGGGCAAATGCATGATGTAACCAGTCATAGAAAAAGTCCCTAGTGACCTATGCCTTACTGTTTTCCCTTCACAGCACACACAAATTAGCCTTGAGGACATTGTTTTTCCTGAACACTCTGGGAGTTTCAGAGTGATACACCAATAAAGGCTTCACTTTGCAATCACCACTATCATTGGCACACATCAACAGAGTAAGCCTGTCTTTCATAGGCTTATGTCCTGGGAGTGCCTTTTCCTCATGAGTAATGTAGGTCCTGCTTGGCATTTTCTTCCAAAACAGGCCTGTTTTGTCACAATTAAATGCTTGTTCAGGTTTCAGTCCTTCACTGTCTATGTACTTCTTGAAGTCCTGCACATATTTTTCAGCCGATTTGTGGTCCGAACTGGCAGCCTCACTGTGCCTTATCACACTATGAATGCCACTACGCTTCTTAAATCTCTCAAACCAACCTTTGCTGGCCTTAAATTCACTCACATCATCACTAGTTGCAGGTATTTTTTTAATTAAATCCTGATGCAACTTACTAGCCTTTTCACATATGATCGCTTGAGAGATGCTGTCTCCTGCTATCTGTTTCTCGTTTATCCACACCAATAACAGTCTCTCAACATCTTCTATCACTTGCGATCTCTGTTTCGAAAACATAGTTGCACCTTTGCAAGAACAGCTTCCTTGATTGCCGTTTTCTTGCCCACAATAGTAGCGATGGTTGATTGGGGTTTATTATACAACCTGACCAGCTCAGAGACACGCACTCCACTTTCATACTTAGCAATGATCTCTTTCTTCATCTCCATAGTAATTCTCACCCTTTTTGCTGTAGGGTTGGCACTAGAAGCTTTCTTGGGGCCCATGGTGACTTATTTTGCAGGTGCAATCACTACAAAGGCTGTGATAATATGAAATGTTCCAGTTGTTGTATGTTTGGAAGCGACCGCGGTGACTGGATGGCTTGTAAACACTGGCACCCAAGGGACAAGTGATGCGCGCTCAGGCCAAAGTGGACGCTTATGGTACGGAATGAATAGCGCTGGTTGGGTTTTTAAGCGCTAGTTGAGGCAAAATTTTTGCTTTAAAATGTATCGCTAGTCAGATTTATCGTGAATCGATGCCATCGCTGGTCGCGGGTCCACTGTATTCTTTAATTTATTCTGTTTTGTCTAGATCTTTGTCTCAAGTACAGGTACTCCTCACTTAATAACCGAGTTCTGTTCCTATGACTAGGTCATTAAGTAAATCGATCGATAAGCGAGGAACTGCCCCCTTAATGATATTTCAAGCATATTGTACTGGTAGTGGGTTTGTGTCACCATTCTTTAGATATTGTTTTAATGTTACCTTTGCACCATTTATAAATTTTTTAGTGTATTTTAAAATGTTTATACAGTAGTGTACTGTATACTGTAATAATAGAATAGAGGAAATCAGCTCTAATATACATTACTTAGGTTTGCATACTGTAAATAGACGTAAATACAGCTGTTCGTAAGTCAGCATGGTCATTAAACAGGCAGATCGTTAAGTAAGGAGTGTCTGTGCATTATTCATGTTATATAGGGTTGTCTAGTAGGCCTACAAAATATGAGATTATTTATGCTGAATAATAGTATTTTACTAAATAGTCTTCATTTCTTTGTGTACATTTCTGTAACTGGGTGAGAGGAGCAGAGACTTAAATGAAATATCTCATTATTCCTCCTATTTACAGGAAGTTGAGGAAGACGAGGCTGAATGTATCAGTTGGTCACACTACAAGACACATTGCAAGTTTGTCAGGATGAATTTAACGAAGCAGGAAGGCAAGTCATTGGAATGAAAGTTGTCAAGAAGATTTGCTTGGCTCTCAAGTGTCTACACTCAGGGTATGAGTCTCACTCTTTGTCATATCTTAAAAAGTATTACACACAAAAAGAAAGAAGAGAGCTGATCAAATATGTAACTGAAAACCACTGTAATGTTCGAAGAATACTATTGAACTTTATGGAAGAAGTTAAGATTGAAAGGAAGAGAAATGTGATGTTATGTGAGGAACTTGCAAAAAGTAGAAGTGCTGAAGGCACTGATAATTTGAAGATTCTAAATTTAATGGGGTAGATAAAAAGGTTTTGGTTAAGTTTAATAAAAGAATCCACTAGACTAATGAGAAAAGAAGTAATACTTGTTGAAAACTTTATCCTTAAGTAATAAGAGAAGATATGCAGAAAAGATGAAAGATTTACTAAACAGAGAATATACAGATATTAATATTTTCAAAGAATATTGGTAATGGAAAAAGAACTCATTCAACACTAATTGGTAGTACTAGTTCTTGTACCTCAGAGAGTGAACTTCGATGTCTATCCAGGAATTCATGATGCGTGACGATGTATCCCAAGTGAGTAGTAAGAAAACTTCACTTTTTCGGTGAGACAAAGCCCTTTACGTTATAGACTTCATTATCTTACAGTGCTTCATAAACGTTTCATGGCTGACTGCTTTATAAAGGTTGTTCTTTCAAGACATTTTGTAATTACATTCCATGCAATGTATTAAAGTGCAAGGCAGAAGAGATTGATTCTTGTTTATGCATTACATGTCAGAATCCTGAATTAAAAATAGAGAGCTGGTGAAGAGAAGATTTATTAAGTATCACCACAGATTATTGAGGAAATTATTAATGATGAAGGTGCTTATGAGTTATTCATCTCGAACTTAAAATCCTTAAGGTCACGTAATGCTCTTTTAACTTATTATCAGTTTGGACTGTAGATGCTTGTGGAAATGGCCCACCCATTCCTCAGAAAAGAACAGTAACACATCCTTTGAGTGAAGTAACTTCATTGTTGGAAAATGAACTGCATTCCCTAATGGATCACATGAAGCGTACATATCAGCAGTATGAGGCTGCTTATGAAGCTAAGTGTGAGGCAGATTACTCATTATACCATGCTGTTATTCAGACTGACTGGGCCCCTTTAATCATTTTACATTCTGTTGGTGAAAATGGTATACCAGAACCTCAAAGGGTTATTAGCCTTCAGTGTGGCTATATGTGGTCAAAGACAGAATCAACTGGATTTGTAGCCTTGTCTGATTCAAGAGACAGAACATCTGCAGCAGTTTGTGCGAGTTTGGATAAGGTTCTTAACAAATTAATCAATTATGGAATGAAAACGGTGACGTTTATTGTGGACCCACAGATGCATATTTCTGGAGTTCACGAGTATGCTCGAAAGAATGAAATTGAGGTTAAATGGATTTTCTTGGAACCAGGGCATGATCGTGGTGTGGCAGAAGCAGTAGGTAATCGCATCACACAGCTTATATGTGATACTATTAATGCTAATGGAAGTAGTGTTATTCGTACTGCAAAAGATGTATTCAATCTAATAAGTTCTCATTCAAGTAATCTAGTATACTTTTATACCGCTAATGACATTTCCAAGCAAAGAGAATTGCTGCACTTAGAAAGTTTTTCTAAGAGTGGAAATAAGTTTATAAAGCCAAAGATTTTAGTGCCACGCCAAGTTTCAAATTCCTAAGGAGTGACATTGCTCTAATTTAGTTCATTGTAATAGAAAGTGATTTGAAAATGTCTTTCATTTGTATCATATATCCATTTAATAGGAGAGTATTGTAAAATCTTATTTAAGTTCATGATCAGGGTGATCTTTAACACTTTCTTCCCTTAATATAACTTGCTGTTACTAAATCAATGGTTTGTGTCTTCTCGATAATGTAATGAATGTGTGCTAAGTCTGTTTTAGCCATCTATGACTGTTTGTAAAGAAATTTACTACAATGTTCTCTCAGCACTAATTCTTTTGTATTTTAAATGACTGTATATATGTATATGTATTTTTTTTTTAACACATCGGCCATTTTCCACCGAGGCAGGGCGACCCAAAAAGAAAGAAAATCCCGAAAAGAATGAAAAATACTTTCACCATCATTCAACACTTTCACCATCACTCATACGTAATCACTGTCTTTGCAAAGGTGCTCAGATATGACAGTTTAGAAGTCTCTCCAAACTGCCAGTATCCCAAACCCCTCCTTTAATGTGCTGGCATTTTACTTCCCATTTCCAGGACTCAAGTCCGGCTAATTGGTTTCCCTGAATCCCTTCACAAAATATTACCCTGCTTATACTCCAACAGCTCGTCAGGTGCCTAAAACCATTCATCTCCATTTGCTCCTATCTAACATGCTCACGCATGCTTGCTGGAAGTCCAAGCCCCTCGCCCATGAAGCCTTTACCCCCTCCCTCCAACCTTTTCAAGGACGACCCCTACCCCGCCTTCCTTTCCCTACAGATTTATACGCTCTCCAAGTCATTCTACTTTGTTCCATTCTTTTTAAATGACCAAACCATCTCAACAATCCTTCTTCAGTCCTCTGAATAATACTTTTAGTAACTCCACACCTCCTCTTGATTTCCACACTTCGAATTTTCTGCATAATATTTACACCACACATTGCCTTAGACACAACATCACTGCCTCCAGCCGCCTCCTCGCCGCAGCATTTTACAACCCAAGCTTCACCCCCATATAAGAGTGTTGGTACACTATACTTTCTTACATTCCTTCTTTGCCTCCTAAGATATACGTTATTTGTCTCCACAGATACCTCAATGCACCACTCGCCTCTTTCCTTCATCAGTTCTATGGTAAACTCAACTCCCAACTCCTCAACAAATCAACTCCCAAATATCTGAAAATACATTCTCATTCTTCCATACTCCTCTCTCTAACGTGATTCCAGTTTTTCTTTATCTAAATCGTTTGCACACCTCATCACTTATTCTTATCTATGTTCACTTTCATCTTTCTACCTTTACACTCCTCCCAAACTCGTCCACTAACCTTTGTAACTTTTCTTTAGAATCTCCCAGAAGCAAAAGTATCATCAGTAAAAAGTAACTGTGTCAACTCCATTTTATCTTGATTCCCTATAATTTAATCCCACCCCTCTTCCAAACACCCTAGCATTTACTTCTTTTACAACCCATCTATAAATATATTAAACAACATATTGACATTGCACACCCCTGTCTAAGACCTTCTTTTACAGGGACATTACAGTGGGGCCCCCGCTTTATGGTATTCCTCTAATATGGCAATTTCAAATTATGGCCAAAACTCGCTATACGGCTCTCCCTGTCTTTCTAATATGGCGCGCCCCACCAGTTTGTTTACATTCTCTATGAGCTCCACGTCTCTCCATTATGTCTGGAAACTTTCCCAAAAATTTTAAGCATTTTAAAGTTACAATATTTCATATTTTATATTATTTTATTATTTTCATACCGGCGATTCCACCAAGGCAGGGTGGCCGAAAAAGAAAAACTTTCACATATTCACTCATCACTGTCTTGCAGAAGGGTGCTTTACACTAAGTTTTAAACTGCAACTTTAACACTCCTTCAGAGTGAAGGCACTTATTCCATCTCCAGGACTCAAGTCGGCCTGCCGGTTTCCTGAATCCCTCATAAATGTTACTTTGCTCACACTCCAACCAGCACGTAAGTATTAAAAAACATTTGTCTCCATTCATCCTATCAACACGTCACGCATGCTGCTGGAAGTCAACCCCGCACACAAACCTTTACCCCTCCTCACCCTTCCTAGGCGACCCCCGCTTCTTCACTAAGACTATACTTGTAATTATACTTATGTGTACCCGTACCTAGTAACTTACTGTGCTGGCATGCAGGTACACATTAAATACTAAGGTGTCTTTGTCTTGAGGATGCCATATTAATAATGATAATAATAATAGTCAATTTGAGGCAATTAAATGTATATATTACTTAATATACTCATTTTCATTAATCCATCTATGATATTTTTAAAATTATATAATAAACCACTACATAACATGTAAACATGATAAATACACCCCACGTAAATAATTTACATAATATGAGATGTTTTGCAGTGTCTTGTCGGTGTCGGAAGAATAACGTTTTTATAGTTCAACACCAAAAAATGTGTACACAATAATATTACTGGGGTACTGTAGAAATTATTCCTTTTGTATGCTTCACACAGAGTGTCATTTCTTTTAAAATTGGTGTTACATGAGAATGGGAGTGTTGCTCTTTATTTATTCTACTTTACCAATGTGGAGACAACTTGTACACAGTGTAAGGTGTTTGTATTATGGTATAAGATTCACAGACATGGGAATGAACGTGTATTAACCAAAACCAGATACGCTTACACCCCACCCCACCCCCACCGTTGGAGGGGTTGGGGTGGCCTGGCTGGCAACCATACCTACCACACCTGATTTCTTACAATACATACTACTCATCTTACCCTATATTAAGACTACAAATATTTTAAGATACAGTGGAACCTCGGTTTTCCTTTGCCCTGGTTTTCATCAAATTCGGTTTTTGACGACTTTTTTAGTGAAAATTTTGTCCCAGTTTTCGTTCATCACCTCGGTTTTCATTGAATTCACAGTGGTTTGCCATACCAAACGTGTGTGCCTGCCTGTGCCTACACAAAATGCCCCATGTTTTCTGAGTCAGTCTGGCCTTTTGTTTTCATCGAGTGAGCATTACCTGCATGTTCACCCCAAACATTTCGTAATCATTGTTTTTTGGCTTGTTTATTGAGTGCGACTGCTAAATAAGCCACCATGGGGCCAGAGAAAGTTCCAAGTGCCAGTCCTTTGATAAAGTAGGTGAGAAACACAATAGAATTCAAGAAAGAGCTCGTAGCAAAGTACGAAAGTGGAATGAGTTGCAAAGTTTCGTGGAGAAATATCACTACCACCCTCTACAAGGTGAGGGTGGGTAGTGGTTATGGTAGAGGGTGGTAGTGATGGTGGTAGATGGTGGTAGTGTTGGTGGGATGGGGTGGTAGTGTTGGTGGGAGGGGGGTGGTAGTGTTGGTGGTAGTGGGTGGTAGTGATTGTGGTAGGGGGTGGTAGTAATGGTTGTAGAGGGTGGTAGTGATGGTGGTAGAGGGTGGTAGTGATGGTGGTAGAGGGTGGTAGTGATGGTGGTAGAGATAACATCTCCTCCCTCTCCCCTCCTCACTGTCTTCCATACACCAACAAGAGTCTTCAATAAAGGTAAAAGTGATGTTACATGTTCATTTATCCATTTCATGTTCATTTATCCATTTCATGTTCATTTATCCATTTCATTAGTCTGTTATATTTATTTCTCATTGTTGTCTGTTTGTAAAACTATAGTTATACTCTATAAAATGTAGTTTTTGTTAATACTTTTGGGTGTCCGGAACAGACTAATTGGATTTACATTATTTCTTATGAGAAATGTTGCTTCAGTCTTCGTCAAATTCAGTTTTCATCAGACTTTCTGGAACGAATTAATGATGAAAACCAAGGTTCCACTGTAAGTAATGAGTGAACTGTATATCCATTTCATCGCTCTGGGGCGCTTTAACCCGTAAACGGTCCAAGCAGACCTACGTTTACATGC
This sequence comes from Cherax quadricarinatus, assembly GCF_026875155.1. Lineage (NCBI taxonomy): Eukaryota > Metazoa > Arthropoda > Malacostraca > Decapoda > Parastacidae > Cherax > Cherax quadricarinatus. The sequence continues at coordinate 36,645,498 of NC_069449.1, read as the reverse complement.
GTAGTGCAACAAAAGTAGATCTACGTTTTTTTACGTATTTTCAAATATAACAAAAAAAAATAGATCAAAGTTTTTTTTACACGTTTTCAAATGTAAAAAAAAAGATCTATTTTTTTACGTACTTTCAAATGTTGAAAAAAACGTATATGTATATACGTTTGGACTGTTTACGGGTTAAGTGTCGTAGTGTATTACTTGTGGGTGGGGTGGGGGTTGCCTGGCCTGGCTACCATATCTACCACACCTGATTTCTTACAATAAATATTACTCATCTCACCCTACATTAAGATTACAAATATTTTGAGGTAAATAATGAGTGTACTATATGTGTATTTTACTTTTTTATTGTTTTTAATGCCTAGTTCTATTGCTAGCTTAATATATGTTAGTGTAACCTTGTTATCGGCATTTATATGCATTTATAAGTGGAAAAAAAGAGCGTTCCACTTTACGGTGATTTCCTCTTTACAGCAGTAGCTTGGAAACTAACCTGCCATATAAGTGGGACCCTACTGTAATCGCCCTCTCTCCTACACACCCTAACCTGAGCCTCACTATCCTCATAAAAACTCTTTACAGCATTTAGTAACTTACTACCTATTTCATACACTTGCAACATCTGCCACATTGCTTCCCTATCCACTCTATCATATGCCTTTTCTAAATCTATAAATGCAGTGAAAACTTCCCTAACTTTATCTAAATATTTTTTATTATTATTAACACATTGGCCATTTCTCACCAAAGCAGGGTGGCCCGAAAAAGAAAAACTTCCATCACCATTTACTCCATCACTGTCTTGCCAGAGATGTGCTTACACTACAGTTATAAAACTACAACATTAACACCCCTCCTTCAGAGTGCCGGCACTGTACTTCCCGTCTCCAGGAATCAAGTCCGGCCTGCCAGTTTCCCTGAATCCCTTCATAAGTGTTACCTTGCTTACACTCCAACAGCACATCAAATCCTAAAGACCATTTGTCTCCATTTGCTCCTATCTAACACCCTCACACACACTTGCTGGAAACCCCTTTCACACTAAACCTCCTTTACCCCTTACTCCAACCTTTCCTAGGCCGGCTCCTACCTCACCTTCCCTCCACTACAGATTTATACACTCTCGAAGTCATTCTATTTTGTTCCTTCCTCTTTACATATCCAAACCATCTCAGTAACCCCTCCTCAGCCCTCTGGATAATAGTTTTGGTAATCCCGCACCTCCTCCTAATCTCCAAATTACGAATTCTCTGCATTATATTCACACCACACATTACTCTCAGACATGACATCTCCACTGCCTCCAGCTTTCTCCTTGTTGCAACATTCACCACCCATGCCTCGCACCCATACAAGAGCATTGGTATAACCATATTCTCATACATTCCCCTCTTTGCTTTCATGGATAAAGCTCTCTGTCTCCACAGACTCCTCAGTGCACCACTCACCTTTTTCCCCCTATGATTCACCTCATCTTTCATAGACCCATCTGCTGACACATCCAGCAGATGGGTCTATGCTTCAGTGTAAACACTTGATCTACACATCCCCTACTCACTCTAAAGCCTCCTTGCTCATCTGCAATCCTGCTCTCAGTCTTACCTCTAATTCTTTCAATAATAACCCTGCCATACACTTTACCTGGTATACTCAGTAAACTTATTCCCCAATAATTTTTACAATCTCTTTTGTCCCCCTTCTATTCACATAAAGGAACTATACACGCTCTCTGCCAACCCCTAGGTACCTTCCCCTCTCATACATTTATTAAACAAAAATACCAACCACTCCAGAACCATATCTCATCCCCTGCTTTTAACATTTCTGCCGTTATTTCATCAGTTCCTGCTGCTTTACCCCCTTTCATTCTACCCAGTGCCTAACACATCCCCTCCACACTCACATCCAGCTCTTCTTCACTGCTAAAAGATGTTATACCTTCCTGGCCAGTGCATGAAATTGCTGCCTTCCTCTCTTCATCAACATTTAACAGTTCCTTAAATTATTCCTGCCATCTTCCCAGTACCTCCAACTCTCCATTTACTAACTTTCCTATTCTGTTTTTTAACTCAAATCCATTTGTTCCCTAGGCTTTCTTAACCTATTTGTATCGAAATTTTTCCTTATTCTCAGGAAAATTTGTTGACAGTTCCTCACCCACTTATCATTTGCTCTCCTTTTGCACTCCCTCACCACTCTCTTCACCTCAATTTTCCTGTCCATATTCTCCACCCTTCTTATAGCACTTCTTTGTAAAAACCTCTCATGAGCGACCTTTTTCTCTTTTGTCACACCCTTTACCTCCATATGTATACACATGGATGACAAGATTTAGTAGTTGAATTCCTGATATAAAAAAATTAACTTTCTTCAAACTTATGCATTTGTTAAACTGGCTTTTGTAATGGTATATACAGTAGGGCCCCGCTTTTCGGCGTTTCACCTTACGGCGTTTCGCTAGTACAGCGATCTCAAATTATGACCAAAACTTTCTATACGGCAAGTGGTTTTCAAATATGGCACGTGCCACCCGGTTTGTTTACATTCTCCATGAGCACATCTCTCTATTATGTAATAATCACTCTTGGGCACATTAATGTCTAATTTTACGTCAGTATAGACATTTTCATTAATCCATCTATATTTTCTTCAAAATTATATAAGAAGCACATTACATAGCATATAAACATGCTGTTTATATGCTGTGGAGGTGTGGTTGCCGGGTGGGTGGGAAAACATTATGTAATACTAATAATAATCACTCTTGGGCACATTAATGTCTTATTTTATGTTAATATAGACATTTTCGTTAATCCATCTATGATATTTTCTTCAAAAATATATAAGAAACACATTGCATAGCATATAAACATTTTATATTTACATACTATGGAGATGTGGTAGCCGGGCGGAGGGAAAACATTACATCACTCCCCTTAATACATAACGCTTTTGTTTACAATCCTCGGCATGAATTATTCATTACTTCTCCCTTTGGTAGTTGTTTGGTATTTTCTAACAACTACCTAAAGGTAGTTGTTAAAAACGATTAAACTCAGTGAATATGGTATGTCGATGGTAATAATATGGCTCTGGGCCACATTAAATATCGTGTAGCTGTGTAGGTATGTATAGGTATGTAGCCCAGGTGGACTACATACCTACATTATTATTATAACTGATAATTATATGTATGTGTACCTGTACCTGAGGATGCCTTCACCCAGGGCGTCATTTCTTCTAAAAATTGTGTTACATGAGAATGGGAGCGTTTCTGTTTATTTATTTTACTGTATCAATGTGGAGACAACTTGTACACAATGTAAAGTGGCGAAAACCAGACACGTTCGCCTGGTTTGTTTACATTACGTGTGGGTGGGGTGGGCAGGGCTGACCTGGCTGGCTACCATACCTCCCAGACCTGGCTTCCTACAAATTAAGCTCACCTCTCACCCTACAGTAAGACTTCAAATATTTTAAGGTAAGTAACAGGTGTACTGTATGTGTATTTTACTTTTTATTGTTTTTAATGCCTAGTTCTATTGCTAACGTAATATATGTTAGTGTAAACTTGTTACCTGGCATTTATATGCATTATAAGTGGAAAAAACGGTGTTCTGCTTTCCAGCGATGTCTGCTTTCCGGCAGTATCCTAGAACCTAACCTGCCATATAAGTGGGGCCCCTACTGTATATAAATATGTCATAATAACTGTTTCACAAGCATCTGTAGTTGTTGTTGTGGCAAGGGAAGTAACATAAATTTGGAGATGCATAGAGAATTACTCTTATTTGAATTTTTTAAGACTTTTGTGATGCATTTACACTTCTGAAAATAATTTTTGATATTCACTTGGTCATAAAGGCTATGAATCAAAACACTTGAATTTTGTCTTGTATGTAAATAAGTCAGTGCTGCACTAGAACATTTATTATGGAACTGTTTTGCTTTTTGCAAGCTTTGTCACTGCAATGCAGAGTCTGGGAACAATAGTGTGTATAGGTGGGACAAGGTCAGGTGTAGTGCATGTGGATGGTCATAGCCTTATAAATATTATTGGAAGAGCATTAATGTAAATATGTAAGTACAATATTCCCAGAAAGTTTTTTGCTAATGTACCTGATGTATACATGGCAGTTTATTCTTTCTTGTAACACTGTAGGATAGGCTTAAATATTTGGTAAAATTGATGAGCGTGTTTAGAATAAGGCTTGTTTAAAATAATGCTTCCAGGGTCAGCATTCTTTAAACTATATTATACGAATAATATATGTGACTGTTATATAACGGTTTCTTATTATATGGATCATTCAGGTTGCCTGGCATTTTATATTTAAGGCAGAATGGCACAGTTTTCATAGTACATTATGTAATTACAGGTGAAATGTATAATTTGTACCACATTGAATATAGTCAGTTGTCTTTAAGAATTTTCCTGTTGACCTAAGTTCATTAAGGAACAGTTGTTTTTTTCAGATAACATATCTTGTATATTTTCTATGTGCAATATATAATAGTACACATTTCCAAGAAATTTGATAAATCTGTTCTTATTTTGACTTTAAAATTCAAAGCAAGTACAGAATCTTTAAATACTCATATTTCCCCAGGTGCATATCTATTTAGCTGGTGTATTATTTTAGGTAAAGTGGTACACACACAATGAAGTGAAGACTGTACAGTGTTGAGCATGCATGGAATGTTAGAAATATTAATTTGTGAAAATTTTATATAGAAGCAGTACTCGTGTATTTATTTGGCATTGGATATCATTCCGTGCCAGGCATTTAGTACAGAAATGTTACTTGCCCTGTGACATTCTCTGGTTAGTTTAGGGAGACTACTCATTGAGTGAAGCACTCTGGTTGGTTGGCAGATGACTTGTGAAACTAAATGGTTGAGGTAGATTGACCTGTTAAATGAAGCTCTGTCTAGGTGAAATAAATGAAGTTAAGTTTGGTTAGCCAGGTTGTGATGGCTATGTTTACCTGCAGGCTGGATTGCAGAGGCAGATGAATCCTCAAAACCAGTTACAGTATGAATGTTTTATTGTGCATTAATTTACAAGCATGTGCTACCTGTAGTGTACTAGGAGTATCAAGTGTGTAGTGTAGCTAGTGTGAATGATGGGTGTAATTCAGGTGTAATTTAATGAATAATTTATAAGCATACATTACTGTAGTGTACCAGGAGTATCAGGTATGTAGCGTAGATACAGTGTGATGGGTGTAAATCAGGTGTAATTTAATGAAATACTGAAGCAAGTAGCTTGTTCTGAAATTGCTGCAGTGTTACAGTCAGGGAACCTGTTATGCTATTCTGTTTCCAAAGGTTTATGTGGACTGGCAATGGGTCCCAAACAAGTGAACAGTATGTTAAAGACAATGTAATACATATGTTGTGTATATGACACATTCCATTATGTAGGTGTCCCATGAATATTAGGCTCAAATGATAGCAAGTTTTACTGTGATATTATTTATTATCATTGCAACTCAGCTAAGAAGTAAAATAATTATTTTTGTATATGAATTTTAAATAACAATGTACTGTAAAAAGAACTGATGTATTATTTAATTTTCATCCAAGTTCCCAAAATACATTAAGCTTCAGCCTGTACATTATTTTTCTTTGTAAAGGTAAGCTTAACAAATCATGCCTTTGAAGTAACCCTTGGATAAGGTGCAGTATAAAATATCCAAGACCTGTTAATGTGCTATATTGGTGTGGTGTTGGAATCTGTACATAAATGTTGGTTGAGCAGCAACTGAGGCTACTCACATAAGAATCTTCCATACTTGCTGTGGCTGAGTTGGGAACATTTAGAGTAAGGATACCAGTCTAGGTCCCAGTTCTTCATAATTAACTTGTTTGGTACATGATATGGCCAGATTCTTAATTCATTTTATATCCCATTATTTTACTAAAGTCTTCTGCATGAGTAAAATCTTACTCTAGTGTTACCAAAGTATTAAGATTGCATCGTAAGTAGGAATCATTATTTTCACACGATTTCCACCACTATTATTTTTTTTAACATGCTGGCTATCTCCCACTGAGGCAGGATAACCCAAAAAAGAAACACTTTCTCCATCATTCACACATAATCACTGTCTTTGCAGAGGTGCCCAGATATGACAGTTTAGATGTCCCTCCAAACAGCCAATATCCCAAAACCTTTCCTTTACAGTGCAGGCATTATACTTCCCACCTCCAGGGCTCAAGTCTGGCTAACCAGTTTCCCTGAATCCCTTCATAAAATATTACCCTGCTCACACTTTAACAGCTTGTCAGGTCCCAAAAACCATTCGTCTCCAATCACTCTTATCTAACACGCTCACACATGCCTGCTGCATATCCAGGCCCCTTGCACATAAAACCTCTTTTATCCTCTCCCTCCATCCTTTCCTAGGATGACTCCTACTCCTCCACTCCACTACAGATTTATATACCCTACAAGTCATTCTATTTTACTCCATCCTCTCTAAATGACCAAACCACTTCAATAACCCCTCTTCAGCCCTCTGAATAATACTTTTTATAACTCCACACCTCCTCCTCCTCCTCCTCCTCCTAATGTCCACACTACGAATTCTCTGCATAATATTTACACCACACATCGCCCTTAGACACAACATCTCCACTGTCTCCAGCCTCCTCCTCGCTGCAGCAATTACAACCCAGGCTTCACACCCATATAAGGGTGTTGGTACCACTATACTTTCATACATTTCCTTCTTTGCCTCCATGGATAACTTTTTTGTGTCCACAAACACCTCAGTGCACCACTCACCTTTTTTTTCTTCATCAGTTCTATAGTTAATCTTGTCCTTCATAAACCCATTTGCTGACATATCTACTCCCAAATATCTGAACACATTCACTTCTTCCATACTCCCTCCCTCCTATGTGATATCCAATTTTTCTTTGTTTAACTCGTTTGATACCCTCGTCACCTTACTCTTATCTGTGTTCACTTTCAACTTTCTTTTCACACCCTCCCAAACTCATTCACAAACCTTTGCAACTTTTCTTTAGAATCTCCCAGAAGCCCAGTATCATCAGCAAAAAGTAACTGTAACTCCCATTTTGTATTTGATTCCCCATGATTTAATCCCACCCCTCTCTCCAACACACTAGCATTTTCTTCTTTTACAGCTCCATCTATAAATATGTTAAACAACCATGGTGACATTACACACCCCTGTCTAAAGCCTACTTTTGTTGAAAAGTAATCTCCCTCTCTCCTACATACCCTAACCTGAGCCTCACTGCCCTCATAAAACTCTTTACAGCATTTAGTAATTTATTACCTATTCCATACACTTGCAACATCTATCACATTGCTCCCCTAGCCACCCTATCATATGTCTTTTCTAAATCCATAATTGCAATGAAAACATCCCTACCTTTATCTAGATATTGTTCACTTATATGCTTCAATGTAAACACTTGATCTACACATCCCCTACCCATTATTCTAAAGCCTCCTTGTTCATCTGCAGTCCTGCTGTCTGTCTTGCCTCTAATTCTTTTGGTAATAACGATACTATACACTTGATATACTCAGTAACTTTTTTTTTTAATACGACAGCCGTTTCCCATTGAGGCAGGGTGACACAAAAAGAAAAAAAAACTTTCATCATCATTCAACACTCACCATCATTCATACATAATCACTGTCTTTGCAGAGGCGCTCAGCTACGACAGTTTAGGTGTCACTCAAAACCACCAGTATCCCAAACCCCTCCTTCACAGTGCAGGCATTGTACTTCCCACCTCCAGATCTCGAGTCCAGCTAACCGGTTTCCCTGAATCCCTTCACAAAATATTATTCTACTCACACTCCAACAGCTTGTCAAGTCCCAAAAACCATTCATCTCGATTCACTCTTATCTAACATGCTCACACATGCTTGCTGGAAGTCCAAGCCCCTTGCCCACAAAACCTCCTTTACCCCATCCCTCCAACCTTTCCTAGGATGACCTCTACCCCGCCTTCCTTCCCCTACAGATTTATACGCTCTCCAAGTCATTCTACTTTGTTCCATCCTCTGGAAATGACCAAACCACCTCAGCAACCCGTCTTCAGCCTTCTTGACTAAAACTTTTAGTAACTCCACACCTCCTCCTAATTTCCACAATACGAATTCTCTGCATAACATTTACATCACACATTGCTCTTAGACATAACATCTCCATTGCCTCCAGCCTTCTCCTTGCTGCAGCATTTACAACCCATGCTTCACCCCCACTTAAGAGTGTTGGTATCACTGTACTCTCGTTCATTCCCTTCTTTGCTTCCATGGATAATGTTTTTTGTCACCACAGATACCTCAAAGCACTACTCGCCTTTTTTTCCTTCATCAGTTCTGTGGTTAACTTCATCCTTCATAAACCCATCTGCTGACAAGTCATCTCCCAAATATCTGAACACATTCACTTCTTCCATACTCGCTCCCTCCAATGTGATATCCAATTTTTCTTTATCTAAATCGTTTGATACCCTCATCACCTTACTCTTATCTGTGTTCAGAATAAGGTGATGAGGGTGTCTAATGAGATAGGTAAGGAAAAACTGGATATCAGATTGGAGGGAGGGAGTATGAAAGTGAGTTTTTTTTTTTTTTCAACAAACCATCCATATCCCACCAAGGCAGGGTGACCAAACAAAGAAATTTCATTATTTATACAGAAGGAATTACTAGCCCCTTCCTCCCGGTATGTCTTACGGAGGAAGAATAAGAAGTAAATGTGTTCGGATATTTGGGAGTGGACATGTGGGCAGATGGATATGTGAAGTACGAGGTAAATCATAGATTTGATGAAGGGAAAAAGGTGGGTAATGCATTGAGGTATCTTTGGAGGAAAAGAATGTTATCCATGGAGGCAAAGAAGAGAATATATTATTTTCATTCATAAAGAAAGTTAAACCCGTATGAGTCATACCTTACCTGAAGGATTCCTTTATATCCCACATTTCAGATTAATAGTCTCAAATGCTAAAACAGTTTCTAATGATTGGTTTAAAATATACTTTTATCTTAATGTTGAAGAATAGCATGCTTACAACAATCTTGCTCACAAATCATTGCTGTTCATTGATAATGCAACAATGCAGTAAGTTAAATTAAGAGATGCTTCCAAGCATGTCCAGAGTGAGTTTCTTCCCAAGGACACCATAGCATTAATTCAATTAATGCATCAGTGTGTTACTATGTAAATCATTCAACTATTATAAACAGTGATGAAGAGAATATGCCAGTAATCAAGGAATTCTGAAGGAAATATAATCTGGATGCCATTAATATCTTCAGTGAATCTTGGAAGGAAGTCACAATGGCTACAAGTAACAGTACAGAGAAGAAACTGACAACAGGGCACAAGTAAGATCACATTCCAACTACATGACGAGTCATCAGTTAATGACGAGGCATATGTTAACAACTTTGTTTCAGCATTAACCCTTAACGGGTAAACGGTCCAAATGTATATACATATACGTTTTTTCAACATTTGAAAGTATGTAAAAAAAGTAGATTTTTTTTTTTTTTACATTTGAAAACGTGTAAAAAACTTTGATCTATTTTTTTTTTTTTTATATTTGAAAATATGTAAAAAACATAGATCTACTTTTGGAGCACTACGCATGTGAACATAGATCTGCTTGGACCGTTTACGGGTTAAACTGTCCAAACAGATCTATGTTCACATGCGTAGTACTCCAAAAGTAGATCTATGTTTTTTTTACATATTTTCAAATATTTTTTTTTTCATTAACACACTGGCCGATTCCCACCAAGGCAGGGTGGCCCGAAAAAGAAAAACTTTCACCATCATTCACTCCATCACTGTCTTGCCAGAAGGGTGCTTTACACTACAGTTTTTAAACTGCAACATTAACACCCTCCTTCAGAGTGCAGGCACTGTACTTCCCATCTCCAGGACTCAAGTCCGGCCTGCTGGTTTCCCTGAACCCCTTCATAAATGTTACTTTGCTCACACTCCAACAGCACGTCAAGTATTAAAAACCATTTGTCTCCATTCACTCCTATCAAACACGCTCACGCATGCCCGCTGGAAGTCCAAGCCCCTCGCACACAAAACCTCCTTTACCCCCTCCCTCCAACCTTTCCTAGGCTGACCCCTACCCTGCCTTCCTTCCGCTACAGATATAGCAAAAAATGTAACAAAAATATAAAAAAAAAAAGTAGATCAAAGTTTTTTTTACACTTTTTCAAATGTAAAAAAAGAAAAGTAGATCTACTTTTTTTACATACTTTCAAATGTTGAATAAATGTAGATCTACGTTTGGACAGTTTAAGGGTTAAGTGACATTGACTGGCAAAACGACCTAGCAGACAACTTCGATACTGATGAATGTGTTAATATTTTTTTACAAAAAATCCAAAACCTCTATAACATGCATTGCCCAATAAAAACTAAGCAGATCACAGCAAAAAGACTAAACAGCCCCTGGCTTACAAACAGCCTCCTCAGATCTACTGATAAAAAACATCCATATGGAAAACAGTACAGAATGGGTCTAATAACAAAGGATCTTGCGAAACGTTACTCGTCAATACTAACCAATCTAATAAGGAGGGCAAAAAACTGTACAGTATTATGAAAACAGGTTTCTTGACATATAAGGTGATATGAAAAAGACCTGGAAAACCTTATCTGAAATTCTAGGATCTAAAAAGCTGTCACAAAACAGAATGGTTAACTTAATGAAACCGAAGAACCTCTCCTTCAGCCAACCAATACTGCCAACAAACTTAATGTCTTTTTCTTGACCGTAGGAGCAAAGCTAGCAAGTAAAATCCCAAACTCAAACATTCAACCAAAAGACTACCCCACTGGCAACTACCCAAATACATACTGTATTTTTTTTTATATACTCTATCAAAACTGTAATTATTTTCTACCGAACTTATTAAAGCCACATAGCGTGAACTAGTTGAATATTCAATTTTCTTGACTTCACTGTAACTCCCCTAATGACCATATGTACAATTACAGCACTGTTATTGCCTTATTCATCTTAAGTTAGTCTTAAGCTTGCCCAAAATGCTCTGCATATAAGGGGGCTTTTGGCATGTTCACCAAATTATTACACTCCTTTGTGCAAACATGTATCATGCTAAAATAAAATTGTTATTGTTAATGATATTCATGGATTTGTGCCATCATTTTCAGATGTCTGCAGAGAAATTGTTGCCCTAACTTGGTGTACAGGGTTTGAAGATGATGATGATGTAGTGGACTTATTGGAGTTTCGTGACGAGCTTCTCATCAGCGAGAGTTGATGCAACTTTACCAGTTTGCAAAGTTAGAAGAGAAAGTAGAGGAAGGCACTAAGCATAACATTCAGTTTACTGTGGCAGATATTTTTAAAAAGATTCAGTATGTTGAATGAACAACAGAACTTAAGTCTATTAACCCAGGCTATTGCTGGCAACATTGTTGTCGTGCTACAGGAAAGTGTTCGTAGAAAAGCAGTCTGAGCCAGAGAGTCACCAGTTTAAAGTTTCAGGAGTATTAGTTCTTCTGCATCTAATACACATTCAGTTGATATAGAGCAACCACCTACACAGGACATACTTAAGTTGATGAGCAGCCCTTTACTAGCAGTGCATCGTGTAGGATCCCAACATTTTGTTCCACAGCCTCCAGCACCATTCTCTCTTCATCAAGTTGCTCAGATAATCAAGCAGATGATTCTCTCCCTTTTGCTAATTTATTCATTCATTCATTCATTCAAATATTCAGATTCTGTGTAGCCTAACTCATTTTCTTAATTAAGCCTCACCTAACTCACTCCCTTCATCTCTCCTTGTTCTAATATGTGCTGATGCTGGTTTCAGTAGCACCACCATGCCTCTACAGTACATACTCATCAATGGACTCTATCTCTGGTGAGTACTGTACACTTTTTTTTTCAGTTTTATATTTCATTTTTAAATTTCTCTATTTGTTATGTTATGGACTTATAAAATAGGGTATAACACCATTATGCCTCTACTAAACAATAGACTCATATCTGGTGAGTATATACTGTAGTTTTAAAATTTTATCATTAAAAAAATTATTTGCAATTGGATATGAAATATTTACATCCAGATTCACTTTATGTATTTTTTTAATTAGCATTCCATTCCTCAGGTTACTATCTGTGCTGTTAAGCATGGAAGGGGTGAGTGTGTCCACTGTAGTCATTCCTTACATGTCCTTTCCCTGAGTGTCACACCTGAATATCTTATTCCATACAATATATTGATATATAGGGGCTCTGGTGGCCTGGTGGTTAACGCTCTCGCTTCACACGGTGAGGGCCTGGGTTCGATTCCCAGCCAGAGTAGAAACATTGGACGTGTTTCTTTCCACCTGTTGTCTATGTTCCCCATCAGTAAAATGGGTACCTGGGTGTTAGTCGACTGGTGTGGGTCGCATCCTGGGACACTGACCTAAGGAGGCCTGGTCACAGACCGGGCCGCGGGGGCGTTGACCCCCGGAACTCTCTCCAGATAAACTCCAGATAGAGTATGAGCCATGGTAGATGATAGACTAGTTTGCTTCTGTTCCCCTTGTAATTCTATGACATGGAGTAAGAAAAATATAGTCACTCTTTGCCCACTGATTATATCTTTACTTTGACTCTGCATCCACTGGTGCCTCCAGTTTTTTTTTTTTCTCTGCTCTGCTTTCTTTCCTAAAACATAGCTCTTTCAGTAAATATTATTTCCCATTTTCCTATTTTTGCTCTTATGTCTATCCCGCTTGTGGCAGGAGGCCCATGCAACTTCTGTGATCCATCATGCAGTATCAGCATGATGGGTCACAGAAGTGATCCATCATGGGGACTTCTCTGCTGCTAGACTTCCCTCCAGGGAAGTTCCTTGATGCTAGTAAGGGGTTCTTGATCTAAGGAATTGAATCTAGTCTCTCCCTCCCTAGACTGAACCTGATTGCCTACCATTCACCAGGTGCTGTATGACTTCTACTTGTTTTATCACTGCCAATAATAATAATAATGCTTAAGGTGCTAGAATAGCTTCTGTTACCAACATTAAACTTCTTTGATCTACTGGCCCCACCTATATGAGGTGTCATTCTGTTGTATGGTTGAGTGTTTTGACTGAAGTAAGCTGGACACTTCAGCAAACACTAGAGCTGTACAGTAATAGAGCCTAGCTTCAACTGAAAATCATAAATGCAGTTTTTAGCATCAATGACTTGTTCTTATATTAATGTCTTGGATGATCATGGAATCACATTCCATAAAATATCAGAAGTTCATATTGTACACATAATGCCCTAGTATAATGCTCTATCCAGGAAATTAGAGCTAATGTACCCTTCACTTCCTTGGATAAAACCTGATTACTACTCATTCCTCAGGTGTTGTGTGAAGCCTATGGGTTTAGCACTTCCACATAAATATAATACGTGCAGTTGATGCAATGATCGTTCGTCAATTGCTATGCCCAACTGAATTCATGCCTCAAGAATCATTCTTCCTAATTGAAACTCTATTTACTGCACCAACTATTACTTCTTCCTTTCATATTTGTACTTGACCTCTACATTTTGCTCTTTATCATCACTCCATTGCCATGCAGCTTTGAATGACCCCACATGGGTCACGAATAATTGTGGAGTAGCACCACTGCAGGCAGTACCTGCACTCTAGAGGAGGGGTGGGGATGTTGCAGTAGAAGGGTAATCTGGATTGTGCTGTCAGAACTCTTTGATTAGATAGTGATTGATTGAACATTGGTAAATGTTTTCTTCTTTGGGTCACTGCTTTGGTGGAAGGCCGAGGTAAAAAAAAAAATCACAAAAAATTGCCAAATCTGTATACGTCAAATGTTTAGAACAAACTTGAAAAATGTCAGGTCTTGTTACACTGTCACCAGACAGTGTAACATTGTTGCAGAGCAGTTGGGTTCATTTATTACTTGTCCTTCATGTTTATTGCAAGCTCTTGCTTTTGAAGGCTACACCCCTTTAGTGCAGAAGTGAATTTTGCACAAACTAATTTACTAAATCAGCAGTTGCTTCCTGCTTTTGCTCTTTAACTCTTTGGGTTTAGCACTTGACATTAATACTGTAAATACTATTCCATCATAAAAGCTTTCATTCACTAGTGTTAGATGTGACTTTTTTTTTTTAACACATCGCTGTTTCCCACTGAGGCAGGGTGACCCAAAAAAGAAAGAAAACTCCAGAAAGAAAGAAAAAACTTTCATCATTATGTAACACTTTCACCATCACTCATACATAATCACTGTCTTTGCAGAGGCGCTCAGATACGACAGTTGAGATGTCCCTCCAAACTGCCAATATCCCAAATCTCTCATTTAAGTACTTCCTAGTTCCAGGACTCAAGTCCGGCTAACCGGTTTCCCTGCTCACACTCCAACAGCTCGTCAAGTCCCAAAAACCATTCGTCTCCATTCACTCCTATCTAACACGCTCACGCACGTTTGCTGGAAGTCCAAGCCCCTCGCCCACAAAACCTCCTTTACCCGCTCCCTCCAACCTTTTCAGGGATAACCCCTACCCTGCCTTCCTTACCCTGCAGATTTATACATTCTCCAAGTCATTCCACTTTGTTCCATTCTCTCTAAATGACCAAACCACCTCAACAACCCCTCTTCAGCCCTCTAATACTTTTGCTAACTCCACGCCTCCTAATTTCCACACTTCAAATTCTCTGCATAATATTTACACCACACATTGCTTTCATACACGACTTCACTGCCTCCAGCCTCCTCCTTGCTTCAGCACTTACAACTCATGCTTCACACCCATATAAGAGTGTTGGTACCACTATACTCTCATACATTCCCTTCTTTGCATCCATGGATAATGTTTTTTGTCTCCACAGATACCTCAACATACCACTCACCCTTTTCACCAATTCTATGGTTAACCTCATCCTTCATAAACCCATCTGCTGACTACTAAACTATGCTGTTGCTACAAGGGTAGCCAGACTGTATGAAATTTAAATGCATTTTGCCCACCAGGGACTTTATCAATTAAATGCAGAGACCATGACAAAGAGGAGAGCCAGGTTTAATAAGCTTTAGTTCAATCCATCATAAGTAGATGTCACCTGATGGGAGTGTCCTGACAGTTCAAGATTAATTGTGCCAATATGTTGATGTTGAAACCACATGAGCTTTGTATGACTGCATTTGAAATAATGTTTACCAGATTCTAAGCATTCTAACTTCTGTAAAACCTTTTCAATGATCATGTTGCCGTTGCTCCATTTTGTAAGATAATTTTGACTAATTTTTGTGAATAATGTGTGTACAATTTAAAGTGTTAGTTCAGCAAGCATATTTACATTCAGAAATAAAAGTGTCCAGGTTTCTTGCTGTGTCTCCCACAAACTTTCGCACACTCATAACAAGGAATCACAGACTCCTGCATTAGTTTTGGTGTCCTACATGTTTCTTATCAAATGCTTGATAAGAAACCTGTAGGACACTAGCTACATCAGTGGCTGCTTCTCTATTGGAGAGAATGATGAACCTGTCCAAGGAACTGTCTTGCCTGGTATTGTTGATATGAAGTATATGATGTAATGGAAGTGAGATTTGGTGAATACTTAATGTATGTATTCACCCCTCTTCTAATTATTCAGGGCTACACATCCTGTATGGTCTCAAAAAAGAAATCAAAGATAGCTCCTTGTTTAGCTTTGGTATTGTAATTTAAGCAAAGTTCATTAAGTCATTTTAATTGGTAATTGTACAATTCACTACAACAGACAATCATCTTTATTGCTCATTTTACATTACACTAAAAGTTTCATTTTGATAGCATACAAGGAGTGTAGCCCCAGTTACCCTGAAGAGCGCGCGCCACACACACACACACACACACACACACACACACACACACACACACACACACACACACACACACACACACACACACACACACACACACACACACTCACACTCTCACTCACTCACTCACTTGCATGACCAAAATGATAGAAAAGAAACTAAAGGTTTGGTACACAAACGCGGATGGAATAACGAATAAACATGAGGAGTGGAATGAAAGAATCAGTGAAAAATCCCCAGACATCATAGCAGTCACAGAAACAAAACTCGCTGAGACAATAACAGACACAATCTTCCCAACAGGATATCAGATCCTGAGGAAAGATAGAAGGAGTAGAGGGGGAGGAGGGGTTGCACTGCTCATAAAACACCAATGGGGATTTGAGGAAATGGAAGGCATGGACATGATTGGAGAAAGAGACTACATTGTAGGTACAATTCAGTCCGGAGAAACATAAAGTAGTCATTGGAGTGATGTATAACCCACCACAGAACTGCAGGAGGCCAAGAGAGGAGTACGAAGAAAACAACAGGGTGATGGTGGACACCCCTGGCTGAGGTGGCAAGAAGAGCTCACTCGAGCAGAGCAAAGTTATGGTAATGGGCGATTTCAACCACAGGGAGATCGATGGGAAAACCTGGAGCCACATGGGGGTCCCGAAACATGGAGAGCCAAGATGATGGATGTGGTACTTGAAAACCTCATGCATCAACATGTCAGGGACACAACCAGAGAGAGAGGGGAGGATGAGCCAGCAAGACTGGATCTTGTGTTCACCCTGAGCAGTTCAGACATTGAGGACATCACTTACGAGAGGCCCCTTGGAGCTAGCGATCATGTGGTTCTGAGTTTTGACTATATAGTAGAGTTACAAGTGGAGAAGGTAACAGGAACTGAAGGGGACAGGCCAAACTATAAAAGGGGGGACTACACAGGTATGAGAAACTTCCTGCAGGAGGTTCAGTGGGACAGAGAAATGGTAGGAAAATCAGTAAACGAGATGATGGAATATGTGGCAACAAAGTGCAAGGAGGCAGAGGAAAGTTTTGTTCCCAAGGGAAACAGAAATAATAGGAAGACCAAAACGAGTCCTTGGTTTACCCGGAGGTGTAGGGAGGCAAAAACTAAGTGCAACAGAGAATGGAAAAGGTACAGGAGGCATAGGACCCAGGAAAACAAGGAGATTAGTAGAAGAGCCAGAAACGAGTATGCGCAGATAAGGAGGGAGGCCCAGCGACAGTATGAAAACGACATAGCATCGAAAGTCAAATCTGACCCGAAACTGCTGTATAGCCACATTAGGAGGAAGACAACAGTCAAGGACCAGGTGATAAGGCTGAGGAAAGAAGGTGGAGAACTCACAAGAAATGATCAAGAGATATGTGAGGAGCTCAACATGAGATTTAAGGAAGTATTTACAGTAGAGACAGGAAGGACTCTGGGGGGACAGACCAGATGGGCCACAAGGATACACCAACAAGTGTTGGACGACATACATACAGATGAGGAGGAGGTGAAGAAACTGCTAAGGGACATCGATACCTCAAAGGCAATGGGACCGGACAACATCTCTCCGTGGGTCCTTAGAGAGGGAGCAGATATGTTGTGCGTACCACTTACCACAATCTTCAACACATCCCTGGAAACTGGGCAACTACCTGAGGTATGGAAGACGGCAAATGTAGTTCCCATTTTCAAAAAAGGAGACAGAAAAGAGGCACTAAACTATAGACCTGTGTCATTGACGTGTATAGTATGCAAAATTATGGAGAAGATTATCAGGAGGAGAGTGGTGGAGCACCTGGAACGGAACAGGAGTATAAATGCCAACCTTCACGGAAGGCAAATCCTGTGTCACAAACCTTCTGGAGTTTTATGATAAAATAACAGAAGTAAGACAAGAGAGAGAGGGGTGGGTTGATTGCATCTTCTTGGACTGCAAGAAGGCCTTTGACACAGTTCCTCACAAGAGATTAGTGCAGAAGCTAGAGCATCAGGCGCATATAACAGGAAGGGCACTGCAATGGATCAGAGAATACCTGACAGGGAGGCAACAACGAGTCATGGTACGTAATGATGTATCACAGTGGGCACCTGTGACGAGCGGGGTCCCACAGGGGTCGGTCCTAGGACCAGTGCTATTTTTGGTATATGTGAACGACATGACGGAAGGGTTAGACTCAGAAGTGTCCCTGTTTGCAGATGATGTGAAGTTAATGAGGAGAATTAAATCTGATGAGGACCAGGCAGGACTTCAAAGAGACCTGGACAGACTGGACACCTGGTCCAGCAAATGGCTTCTCGAATTTAATCCTGCCAAATGCAAAGTCATGAAGATAGGGGAAGGGCACAGAAGACCACAGACAGAGTATAGGCTAGGTGGCCAAAGACTGCAAACCTCACTCAAGGAGAAAGATCTTGGGGCGAGTATAACACCGAGCATGTCTCCGGAAGCACACATCAATCAGATAACTGCTGCAGCATATGGGCGCCTGGCAAACCTGAGAACAGCATTCCGATACCTTAGTAAGGAGTCATTCAAGACACTGTACACCGTGTATGTCAGGCCCATACTGGAGTATGCAGCACCTGTTTGGAACCCGCACTTGATAAAGCACGTCAAGAAACTAGAGAAAGTACAAAGGTTTGCAACAAGGTTAGTTCAAGAGCTAAGGGGAATGTCCTATGAAGAAAGATTAAGGGAAATCGGCCTGACGACACTGGAGGACAGGAGGGCCAGGGGAGACATGATAACGACATATAAAATACTGCGTGGAATAGACAAGGTGGACAAGGACAGGATGTTCCAGGGAGGGGACACAGAAACAAGAGGCCACAATTGGAAGTTGAAGACACAAATGAGTCAGAGAGATAGTAGGAAGTATTTCTTCAGTCATAGAGTTGTAAGGCAGTGGAATAGCCTAGAAAATGACGTAGTGGAGGCAGGAACCATACACAGTTTTAAGACGAGGTTTGATAAAGCTCATGGAGCGGGGAGAGGGAGGGCCTAGTAGCAACCGGTGAAGAGGCGGGGCCAGGAGCTAGGACTCGACCCCTGCAACCACAAATAGGTGAGTACAAATAGATGAGCACACACACACACACACACACACACACACAAAAAATTTGTCTTCCCTTCTCATTGTCATTGACTGCAAAAGACAGGTACCTTATATCAGGAACAATAACAGGAAAGATAGTCTCTGTGACAGGTACATCAGTCTTCACAAGAGTGAGTTAGCCATTAATGTAGACAGTGCCCTATCCAAATGTAAAACTTAAAATTACTATAATTGACACTATCATTAAGAGTTTGACAAGAAACTTGTGGGGCAGATTGAAACTAATGTGAGAGTTTATATGCCGCTTTTGTGTTTGATGTGACAAGGTTTGTAGACAAAAGAGCAAGAAACCTGGATATTTGTATTTTTTAATACAAATATGCTTGCAGGACAGACAATTTGAATAATGCATATGTTATTCACAGAAACTTTCAAAATCATCTCATAAAATAGCAATGCTAAAATTTATTTATTTATTATTAATTTGGATATGATACATAGATGTACAAAGAAATACAGTGGTTAAGTGTACATGCCAAAAGCCCCTTGTATGCAAAGCATTATGGGCAGGCTTAACATTAACATAAGATTAGCTAAGCAATGATATATTCAGTGGTAAAAATTACAGTAAACAAATAACAATTAAGCACAAATGAGTATTTCAAAGACAGGTTATATGGTCATTTGATGAGTTACTGTACATTCAAGAGAATGGAGTGTTCTATTAGGTAATGTAATTAAAAAAAAAACGAAGTTTGATAGGGTCACAGGTTATAATTTATGAGATACAGTTATGCAGTATTTATTTAGTTGTGGTGAGTAAGTGGTTTTTAAGAAGAGACTTGAATTTATAAACAGACTTGTTTCTTTTATATTCACAGGTAATGAATTCTAGATTTTTGGGCCTTTTATGTGCATTGAGTTTTTGCATAGTGTGAGATGGACACGAGGAACATCAAAGAGTGATCTGTGCCTTGTGTTATGGTCATGTGTTCTGTTGAGGTTGGTAAGGAGACGTTTGAGGGGAGGGTTTATATCCGAGTTAAGTGTTTTATGTATGTAGTAGGTACAATAATAAGTATGAATGTTTTGTACAGTGAGTAGGTTTAGAGTTTTGAATGTTGGTGGAGTGTGCTGCCTGTAGTGGGAATTTATTATTCTGACTGCAGCCTTTTGTTGGGTAAATAATGGTCTGAGATGGTTTATTGTTGTTGAGCCCCATGCACAAATTCCATAGGTGAGATAGGGGTAAATGAGTGAGTGATACAGGGCCAGGAGGGCTGACTGTGGAACAT
Source organism: Cherax quadricarinatus (assembly GCF_026875155.1). Lineage (NCBI taxonomy): Eukaryota > Metazoa > Arthropoda > Malacostraca > Decapoda > Parastacidae > Cherax > Cherax quadricarinatus. The sequence continues at coordinate 36,625,272 of NC_069449.1, read as the reverse complement.
AGTACCGGTCTTGGAAATTTTCTTGGAAATTTGTTGTACATGTGTTTGAAATTTGAGCCTATTATCAAGGTGGATTCCTAAGAATTTTCCCTCTGTGAGCTTTGTGATAGGTAATCCATTTATCATATGTTAAGAGGGACATCTGTAGCTCTGTTTCCAAACTGAATGAAGTAGGTTTTGTCAATGTTGAGAGTAAGTTTGTTAGTCATCATCCAGGTAGATATTTTTTGTAATTTGGTATTTACAGTATTGGCTAGCATGACTGGGCTTGGGTGAGAGAAGACGTATGTAGTGTCATCTGCAAATAGTGTGGGTTTGAGTAGTTGCAATGCATTTGGTAGGTCGTTTATGTAAATGAGAAAGAGAAGAGGGCCAAGGACACTTCCCTGTGGGACACCAACTGTAATTGGCTGTGTGGAAGAGTTTGCTCCATTTGTGTACGCATATTGGCTTCTGTTGCTGAGGTATGACTTTAGGTAGTTGAGGGAGTGCCCTCTTATACCTTAGTGTGACAATTTTACGTGGAGCAAATCATGGTCAACTGTATCAAAAGCTTTACGTAAATCAATGAAGATCCCCAGTGGGACTTCTTTTTTCTCGAGTGCAGTGTATATTTGTGTAAGCATGTGTCTAATAGCATCATTCGTATTTTTATTAGGCCTGAACCCAAACTGTCAGGGGTTGAGTATGTTGTGGGAGATGAGGTAGGAATAGATTCACTTATGAATTAATTTTTCAAAGATTTTAGAGAGTGGGTGTAAGTTGGATATTGGCCTATAATTATTCACGTCTGTTTGGTCTCCACCTTTATGTATCGGGGTGACCCTTACTGTTTTGAGAACTGTAGGGAAGGTAGAGGATTCGATGGATTTGTTAAAGAGTGTTGCAATGTTTGGTGACAGCACTTGTGAAGCTTTTTTGTATATAAAGGGTGGTAAGGTATTTAAATCTCCTGTCTTGTTTTTTAGTGTGTTGATAAGCGAGACTTCTGTTGTGTTAGTCGGAGCTAGGAATAGTGTGTCCGGGTAGTTGCCAGTGAGGTAGTCATTGGGTGGGGTATTTGAGCTTGGGATTTTATCGGCAAGGTTTTTTCCTATGGTGGAGAAGAAAACATTGAGTCTGCTGTTTCAGTTGGTGGGAGTTGGGGTTCATCTGGTTTTGTTAGTTCAACTGTGCTATTTCCTGATATCATTTTTGTTCATAGAATTTCTGATAGGGTTTTCCAGGTCTTTTTTATATCATCTTTTAAGTTGGATAATCTGTTCTCATAATACAATTTTTTAGCCCTTCTTATCAGGTTGGTTAGGATTGATGAGTAATGTTTTGTTTGGTCTCTGGTTATGTGACCCATTCTGTACTGTTTTTCATATAGGTGCTTTGTATTTATGGATTTGAGGATGCTGGGTGTTAGCCAGGGACTGTTCAGTCTCTTAGCTGTGATCTGTTTAGTTTTTTTAGGGCAGTGCTTGTTATAGAGGTATTGGGTCTTTTTTTAGAAAATTATTAATGCATTTGTCAATATCTGTATAGATTTCTAGCTCAGTATGCCAGTCGATGTTTCCCATTGCTGATGTGAAGTTATTAATGGCTGCCTCATTTTGAAGTCTGAAAATGACTTTAGTAGCATCTTGGGGTAATTTACCTAGATTGGTTATGAGATAGGTAGGGTAGTGGTCTGTGGTATTATCTATGATTATGCCTGATTTTAAAGGGGATATGGCATTGGTCCAGATGTGGTCTAGTAGGGAAACAGAGGCTTTATAGAAATGACAGTGCTTGGAATCTATGATAATTATTACTGCAAAAGAAGGGTACTTTCAATATCATTGTACTGGCAAGATTAATTAATCTTCAGCTGTCAGAACACTCCCATCAGGTGATATCAGCTTATGCCAGGTTGCTTTCATTTCTACACCTCAAACTGCTCATTAAGAAACATTACCCTTTGTTCATGGTTTCCCAGTTAGATTAATAAAGCCCCTGGTGGGCAACACGTACCCTCGATAGTTTCCCAACATTGCACATTTCCTATTGACACAATGGTTGGTATGTCCTTTTCTAATTCTTATGATGAAAGTCTTTTCACAGATAACTCCCACTTAGATGACATTTTGGGCCATCCTGAACCATACCAGTTACGATTTAATAATGGTTCAGGGCAGAACTGTCGTCTAATTTTTCCTAAATTAAAGGGTAAATTTGAGTATATTGTACTGTATTATTGGGGAGTGTGTGTAAAAAAAACAAGCTTTGAGAAATCAGTTTAATATACTGTACATCATTAAATCTCCATATTAATGAAGATAGATAATAAATATTTAAGCTATGATTGCAATAATAATAATACTACCAGTAACTTAAATTTTCTAGAGAATTGGATCTGTACCATTCCAATTTATTGAAGCATTTTTCCACTTGGTTCTGATGCAGTGCTCCAGTGGAGGAACAATGGCTAGATCACTCTCCTCTCCATTCAAGTCTGAAAAAAATATAATCAATTAGTAAAAGAGAGTAAGAAAATTACATACAATTTTTATCTACTGTTAGTCATTTCATTGCCTCTTATTTTCCTCTAGCAATGAAAAATTAGAACCTTGAATATCCACAATAGCATTAACCAGTTTTGAGTAGCATACGGTCTGAATTGCAATTCCTATATGTCTGCTTAATTAACCCTTTAGCGTTTCAAAGCATTGTATGGGGCTCACTTCTAGAGAGCTTTTTGAAAAATCCCAGAATCAAGCTATTATTATTATAATTAAAAAGAAGCGCTAACCCACAAGGGCTATACAGCGCTGCAGGGTAGGGAAGGAAGAGAGGGTATTGGATGGCAGAAGGGAGGAGGGATGATCAGTAGGTTACAGAAAACAGCGGGGCAGGGGATAGTACGGGGGTAGAGGGTAGCAAGAGATTGAAGTAGAAAGGGTTGAAGGTATCAGAATTTGTGAAGTAAGTCAGTTGTTGTCAAAAAGTCAATGAGAGAGTCCGGATGAAAGGTGGGTCCATCAGCGAGAAGGGAAGGTAAAGAGAGAGCAGCGGAGCGAAGACGACGATGGAGGTAAATTCTGCGTGCTCGTTGATAAAGTGGGCAGTCCAACAGAATGTGGCTGACTGATAATTGAGCTTGGCAATTCTCACAGAGAGGAGCAGGACGCCTCTCCATGAGATATCCATGAGTAAGACGAGTATGGCCAATGCGAAGACGGGAGAGAGTAGTCTCCCAACCTCGACACTGGTGAGAAGAAGACGGCCAGTAACCTATACTTGGTTTAATAGATTGAAGTTTGTTGCCGAGCATAGTAGACCAACGGTGTTGCCAACGGGTGTGAAGGTGGGAAGATATTGCAGCAAAATAGTCCGTAAATGGAATACCTCTATATGAAACTGGTAGGTCATGTACTGCTGACCGCGCAGCAGTGTCTGCCTGTTCATTGCCCTGTACGTCATTATTATTATTATAATCAAGGGGGAAGCGCTAAACCCGGAGGATTATACAGCGCCTGGGGGGGGGGATGTGGAAGGCATTCAGGCTTAATTCGGGGAACTGGAGCACAGATCCAATTCTCTAAATCAAGAGCCCCTCACCAACATCAAGGAACCTTCCTTGAGGGGCCCTGTACGTCAACATGACCAGGGACCCAACAAAAAACAATATCTTTATGCTTGGTAAAGATGCGGCGTAGCCAAAGTTGGATACGGAGGACTAAGGGGTGAGGTGTATCAAATTTCTGTATAGCCTGTAAAGCACTAAGGGAGTCTGAGACAACCACAAATGATGACACAGGCATAGATGCAATACGGATAAGTGCTGCAAGGATGGCATACAATTCAGCAGTAAAAATACTAGCCAAAGATAGTAAATGCCCTCGTACGATGCTGTCCGGAAACACTGCTGCGAATCCTATGCTGTCAGAAGACTTGGAGCCATCTGTGTACACAGCAATGGCATGACAATGAGAGTGAAAGTGGTCAAGAAAAAGAGAGCGGGAAGCGACCGTAGACAGTTGGGCTTTCGAGCAAGGGAGAGAGAAAGAACAGACTCGAACAGCTGGAACTTCCCAGGGGGGTAGGGAAAAGTGAGATGCTACATGAACATAGAAAGGGGGTAATTGAAGAGAAGACGAGCGAATGAAGGCGAAGAGAGAAGGGACGGAGTAAACAGGGGTGGCGAACAAATAAAGAATGTCTACTAATATCAGTGACCATTCTATAAATGGAAGGATTGCGGAGATCATGAGAGCTACATAGTAGCGAAGGCAATGGGCATCACGGCGATCGGATAAGGATGGAACGTTCGCTTCTGCATAGAGGCTCTCGACAGGGGAAGAGCGAAAAGCACCAAGGCATAAACGTAATCCTTGGTGATGAATGGGGTTAAGGCTAGAGAGAGTAGCAGGAGATGCCGCTGAATAGATCTGGTCACCATAATCAAGTTTCGATAAAATAAGGGTGGAATGTAGGCGAAGGAGGGTTCGACGATCAGCTCCCCATGAAAGATGAGCAAGGGTTTAAGAAGGTTCAGCCGGCTGTGACAAGTTGCCTTCAGAGAGGTAATGTAAAGGTTTCCAGGATAACCTACGATCAAAGAGGAGGCCCAGAAACTTGACTGTATCACGTTCAGGGATACGGGAGCCATAGAGGTACAAAGGATGATCAGAGATGACAGAGCGTCTAATGAAAGTAATTTGGTGGGTTTTAGTGTTTGGAAAATTTAAACCCACGTGTGGTGGCCCAATTGGAAACACGGTCGACTGCATGCTGGAGAGAAACTAATGAGGTGACAGTCAGCGCCTGCACAGGCAATAGCGAAGTCTCAACATAGAGTGATGACCAAATATTTGATGGAAGACTAGAGGCCAAATCATTAATAGAAAGGGAGAAAAAGTGTTGTGCTCAGAACACATCCCTGGGGGACACCTTCAGCTTGGATAAATTTCCGGGAGAGCACATTATTAACCCGAAACGGAAATGCCTGTCAGTTAAAAAGTTCTTAAGGAAGGATGGTAGATTGCTCGAAGGCCTAAGGAGTGGGCTTGGGCTAAAATATTATACCTCCAAGTTGTGTCATATGCCTTCTCAGGGTCAAAAAATATGGCAATAACGAGTGGTTATTCGCAAAGACATTACGAACATATGTATCAAGCGTAGTAAGGGGTCTATGGTAGAACGTCCCTTACAAAAGGCCATATTGACGAGTGGAGAGACTGTTGTGTCTCTCTAAATACCACACTAAACGTCTATTTACTAGGCGTTCCATCACTTTGCAAACTGCACTGGTAAGAGCAATGGGACGATAGTGGGAGGTTTCATGTCCCGTAGTGCCTGGTTTGCGGAAAGGGAGAACAATGGCGGATTTCCACAGCTGTGGAAGAACTCCTTGTGACCAAATAAGATTGTAAAGCGTAATAGGACTGCAAGGGCTGACTGATGTAAATGTTGTAGCATACGAATATGAATGTCGTCGGGCCCAGCTGCCGACGGCAAGCTGAGAGTGTTGCCTCCAGTTCTTGAAGTGTAAAAGGCACATTATACTGTTCTTCTCTGAGAGAAGAAAAGTCCAAGGGTGCTAACTCTCTGGCAGACTTTGAGGAAAGAAATGAGGGGCATAGATGGAGTCCCTGAGAAATACAGACCAGTTGATTGCCAATTTCATTGGCAACATCTAGTGGGTTTGCTATATCAACACCGGCAACCCGCAGAACAGGAGCCGGGTCAGGAGAATATTTACCACTCAGTTTTCGTACTTTTTTCCAGACTGCACTCATAGAGGAAGCAGAGGTGATGGTGGAGACAATCTCGCCAGCAAGTGCGTTTAGCGTCCCGGATGACACGGCGAGTGATCGCACGCTTCTGCTTAAAATCAAGAAGTCTCACTGTGGTTCTATTGTACCGGTACCTGCCCCATGCAGCGCGTTTCAAACGTACTGCACGAGCACAAGCAGGAGACCACCAAGGCACGCATTTCTGAGAATGCCTGCCCGAAGTTTGGGGTATAGAATGAGAAGCTGCGGTTAAAACGGAGGACAAGAAGAGGTGTAAAAGCTCATCGATAGAGGACGAAGAAGGAACCTCTCTAAAAACAGTTAGGTGTGAGTAAAGGTTCCAATTTGCCTGATCAAATTGCCAGCATGGGATGCGAAGAGGTGGTGAATATGAAGGGGAAGTAAGAATGATTGGGAAATGATCGCTGTCATGTAAGTCCGGGAGAACAGACCAAGTGAACTCTAATGCGGCGGAGGAAGAGCAGACTGAGAGATCGATGCAAGAGAGAGTGTGAGTCCGAGGATCAAAATGGGTGTGAGTACCTGTATTTAAAACATGGAGGGGATGGGTGGCAAGAAAAGCCTCTAACTGAATGCCACAGGAATCACAGTGAGACCATCCCCCCCAGAGGAAATGGTGGGCATTAAAATCACCAAGTAACAGAATCGGTGGCAGTAATGATGAAACAAGAAAGGCAATATCCGGAATAGATAATGCCCGAGAAGGAGAGAGATATAAAGAACAGAGTGTATACCACCTATGCAAGTGGATACGGGCTGCTGTGTAATGCAGCGAAGTACGAACAAATAGCTGATGGTACGGAATATCAGTGCGTAGAAGAAGGGCACTTTCATTAAAGGTCCCATCAGGGAAAGGATCTGAAGAATACAAATTATAGCCTGAGATGGGAGAGATAACAGCAGAGTGTAATTTTGGTTCCTGTAAGCAAATACCAACAGGGGAAAACTGGGAGAGTAACATCTGAAGCTCACCCCGATTACCCCTGAGGCCGCGTATATTCCACTGTAAATAGGCCATGATTGGCAATGATAAAGATACCTGAAATCTGCAGGTAAGGATTCCTACACACTAGAGGGGTTAGAAAAGTCCACATGCTGAGGCAGTGGAAAACGTTCAAGCAGTGAAGGAACAGTGCGCTGTGAAGAAAGGAGTTGCGCAGATGGAGCAGAGGAGAGAGAAGGAGCGGAGGGTGGATCAGTGTCCATTGATGGTTTGGTCTCTGCAATATATTCAGAGATTGCTTCAAGTGTTTCGGAATTCAGAGACGTCGTATGGGAGACAATATTGGAAATGGTAGGGGGAGGATGAGTAAAGATTGGAACTGTATTGGACTGTACCAAGGTAGGGGGGGGGGGCAAAAGAGTGGAGGGAACTGGAGAAGAGTGGAAGGGGACAGAAGAGGCAGAAACCTGGGAGGTGGCAGAAGAGGAAGAAACTTGGGAGGGAACAGGGGAGGAAGGTACAGTACGAGGGGGAGAACCAGGTACAGAGACAGGGAAGGTAAAATGAGGAGGTGGAAGATGGGTAGGAGGTGTTAACGGACCTTTTTTTGACTTTTGAGAAGTAGAGGGACGATTGGGAGGAGGTGTCATACGAGATCTCATCGCTACTGAGGCTTGTGAGAGAGAACACGAAGAAGCGAGATCAGACTGAGGCGTTGAAGTAGGGACGTCTGAGCCGAGGACAGCAAAAGAATTAGATACAGGAGTGACTATGGGAGAGGTAACCACAGAGGTGGGTGCAGAAGATGGGATACCAGAAGTGGGGGGACGTTTTGAAACACGGGAATAAAAAACACGAGGCAGTCTCCCTTGGAGGCGGAGATGAGAAACTGCCATGGCATAAGGAAGACCTTCTGCCTCTTTGAGGTAACGGATTTCCCGCTCGTTTAGGTAGACTTGACAACGGCGAGAGTACGAAGGGTGAGCCTCATGACAATTAAGGCAAGAGGGAGGTCGATTGCCAGACATATTAGAATGGTCATCGGCACCACAGACTGGGCATTCGGCGATAGATCTGCAATATTTCGCTGGATGGCCAAATCGCCAGCAATTTCTTCACTGTTGCGGTGTAGGGATCACCTTTCGAGCTTGTAACCGATGTCCTGCTACATAAACTGAGGATGGGAGTTCACGGCTGTCAAAAGTTAAACGAGCCACATTGCTAGGGTATCGTCTCCGCCTGCGGGCAGGAAGAACATAAGTGTCTACCTTGAGGATTGGGATTATTATTATAATCAAAAAAGAAGCGCTAAATTGAGGATTGGGAGATCTTGGAGTTCTAGCTGTTCAAGAATGTCAGTGCTACATGTCTGGAAATTTTGTTGAACTATGGTATGGGGCAGAATGACAGTACCACTACAAGAATTGAGGGAATGATGTTTTTCAATAGTGACAGGAACAGTATCGATATGGGAAAGACGAGAAAGCTCATGAGCCTGGGTAGCATTCTGTACGGTGACGATGCGCGTACAGCTCTTAAGAACATGAAAAGAAATATCTTTACCAACATGGCGTAGGAGTGCCTTGCCAATACTGTGGTCAGAAAGATGGGCAGTAGAGGAAGTCGGTCGTAAAGTGAAGAATTTAGTCCATTGTGCAGTCTGAAACTGAGCGTGGAAAGGTAGTGAAGGACGTGTCGATCTTTTCTGAGAAGAATGTGCTATATGACCCTTATGGGTTTAGCACTTGGTTATCATTATAATAATAATAATGGGGATCTCTCAAATACCAGGTCTGTATTACAAGGATTCCTCACACTACAAATGTGATGCCTGGACATGTGCTCTCCTTCCTTGGATCGAATCTGAATGCCTCGTATATCACCCCCTGGAGCTGCACGACTCATATGGGTTTAGCACTCCCCATGAATGTAATAATGTTTTGTCCCATGTTTATTTATAAATTATTTTTTCGTGTATTACATGAATTTTCAAAAATATTAAAAATTTCCAATGTTGCAAAGTATATGTTTTTAAATATTTACAATGTGTCTTTCACATAATAGCTATATTATTTACTGTACAGTACTTAAGGTGGTAAAAAGTATTATGTTTCTTTTCTGAAAAAAATAAACAGAACTGTCAAATTATTATTAAACAACCCACTTTGTAGTTACCTATGAATCAATCAAAGGCCCCATATAAGGCCTGTTTCCAATTGCAATTTATTGCAGAACAAAAAAAAAATATGGGAAAAGTGACAAGAAAAATATCTTAGAGAAGGTTATACTAAAATAAACAGAGGATATAAAACTCCCTCAAGTGTTTATGATGGAACACTAGAGGGCTAAAAAAAAACTGTCTATACCAAAACTTGCATAAGAATAAAATTTTTAATTTTTTTTTTTATATTCGGGTGCTATTGTGCAAGAATAATCTTCAAGTTATTACTGTTCTATATAAACATATAACTAATAAAAAAAAAAACTCAAAATTTTCAAATTATTATACTCCTGGAAAGAGCTAAGCCAGTGTGAGGTCTTTCAGTGCTTCACAGCAAGGATGAAACTGATGGAAGAGGACGAAGTGTCAAGGGTAAGTGGGGATGAGAAGGTTATGGTTGGTATGTTCAATCAGTTTGCTTAAAAAGTCACAGAATCTAAACTACAGGCGAGACTGTCAGAGTAGATAGACAGAGTAAGCATACCAGAGCAGTGAAGGAGAAACTGAAAGCAATGTGCTTTCTGATGTATGGTGCCATCAATTAAAAGACTGGTCTCTTATCCTGACCTGACAATTCTCAGTGACACCACAAAGTGGCCATGATGTGACTTAATACACTGGTTTGAAAGAAATAACAAAAAAAGGCACAATACCGTGACTGGAACGATACACAAGTAACCCGCACATAGAAGAGAGGCGCTTACGACGACGTGGACCATTTACAAAGTCACACTAACCAGAAGTGGAGCAGGATGGCTATATATAGGCAGGAAGAGGTAGTGGTGGTAGTAGTGGTAGTGGTAGTAGTAGTAGTGGTAGTAGTGGGGAACTAAGGAGGAGGAGCCAGTCAAATACAAAGAATGGGGAGCAATGCAAGGGAGCTAGGTGCCCACAGAGGGAGAGCAAGTGCACAGAGGTGGGGGGAAGGGGAAGTGATGAAATAAATAATGAAGGAACAGAAGACAGACAAAAAAGGAAAGAGGAAAGGGGAAAAGGGAGAAGAAGAAAAAAATAAGGAATCAGGTTAAGTCATGGGTGTTCTGAAGTTTGGAGCATTTTACAATGTAGTGGGAGAGGAAGGCATCTACAGAGCCATGAGGCCACAGTCGCCGTCTAGTTGAATCCTCTCTAATACACAACTTTCCTTGTATGAATCTTAGTCCTGGCTTCATCTCTGTAGATGCCTTCCTCTCCCACTACATTGTAAAATGCTCCAAACTTCAGAACACCCGTGACTTAACCTGATTCCTTATTTTTTCTCTTCTCCCTTTCCCCTTTCCTCTTTCCTTTTTTGTCATTCTTTCTTCTGTCGCGTGTTTCTGTTCCTTCATTATTTATTTCATCACTTCCCCTTCCCCCCACCTCTGTGCACTTGCTCTCCCTCTGTGGGCACCTAGCTCCCTTGCAGTGCTCCCCTTTCTTTGTATTTGACTGGCTCCTCCTTAATTCCCCACTACCACCACCACTACCTCTTCCTGCCTATATATAGCCGTCCTGCTCCACTTCTTGAAAGAAATGTTTCCCACAAACAATAATGAAAATAGAAAGGCCAGTAATCCTATCATGATATGATTAAATAAATGGTTGTTGATCACTAATGCAACCCAATGACCACCAAGTACTGAGTTAGCATTGGATAATAGTCAAAAATGGTAATTTTGCAGGAGATATAAAAGCCCAAAACTGTAGAATGCACACCCCTCAAGGAAGGTTCCTTGATGTTGGTGAGGGGCTCTTGATTTAGGGAATTGGATCTGTGCTCCAGTTCCCCGAATTAAGCCTGAATGCCTTCCACATCCCCCCCCCCAGGCGCTGTATAATCCTCCAGGTTTAGCGCTTCCCCCTTGATTATAATAATAATGTAGAATGCACAAAGTCTGCAAATTCATTACCCAGAAGTCCAGTAAAGTCAGGGATCCAACAAAAGACAATCTTCTTGAATCTGCTAAAAATACAACACAGCTAAGCATTGGAAAGATACTGATGTACAGTATCCAATGTACTTGACATAAACTTGTTAAAATAGCCAATGATTGTTCTACCTCCACTTAGAACTTAGTAACTCTTGTGCTTCTGCACTATCACATGCAAGAGTATACATCACACCACATAAAGGGTATAACAAGAAATACGTATGGAAATACTATGCAAAATCTCCAAAGCTGAGGATCCATTGACACAAACTGCAGCCATTACAATTGTAGCACTGCCTCTGTACAACACAGACTATGTTGGACATCTCATAAAGAGACCAAGTTAATACAAACATTCAAGAAGATAATTTATACAGGCAAAAGTGTATGAAGGCCACCTTAACACCATCCCTCAGAAGTCCAGCAGTTTCAGCATACCCATTCTTTTTGCAAACAGGTTATTGCCCATACTGGAGATGGTTGTCACATAATGCAAGTCTACTGGCCCATATTGGCAGGTCTTTCTCAAACCCAACCCATCTCTCATTGCATGTTACCTGATTCCCCTGCCATTATATAGTGTATACTTTGTTTTGTCTGTGTTAGGACTGAAGAAGCTACTTGGTACACAAGTCTTTTTTCACGACTTGCTGGCACAATACCACTCACTTCCAACACAAGTGAAGGACAGAAAGGATGCAAGGAATAAAAGGTCTGTATCTGCATTAGGGACTTCCCAAAGCATGAAGTTCAAGAGATAAAACAAACATATAACCAAGATTGACCAAAGGACTGTAGGCACAAATTTATGGGTAAGAACAAAAAAAGGAGCAATGATTGACACTTAACATTAATAATGCCTGCCTGTAATAGTTTTACAGGTTGTAGGATCATGAAAGCTATAGCCACAAAGATAAAAAAAAAACAATGGGACTATTTATGCTCCTACAAGTGAGGGAATGTTAGATCCCACATAAAAGCTTTCAAAGAGGCATAATCTAACAATCCCTGATACTGAATGACTGCTAGCAAATTTAATTCTGTAAACACTTACCAACAGTAAGCCTTATCTCATCTTCTTGTAATGCAAGTCCATCATAGTAATAGATGTCAAACTTTGAGACTGAAGGAGAGTCAGCTGTTACTGAAGTATCACGGCTGAACAGGCAACTGTAGTGACTTTCACAACATACTACCCATATTGGGTACTGTGGACTCTTGAGGAAAGTACCAACCTAGGAAAAAGTATATGTATTTTAATATATTCTTCCACTTTGAATGTTTGTGATACATGACAAGTTAAAAGAATTCCTGCCATAAATGCTCAATTACCATTTTGCTGAATGGCCAAAATGGGTTTTGTGCCTCCTTTTATTATTATTTGTTTTTAACACACTGGCCATCTCCCACCAGGCCCATGGCCTGGTAGGCAAAAACTCTAGCTTCACACGATGAGGGGTCCGGGTTCAATTTCTGGCAAAGGGTGGAAACATTGGACATGTTTCCTCACACCATGTTTGCCCATCACTAAAAATGGGTACCTGGGTGTTAGCTAGCTGGTGAGAGTTGCATCCTGGGACAAAATTGACCTAATTTGCCCAAAATGCTCTACATAACAAGCAGCTTTCTATATAGTAGTATGTCACTGATGTCAGTTAGACCTGTATACCTTGTATATGTACTTGTAGAAATAAAGATATTATTATTATTAGGGAAGGGTGACCCAAAAGAAGGAACACTTTTACCATCATTCACTATCACTGCCTTGCCAGAGGCACACTGTTATTATTATTATCACACTGGCCGATTCCCACCAAGGCAGGGTGGCCCGAAAAAGAAAAACTTTCACCATCATTCACTCCATCACTGTCTTGCCAGAAGGGTGCTTTACACTACAGTTTTTAAACTGCAACATTAACACCCCTCCTTCAGAGTGCAGGCACTGTACTTCCCATCTCCAGGACTCGAAGTCCGGCCTGCCGGTTTCCCTGAACCCATTCATAAATGTTACTTTGCTCACACTCCAACAGCACGTCAAGTATTAAAAACCATTTGTCTCCATTCACTCCTATCAAACACGCTCACGCATGCCTGCTGGAAGTCCAAGCCCCTCGCACACAAAACCTCCTTTACCCCCTCCCTCCAACCTTTCCTAGGCCAACCCCTACCCCGCCTTCCTTCCACTACAGACTGATACACACTTGAAGTCATTCTGTTTCGCTCCATTCTCTCTACATGTCCGAACCACCTCAACAACCCTTCCTCAGCCCTCTGGACAACAGTTTCGGTAATCCTGCAACCCCTCCTAACTTCCAAACTACGAATTGTCTGCATTATATTCACACCACACATTGCCCTCAGACATGACATCTCCACTGCCTCCAGCCTTCTCCTCGCTGCAACATTCATCACCCATGCTTCACACCCATATAAGAGCGTTGGTAAAACTATACTCTCATACATTCCCCTCTTTGCCTCCAAGGACAAAGTTCTTTGTCTCCACAGACTCCTAAGTGCACCACTCACCCTTTTTCCCCTCATCAATTCTATGATTCACCTCATCTTTCATAGACCCATCCGCTGACACGTCCACTCCCAAATATCTGAATACATTCACCTCCTCCATACTCTCTCCCTCCAATCTGATATCCAATCTTTCATCACCTAATCTTTTTATCCTCATAACCTTACTCTTTCCTGTATTCACTTTTAATTTTCTTCTTTTGCATACCCTACCAAATTCATCCACCAATCTCTGCAACTTCTCTTCAGAATCTCCCAAGAGCACAGTGTCATCAGCAAAGAGCAACTGTGGCAACTCCCACTTTATGTGTGATTCTTTATCTTTTAACTCCACGCCTCTTGCCAAGACCCTTGCATTTACTTCTCTTACAACCCCATCTATAAATACAGTGGTCCCTCGTTTTTCGTAATTAATCCGTTCCTGGAGCCGTTACTATAAATGAAATTTACGATTTGCGAATCAATTTTCCCCATAAGAAATAATGTAAATACAATTAATCCGTTCCTGACACCCAGAAGTATTAAAACAAAAAAAATTTTTACATGAAATATACATGTAGTACATAAACAATACAATGGGAAATGATGAATGAAACATTAACAGCTTAACACTTACCTTTACTGGAGATTCTTCTTAGTGTATGGGAGACTGGAGGAGGAGAGAGATTGGATTGTTTACAGTTTGGAAGGGGAATCCCCTTCCAGCAACACCTCAGGTACCAATTGCTTCTCTGGGGTTGCTTCTCCTCTCTGTTTCTTAATGCCACTTGGACCACCTTGAGAGTCACTCTAGTCCTGTCTCGCAAAGTAACTGTGGAGAGAGCTCTGTTTCTTGCGTCTCTTTAACACTTCCCTAAAATGGCCCAAGACTTTGTCACTGTACATATTTCTCACCTTCTTTACCACAGGCTTAGCACTAGGAGCTTTCTTTGGAGCCATGGTAGCTTACTTAGTACTTGCAAGCACTAAAATGAGTGGAATATGAAATATTTCGTAGGAGCACTTGAGGGGACCTTCACTCACTGGTAAACAATGCCAGACTGACTGGGTAGGGAGGCTGCCCCGGCTCACACCGTGCATACGCGTCCCGGACGAACTACTATTTGCGAGTCAATCTATGAAAAGCGAGTCCATGTTTATACAAAAATACCCCTATGATTGGCGAAATTTACAATTGCCGAGAACTATGAAAAGCGAGGCACCACTGTATATTAAACAACCACGGTGACATCACACATCCTTGTCTAAGGCCTACTTTTACTAGGAAATAATTTCCCTCTTTCCTACATACAGTGGACCCCCGCATACCGATGGCACCACATAACGATTAATCCGCATACCGCTTGCTTTAATCGCAAAAATTTTGCCTCGCATACCGCTTAACCCTTTGAGGGTTTTGGTCGTACTAGTACGTCTTACGCGTAGGGGTTTTTGACGTACTAGTACGCATAAATTCTAGCGGCCTCAAATCTCACAGGAAAAGGCTGATAAGCCTAGATGTGAGAGAATGGGTCTGTGTGGTGGGTGTGCGCAGTAGGAAAAAATCTGGGACCCAGTGGTGCATTGTGGGAATGCCATCATAGTACACAATTTCCACCATGCCCTGTGGTAAGAAGTTCCTCACTCCTCGGCGAATTGGGACACTTTTGTTCCCCAGTGACAGTTCTAATACAGATGGAAGTGACAGTGAAGATGAGTTTCAAGGTTCTGGTGATGTGTTTTGACCGAAACTAATGACCATAATATGGGTAATAGTGAGGAAAACCCAGACAAACCACAGCCTTCCACCTCTGGTGCTGGGCCATTCTTGTTCACGTTCAGTTGTACCAGAATCAAAGAGGAAACTCCTATTTTCCAAAATCCCAGACTCAGATGTGAGCATGGTGATGATAGTGATAGTGATTATGAACTACAAGCTCTTCAAACTTGTTCCAAGAATGGAGGAGGAGGAGGAGGCAGAGAGGAGAGGCAGAGGAGGAGGAGGCAAGAGGAGGAGGAGGCAAAGAGGGCAGAGGAGGTGGAGGAGGAGGAAGAAGAAGAGGAGGAGGAGGAGGAGGAGGAGGAGGAAAAGAGGAGGAGGAGGAGGAAGAAGAAGAATACGTAATGATAAACAATAATACATAATATAATAAACATAATAATAATAATACATAATAATAATACATAATAATAATAAAGGTAATAATAATAATAATATAATAATAATAATAATAATAATATGTAATAATAAATGTTCACCCATGACAGTAACAAGATAAGGGGAGATAACATCTGATAAGTGCTGACGTTTGATGAGGGTAAATGAGGGTAGAGCTGATGCAAAGATGAGAATAAACATCCCCCTCCCTTTGTTTTTGCTGTATACTAACATTTCTGTCTGTCTATTTGCCCTGTCTGTCAAGCTTCCTGTCTATCCATCTAGCTCTCTGTCTCAGAGAGCCACAAGACTGCGTCATCACTTTTACTCACATCTTCAAGCAGAGTATAGCACTTTGTCTGGGTTTCTTGGGTTATCCTAGGTAATTTATACTATGTATACTTGTATTTATGTGTACCTGTGAGACAGAGATAAAAAGACAGATAGAATGAGGGAGAAAGATAATTAGATAGAATGGAGGAAGGGAAGCAGCATCCGACCCCATTGTTTTGACAGGCGGGAGGGGGAGTGAGTAATGAGACAATATGTCATTTTGACAGCTGCCGACTCCTGGTAATTTACACTATGGAGGAGGAGGAGAAGGAGAAGGAGGAAGAGTAGGGGGAAGAGGAAGAAGAGGAGGAGGAGGAGAGAGGAGGAGGAGGAAGAGGAAGAGTAGGAGGAAGAGGAATAAGAGGATAGAGGAGGAAGAGGAATAGTAGGAGGAAGATTAGGGGGAAGAGGAAGAAGAGGAGGAGGAGGAGGAAGAGTAGGAGGAAGAGGAAGAAGAGGAGGAGGAGGAAGAGGAGGAGGAGGAAGAGGAAGAGTAGGAGGAAGAGGAAGAGTATGAGGAAGAGTAGGGGGAAGAGGAAGAAGAGGAGGAGGGTGGAACACTAGTACACTGGTACTGGTACACTAACATTTCTGTCTGTCTATTTGTCTGTCTGTCAAGCTCCCTGTCTATCTGTCTATCCATCTAGCTCTCTGTCTCAGAGAGCCACAAGACTGTGTCATCACTTTTACTCACATCTTCAAGCAGAGTATAGCACTTGTCTGGATTTCTTGGGTTATCCTAGGTAATTTATACTATGTATACTTGTATTTATGTGTACCTGTGAGACAGAGATAGACAGACAGATAGTTTACCTGGAGTTTACCTGGAGAGAGTTTCGGGGGTCAACGCCCCCGCGGCCCGGTCTGTGACCAGGCCTCCTGGTGGATCAGCGCCTGATCAACCAGGCTGTTGCTGCTGGCTGCACGCAAACCAACGTACGAGCCACAGCCCGGCTGATCAGGAACTGTCTTCAGGTGCTTGTCCAGTGCCAGCTTGAAGACTGCCAGGGGTCTGTTGGTAATCCCCCTTATGTGTGCTGGGAGGCAGTTGAACAGTCTCGGGCCCCTGACACTTATTGTATGGTCTCTTAACGTGCTAGTGACACCCCTGCTTTTCATTGGGGGGATGGTGCATCGTCTGCCAAGTCTTTTGCTTTCGTAGTGAGTGATTTTCGTGTGCAAGTTTGGTACTAGTCCCTCTAGGATTTTCCAGGTGTATATAATCATGTATCTCTCCCTCCTGCGTTCCAGGGAATACAGGTTTAGAAACCTCAAGCGCTCCCAGTAATTGAGGTGTTTTATCTCCGTTATGCGCGCCGTGAAAGTTCTCTGTACATTTTCTAGGTCGGCAATTTCACCTGCCTGAAAGGTGCTGTTAGAGTGCAGCAATATTCCAGCCTAGATAGAACAAGTGACCTGAAGAGTGTCATCATGGGCTTGGCCTCCCTAGTTTTGAAGGTTCTCATTATCCATCCTGTCATTTTTCTAGCAGATGCGATTGATACAATGTTATGGTCCTTGAAGGTGAGATCCTCCGACATAATCACTCCTAGGTCTTTGACGTTGGTGTTTCGCTCTATTTTGTGGCCAGAATTTGTTTTGTACTCTGATGAAGATTTAATTTCCTCATGTTTACCATATCTGAGTAATTGAAATTTCTCATCGTTGAACTTCATATTGTTTTCTGCAGCCCACTGAAAGATTTGGTTGATGTCCGCCTGGAGCCTTGCAGTGTCTGCAATGGAAGACACTGTCATGCAGATTCGGGTGTCATCTGCAAAGGAAGACACGGTGCTGTGGCTGACATCCTTGTCTATGTCGGATATGAGGATGAGGAACAAGAAAGAGAGAGACAGATTGAAAGAGATAGAATGAGGGAGAAAGATAAAACACCATTGAGTATGACACCATGTTTCAGAGTTCCACAAGCTGCAGAACTAATAGGAATATGTTCAGTGACTGTATATTGGTATATAATTATAGAACAATAATAATAAACAATGTTTTGTATTGTTTGTTTTTGTAAACAAGTTTTGTAAACAATATATTGATAATTATGTTTGTGTGCTTATTGTGTTGTATACAACGAGTGTATATATGTACATTGCACCTTACTTTGGTCTCATAGGCCACATAAGTTATGTGAAAAAATAAAATAGTGAAAAAAACAACAAACCTTCAAATACAAGTAACAAAGTTTACCGGGTGAGCGGCAGTCGCCGCTGTTTGCCATACGCGGCTCATTTTCTGCAAACTTCATGCATCCATATCTCCGTAAGTATTGATGGTAAATTTTTTTTGTTTATTCCTATAATGTTTAGAAAAAAAACTCTATTTTTTCATAAGAAAAATAATTTTTTTTTTTTTTAAATTTGGCCGACCCTGAGAACGAGTTTTGGAGAGGGCCTGTCGACCCTCAAAGGGTTAAAAACCCGCTCAGTGATTTTCGTCCGAGACGCGTCCAATGTGCGCCCTCAGCCAGCCTCACATGTGCCGCCGTGCCATTGTTTACCAGCCAGCCTCCGCGGTAACATCCAAGCATACAATCGGAATATTTCGTATTATTACAGTGTTTTCGGTGCTGTTTCTGGAAAATAAGTGACCATGGGCCCCAAGAAAGCTTCTAGTGCCAACCCTACACCAATAAGGGTGAGAATTCCAATAGAAATGAAGAAAGAGATCATTGATAAGTATGAAAGTGGAGTGCGTATCGCCGACCTGGTCAGGTTGTACAAGAAACCCCCAATCAACCATCGCTACTATTGTGGGCACCAGAAAGGCAATCAAGGAAGCTGTTCTTGCCAAGGTTTAACTGTGTTTTCGAAAACAAAGATCGCAAGTGATGGAAGATGTTGAGAGACTCTTATTGGTGTGGATAAATGAAAAACAGCTAGCAGGAGATAGCATCTCTCAAGCGATCATAAGCGAAAAGGCTAGGAAGTTGCATCAGGATTTAATTAAAAAAATGCCTGCAACTAGTGCTGATGTGAGTGAATTTAAGGCCAGCAAAGGTTGGTTTGAGAGATTTAAGAAGCGTAGTGGCATACATAGTGTGATAAGGCATGGTGAGGCTGCCAGTTCGGACCACAAAGCGGCTGAAAAATATGTGCATGAATTCAAGGAGTACATAGAGACTGAAGGACTGAAACCTGAACAAGTGTTTAATTGTGATGAAACAGGCCTGTTTTGGAAGAAATGCCAAGCAGGACCTACATTACTCAGGAGGAAAAGGCACTCCAGGACATAAGCCTATGAAAGACAGGCTTACTTTGTTGATGTGTTCCAATGCTACTGGTGATTGCAAAGTTAAGCCTTTTTAGTGTATCACTCTGAAACTCCCAGACCGTTCAGGCAAAAGAATGTCCTCGAGGAGGAATTTGTGTGTGCTGTGGAGGGCAAACAGTAAGGCATGGGTCACTAGAGACTTTTTCTATGACTGGTTACACCATGCATTTGCCCCCAATGTGAAAGATTACCTAACTGAAAAGAAATTAGAACTTAAGTGCCTCCTGGTGTTAGACAATGCCCCTGGTCATCCTACAGACGTGGCAGAGCGACTTTATGGGGACATGAAATTCATTAACATCAAGTTTTTGCCTCCTAATACCACTCCTCTCCTGCAGCCCATGGACCAGCAGGTTATTGCAAACTTCAAAAAACTGTACACAAAAGCTCTGTTTGAAAGGTGCTTTGTAGTGACCTCAGAAACTCAACTGGGCTCTAAGAGAGTTTTGGAGAGAGGGACTTTAATATCCTCAATTGTGTAAACCTTATAGGTAAGGGTTGGGAGGAGTGACTAAGAAGACCTTGAACTCTGCTTGAAGAAACTGTGGTCAGAATGTGTAGACAAAAGGGATTTTGAAGGGTTTGAGGCTAACCCTGAGAGGATTATGCCAGTTGAGGAATCCATTGTGGCATTGGGAAAGTCCTTGGGGTTGGAGGTTAGTGGGGAGGATGTGGAAGAGTTGGTGGAGGAGGACAATGAAGAACTAACCACTGATGAGCTGATAGATCAACTTCAAGAGCAAGAGGCCAGACCTGAGAAAACTGGTTCAGAGGAGGGGAGAGAGAAAATTGAAGAAGTTGCCTACTACAAAGATTAAGGAAATGTGTGCAAAGTGGCTTGAAGTGCAAACCTTTTTTGATGAAAATCCCCCCTACACAGCTATTGCAAGCCGTGCTGGTGATTATTACACTGACAATGTTGTGAAACACTTTAGGGAAGTCATAAAGGAACGAGAGGTACAGGCCACTATGGACAGATATGTTGTGCGAAAGAAGTCCAGTGACTCTGAAGCTGGTCCTAGTGGCATTAAAAGAAGAAGGGAAGTAACCCCAGTAAAGGACTCGACACCTCAAGTCTTAATGGAAGGGGATTCCCCTTCTAAACACTAACACTCTCTCTCCCCTCCTCCCATCCCATCAATCATCACCAGATCTTCAATAAAAGTAAGTGTCATGTAAGTGTGCATGCCTTTTTCAGTTTGTGTGTACTAAAATTAACATTTCATGTGGTAAAAAATTTTTTTTTTTCATACTTTTGGGTGTCTTGCACGGATTAATTTGATTTCCATTATTTCTTATGGGGAAAATTCATTCGCATACCGATTATTTCGCATAACAATTACCCCTCTTGCACGGATTAAAATCGGTATGCGGGGGTCCACTGTACTCTAACTTGAGCCTCACTATCCTCGTAAAAACTCTTCACTGCTTTCAGTGTTATATCTTCGAAATTGGTCATCCTGTGTTAATTAACTATTGTAACAGAATATGTTCATCACTTAATATTATAGCGCGAAAGTCCCAGTTTATAGCTAAAATAGAGACTTTCGGCGTTATATTATTATCTGTTAATATATGAAAAATCAAAATTCAGATCAAATTCAAAATGGGAACTGACACAGTTACTTTTTGCTGATGATACTGTGCTTATGGGAGATTCTAAAGAAAAATTGCAAAGGTTAGTGGATGAGTTTGAGAATGTGTGTAAAGGTAGAAAGTTGAAAGTGAACATAGAAAAGAGTAAGGTGATGAGGGTATCAAATGATTTAGATAAAGAAAAATTGGATATCAAATTGGGGAAGAGGAGTATGGAAGAAGTGAATGTTTACAGATACTTGGAAGTTGACGTGTCGGCGGATGGGTTTATGAAGGATGAGGTTAATCATAGAATTGATGAGGGAAAAAAGGTGAGTGGTGCGTTGAGGTATATGTGGAGTCAAAAAACGTTATCTATGGAGGCAAAGAAGGGAATGTATGAAAGTATAGTAGTCCCAACACTCTTATATGGATGTGAAGCTTGGGTGGTAATTGCAGCAGCGAGGAGACGGTTGGAGGCAGTGGAGATGTCCTGTCTAAGGGCAATGTGTGGTGTAAATATTATGCAGAAAATTCGGAGTGTGGAAATTAGAGAAGGTGTGGAGTTAATAAAAGCATTAGTCAGAGGGCAGAAGAGGGGGTTGTTGAGGTGGTTTGGTCATTTAGAGAGAATGGATCAAAGTAGAATGACATGGAAAGCATATAAATCTATAGGGGAAGGAAGGAGGGGTAGGGGTCGTCCTCGAAAGGGTTGGAAAGAGGGGGTTAAAGGAGGTTTTGTGGGCAAGGGGCTTGGACTTCCAGCAAGCGTGCATGAGCGTGTTAGATAGGAGTGAATGGAGACGAATGATACTTGGGACCTGACGATCTGTTGGAGTGTGAGCAGGGTAATATTTAGTGAAGGGATTCAGGGGAAACCGGTTATTTTCATATAGTCGGACTTGAGTCCTGGAAATGGGAAGTACAATGCCTGCACTTTAAAGGAGGGGTTTGGGATATTGGCAGTTTGGAGGGATATGTTGTGTATCTTTATACGTATATGCTTCTAAACTGTTGTATCCTGAGCACCTCTGCAAAAGCAGTGATAATGTGTGAGTGTGGTGAAAGTGTTGAATGATGATGAAAGTATTTTCTTTTTGGGGATTTTCTTTCTTTTTTGGGTCACCCTGCCTCGGTGGGAGACGGCCGACTTGTTGAAAAAAAAAATATGAAAAATACCATGGTATTATCACTATTTTGTTATTATCGCTATTTTGTTATTATCGCTATTTTGTTATTATCACTATTCTGGTATTATCACTATTTTGTTATTATTATCTCTATTATTTTATTATTATTGTTAGGTAGGATTTCTTGTGTATATAGAGTTTAAGTCTCGGAACCATCCGGTGAATTGTTCAATTGTTTATGTCCGGCTGGCTGACGTTTGGGTCAGCTGATCCAACCTGACGACGCGTCAACAGACTGGCAAGTAGTCGGTCTGCTCCCTGCTCTAGCCCTGACAACTGATCGTATATTGGCTCTTACGGTGTACAGTTTGATGGTTTTGAGAATTGGACTTAGAGCTGACTCAGTTTGTTCCTAATTGCTCTGAAAGATTCTTTTGATATTTTATTCTTGGTTCAGTTCAGTAATCCATAGGATACTTCACGGCCGATCAAGGTCTTGTTAAATCTTGTACCTTTTGTATTTTGGGAGTTTACAGTCTTGTTAAGAAAAGACGTAATGTTAATTGAAGACTTAATTACAGGAAGAATAATTAAACTTCCTTTTTAATTGTGACATTTTCCATGATTTTTGAACTAAATGTATATGGTAAAAATTTATTGTACAAAGTTTAAAGGTTACATTAACTAAAAGAGAAGATAAAGTAGTGTATTAAATACTTTTAATTATTTGAATATTATTTTTATGGAGTTTCAGTTGAAATTATTTCCCCTAGGGACTATCAATACCTTTAAATAACTCGGATCCAAAAATCTTGTTGCATAAGAAATAAATGGTAACAGGCCACATTCTGAAGTTCTTTAAAAAAATTTCTTATTCGCAACAAATGGGGTACCCGGGTCCTGTTGTCTAAGACATGTAAAGAACAATATTAAAGTTATTTTACTGGGATTTTATCTTTAGTTAATTTCAAAATATTGATCATGGAAGATCACATTAAAGAGTTATTTGAAGATTTAACATTGTCAAAGCTGGACTCCTTGAAACTTCAAACGTGCTGGCAGATAGCCCGTAAATTGGGAGTACCATACGATAGATATTACACAGCCAATACCGTAAGGGCAATAATTAGAAACAAATTGTTTCCAGGGCCTCTAACCATCATGTAGCAGGAGATTCTGACTCTGAAAGTTTAGTTTCTCAAGTAAGCTACCAGTCGAAAATTCGAAGTATTAAAGAACAATTTCAAAGATTGATCTTGAAATTGAATCAGATAGATTAGGTCCCGCTTTGGCCTCTAGTAAAGTAGATGAAGTATTGCAGGGTGCAGCCGCTGTTCGGCATTCGCCCGTTACTGAAGGAATTCCTATTAATGGTCAGCCTGGCCCTCACCAAGGTGCACGTCCAAAGGAATATCCACATACCGCCAGTTCAATTCCCTCATTCTCGATACCATCGGGCATATTTCTCAAAGTCAGTTTGAGAAATTAGAGAGACTATTTATTTTACAGACTGCTCAAATTGAGGCTCAGCGTAAATTAAATGAAGAAGACTTTCAAAGGGAAACGCTCCGCTATATAAGACAACAACAACAAGGTAATGTGAGTGAAAGATGTACTGAATCCTCAAATGATTCTTTCAATATACAAAAAGCTGCATCTATGGTTCCAAGGTTTAATGACGGAGATTTAGATACTTATTTTGAAGTCTTTGAGAATCAAGCACGTGCTATGCGCTGGCCCCGACAACACTGGGCAACCTTATTACATACTTCGTTGTCTGGTAAAGCTCAAAGTTGTACGGCTACGTTACCTTTTGAGAAATATGTGGATTATGATTCCGTTAAGAAGGCTATCCTAAAGGCTTATGATCTCCTCCCAGTAAGTTATCAAAAAACCTTTAGAGCATTAAAACGCCAGCCAACTCAGTCGTATGTAGATTTTGCACGTGAAAAGAAAATCGCTTTTGCTAATGGTGTAGAGCTTCTAACTGTAAATCTATGGAAAGTCTTTCCCAATTGATCCTGCATGAGGATTTCTATAATAATTTACCAGAAGACTTGCATAGGTATTTGATTAGTTGCCCCATAGTAAATATACTAGAAACAGCCTCGCTCGCCGATAATTATGAAATATCTCAACAATTGATTGGCGAAACAAAAAGTAAGGAAACAGTGACTAAATATGCCCCTAAGAAAGGACGATCCAATCTTACAGAGATGCGTCGCATACAGAATCCTTGCCGACCTCCTATGATGCCTCCACGCCCATTAATAATAAATTTAGATCTAACTCTAGTAAAAGTTCAAAACCACTAAGGCATAACAGTGAGTTGAACTGCACTTATTGTAATAAGAAAGGGCATTTAAGGAAACACTGTTATGGCTAGAGAGGATACCAGGAACGAGCGACTTCGTTTCCCAACTCAGGTAATATCTTCATCGACAACTCAAAAGAAACTGAACCCTAGTACCGAACAAGGTTCACAAGAACGAATCAGTAGTCATTCTAGATGACTCAATACTAGAGCTGTTTCAGAAAAAGATATTCACTCAGCTATGAGTCCCTACTTTGCTAAAGTGAAAGTTGGAATAGACGAGACTCAATTAGTTGAAATTAATTCCTTCCGTGATACTGGAAGTTATTTAACATTGTTGAAGCAGGACATACTTCCCGTAAGTGATATGACTCGCACAAAGCTAGATGTCTTATTAGAAGCCTATGGAGGCGCCATTATAAGAGTGCCTCTTCACAGGATATACATCCAAACACCAACCTATACTGGCTTTGTGTCGGTAGGTATATCCAGTGAAACTTTTCCTATTCAGGGCGTTGACTTACTCATAGGCAATGATCTAGACTATCCGGGTATAAGCCGAGAGCCTCTAGTTATTGATAATTCTACTGACATTAACTATGCCATAGAAGCTCGAAAAGAGGCTCCTACCTTATTTCCTCTCAATGTTATAACTAGAGCAATGTCTAGAGCGCCTCAAAATCCTTTGTCAACTGAAGTACCTAAGTGAAGGCGAAGATTTGATCTACGATTTTATTGTTCATTGCCGAAAAATCCTTACAACCCGGGATCTTCAAATCTGAAATATTCTAATAATCACCCATTTCAAGATTCTGATACTAAAATGCTATCGAAAGAAGTATTTAATAAGGGATCAGTTCCTTGATCCATCCCTAAGAAATATAAGAGAGATAGCTATAACAGAGACGACGCCCAAGACCTAGACAATTGTTACTATCTTGGCTAAGTGGTATATTAATGAGAAAGGAAAAGTCACTTTTCATCTTTCTTCCGAACGATCATCTGTCTACCAGCAAACATCTAGTAGTGCTACCAACACCTATAAGAATTGGCTATTTTTTCGCCCACCATAGTCCCCATGGGAGGACATTTGGGATAAGAAAGAGAACGCTGGGAAAGAAATAGCCAAGCATTTTCATTGGACCAGAAATGAAGGAGACTGTGGCAAGCTATCTAAAAAGTTTGTCAAGTCTGCCAATTGACCGGCAAACCTTCGCACACACCTCCACCAGTTTCCCCTCATTCCGATTCCCTTTAGTGGTGAGCCCTTCTCACGCCTGATAATAGATAGTGTGGTCCGTTACCCAGGACTATAACGAGGATCAATATCTGTTTACAATTATGGATGTCGTAACCAGATATCCAAGGCTATCCCTTTGAGAAAAATTAATCTCGCATCATTGTTCAAGCTTAGCAAAAATTTTCTCACAGGTGGGATTCCCCTCGAATAATTCAATCCGATCAAGGTTCAAATTTTACCTCTAATGATGTTTCGAGATGCCTTATCTCGCCTCGGAATTAAGTCCGTAATTTTCTGTTTGCTTATCCAGCCTCAATCGCCAAGACCTCGAGCGATTTCATCAAACAATTAAAATCAATGATGAGGAGTGTACACGAGCATTTTCCAGAGATTGGGACGAAGATACCATCCTCTTGTTCGCCTTAAGGGAAAGCGAACAAGAAATCACTGGTTTAGTCCATTTGAATTAATTTACGGACACCAAGTACGCAGCGCCCCCACGCCCGTACTAAAAAGATTCATGGACGGAAAATCAGAACCCTCAGCTAAAAAACAACTCCAACTCAAATGCAAATAGCGTTTGTTCACAACTGAGGGAAATAAGCCATCAAAAAACTTAGCTAAGGCCCAACCAAGATGAAGCAGTGTTATGACAAACACACACTGCTCTCGTTTCCTCACACCAGGTGACAGTGTGATGGCACTGAAATTCTTACCTGGACACGCTCAGCAACCTAGATACGAAGGTCCTTTGGAATGATTGAGCGGCCTCAATGAGTAAAATATGTACTTACAAACTCCAGAAAAGAGAAAGCAAAACATCTTATCACATAAACCAAGCTAAAGGCTTACCACCCTATAACGTACCATTACGACAGTTCGTCCTTTAGCTGAAACTGAAAAATAAGTCTGCCCACATCTCTAAACGATAGAAGAAACGTTTAAAAAATTAGGACAGTGCATCCTCTATACCTTTCTTATGGACCTTGAATTTGAAGAAGCCTAAAGAATATCAAAGACTTGTATTACGTGTATGAGTTTTATTCGATACCGTCCCTAGTGTTTGTACATGGGAATTCACGACCATAGAGTAACAAGGAGCAAACGCCTTGCAAACAGTCACCTTATAGGGCAATTCCACTCAAACAAGAAACCTTAAAACCAAAGAAGTAGAATTTTTTGTCCATGGAGACTCATAGGAACGAGTAAAAGAGTCTGTGGGCCTTGCCCTGATATTAGTCCCCAACCTGATGGGAACTTCTATAATTTGCACTGACATTAATCGTAAGGTTAATGCTCTCACGGTAACTAGATGGGTATTCCCACTACCGTCTACAGTATTGAAATCTAATAGACAGATGTATCAGTCTGCCCCTATGGAGTCACCGCCCGCCTGGATTTATTAAGGGCTATTAAACCAAAGTCCGACTTACCCGGCGAGCCCAAGAAATTATCCCGCACTTTACTATACAGGAGGATTATTCAATTAATCTGGTAGTTAATGCCCTTCGTGATGTGTAACGCGGCCTCTACCTTTCCAGCGCCGAATTGAACCTGCTGGACCAATGATTTAGGAGTGGATTCATAGTCAAATGATCTTGTTATATATAGCAATTAATTGGGAGCAAACATTATAATTCGCCTTGAAACCTTATTTAAAAGTTAGAAAAGTACAACTTCACCATAAATTTAGCCAAGGTGTCAGTTTGGACAAGCCAAAGATTATATACCTCGAGTTTTTGTATAGATCCAGGGCGAGTACGTCCCTGTTGAGGTAAAAGTTAGAGCAATTGCCAATTTTCCTATCCCTCAAGATAGAAAAGTCTATACATAGTTCCTTGGAAGGACTGTTATAATCGACGTTTCTGTCCTATTTTTTCTCTAGTTGCATCTTCATCTTACCTGATTATACGCAGTAGAAATAGAAAGTATGTTGCTGGACGACAGATTGTGAGATATCTTTTAATCATTGAAAGCGATTGCTTTCTCGTCACCCGTAATGAAAAGTCTCTGACTTTAATCAACCCTTCTTATTACACATTGATGCCAGCTTTATGCATGTGGGGCGGGTTACTTCAAAATCCCATCCCCCTCTACTGAATTTTGGCATCCTAAATCTTATTTTTCTTCAAAGTTAAAACTTCAACCAAAAAATCCACTGTAGAGTAAAGAAGCCTCTTTCCCTAGTAAATATCTTTGAACATTTTTGACATTTATCTGGAACCTCCCCCATAAAAATATGGTATTTTCTGATCACAACCCTTTAATTTATATTAATTCTGTGAAATCAAAGAACACCCGAATCCTCAGGTGGGCTCTGAGAATCCAACCTTATCTGATTAGTATTCAACACTTAAGTGGATCCCTTAACATAATTGCTGATGCCCTTTCTCGCCCCTGAAAAAAAAAATGTATACCTTAAAATGTAAAGTTAAGAAATGAGTACTCTTGGAGACTAATTTATATATATATTATATATTTTTGTTAATGATTTTCTTTTATATTGACAGTATGACTATGAAAGCCGTTTCGTTGATGGGACGATGTATTAAGTACACATGGATGACCCTGACAGTCATGTCCGAGACTCCTATTCTCGAATTATGATGGAAGCCACTCCAGATAGTTCTTTCGGCCATTGTTCCAAAAGCTCATCCTCTGGCAAATAACCATGCTGATCGAGTTATTTCTTCTTTCTTCCGTCGTACTACATGCCTTATTTACCAAGAGGACGCTTACTATAAAGGAGATATTACCAAGGATGCTTGCAAACTCCCTACTGCGACCTATTGTCGTATGGGGGAGGGATGTTATATCTTCGAAATTGGTCATCCTGTGTTATTTAACTATTGTAAGAGAATATGTTCATCACTTAATATTATAGCGCGAAAGTCCCCGTTTATAGCTAAAATAGAGACTTTCGGCGTTATATTATCTGTTAATGTATGAAAAATACCATGGTATTATCGTTATTATCACTATTTTGTTATTATCACTATTATTTTAGTATTATTGTTAGGTAGGATTTCTTGTGTATATAGAGTTTAAGTCTTGGAACTATCCGGTGAATTGTTCAATTGTTTATGTCCGGCTGGCTGACGTGGGTCAGCTGATCCAACCTGACGACACGTCAACAGACTGGCAAGTAGTCAGTCTGCTCCCTGCTCTAGCCCTGACAACTGATCGTATATTGGCTCTTACGGTGTACAGTTTGAATGGTTTTGAGAATTGGACTCAAGAGCTGACTCACTTTGTTCCTCATTGCTTTGAAAGACTCTTTTGATATTTATATTCTTGGTCAGTTCAGTAATCCATAGAGATACTTTACGGCCAGATTCAAAGGTCTTGTTAAATCTAGTACCTTTTGTATTTTGAGTTTACAGTCTTGTTAAGACAAAGACGTAAATGTTATTGAAGACTTAATTACAGGAAGAATAATTAAACTTCCTTATTAATGTGACATTTCCATGATTTTGAACTAAATGTATATGGTAAATTTATTGTACAAAGTATTAAGTTGCCTTAACTACAAAGAGAAGATAAAGTATTGTATTTAAATACTTTAATAAATTTGAATATTATTCTATGGAGTTTCCCAGTTGAAATTATTTCCCCTAGACTCTAAAACTTTAAATAACTCGGATCCAAAAATCTTGTTGCATAAGAAATGAATGGTAACAGGCCACATTCTGAAGTTCTTTAAAAAAATTTCTTATTCGCAACAGAGGACAAAGACTGGAAACCTCACTTAAGGAAAATGATCTTGGGATGAATATAATACCGAGCACATATCCTGAGGCGCACATCAACCAAATAACTGCTGCAGCATATGGGCGACTAGGAAACCTGAGAATAGCATTTTGACACCTCAGTAAGGAATCGTTCAGGACTTTGTGCACAGTTTACGTTAGGCCTGTCCTGGAGTATGCAACACCAGTTGGGAACACACACCTAGTCAAGCACGTCAAGAAATTAGGAAAAGTGCAAAGGTTTGTTGCGAGACTAGTCCCAGAGCTAAGGGGCATGTTCTACGAAGGCAGGTTAAGGGAAATTAACCTGACAACACTGGGCAAAGATAGGGAGGAAGACGTGATAAC